>JAOQGH010000077.1:31432269-31477982 GCA_025769975.1 Gallinago jamesoni | reverse complement strand
CAGGAGGGGAGGGGGGAGGAATATGGAGAAGTGGAATCCAAGTTCAGGGGGTAGGGTGTTTTTTTAATCTCTACAAAATCAAGAAACTAAAGTCTTAGGAAGACATTGCTTTACAGCACATTCTCGTCTTTACAAACACTTTAGACCTATTTTATTACTATATTCAGTTTCACTTCTCATTTCTCAAATGCTAATGCACCTTTTACTTCACAGCTTACTAAGATATGAGGTTGGCCCAAAGTCATGTTACACAAGGACATAATGATACATGTTGTCATCTGCAAAATAAGAAAGTATACACTTCACATGAATTTGTGGAAAAGAGTAATTATCAGAATATGATATATGAGGAATAATTTTAAAAGTCACATGTAATACAACAGCATGCTTCATGTACTGCACTCAGAAAAGTCTTCAGGCCAGAAAGCAAGCTACAGCAGTTCATTTAAACTCTTTTCACGACAATGACAGCAGACAGCCTGTACATTGAATCAAAATAATTTGTGTCAAGTGACAATGTTTTTTTCCTAGACTACATGTATTTTAAATTTGAAGGCCACACAAATCTAATGTACTTCTGAAGGATCTAGGCCCAGAAAAAAAAAAAAAAAAAACACAAAAAACACACACACAAAGTCATTCCCCAGACTTTTGGGTGTAGCAGTGTATCCAAGCTAGCTTCCTACATGACACTTGTAAATAACTACCTGGTACTTCAGGAGGATGAAGATTAAGTCAGACCTCTTCTCAAAAAGACAGACACCCAAGTCATTACATTTCAGAAATAAAACACCACTGAAGTTGAAAGTGCACAGTCTTTGTTTGCTGTACACTGGACTTTCAACCCCACAATGCATGCTAGTCATTCCAGGAATATTCCATTCCAGTTGATAAAAGATAATTTAAGATTTTTCATTACCAAGTAGTAATAACTAATTATAAGGCGCTTTTTTTTTTTAAATTGTTGTTGTTTTTGAAGACCTTCTGAAGTTCTTGCACAGGTTCAAGCTACACAGGAACAAGCAATATCAAAATAGAAAAGTTTCATTCAAGCTAATCACAAGCACTTGAGTAGGGTTATTCTGGGGTTGTTTCCTATTTTATTTTTAACAAGAAATTCTCTGATTTTCACTAAGTAGGATAGCAAGCACAAAAGGTTAAGCTGTATGCTGCACTATTAACTGGAGTTTAATTAATACAGAGTAGTCTTCATAAAAACACTGCACGTTTCACTTGAAGAACTGTGACAAGGATGTGTGGTTCCTCCTAAAAATTTCATTCATTTCCCTATTACTTCACTTTTCCCCTCTGCCAGCTGCCAGAAAGAAAGACAACATTCATGCTTTTCTATGGGACCCTCCATCTCCTTCCATGCAATTACTGAAAATGAGACTTCTCACTTCCACTATGCTTCTTAGAAAGAATCTCTTAGATCTCTAATCCATAAAAACCGAACATCTATTTACAAAAATAATTCCTTTCCTTCCTCCCTGGGCAGGAATTCACTGTTGCTACTCACATCAATCTGACAAATAACCTTTCAGTTTCACAGAACTGATCGTAAGATATCACTAAGTTACTTATCAATAGACATACCTAAGTAGAAGCGAAAGAAAAATTCTGCTACGCAGCTTCAGGCAGAGTTGTTCTCCTGACCTGTGATGAGCTCAGAGATGGCCAAAGGAATTCACAAGCTTTAGTTACGATTACTGCCTTGCAAACTTTTTAGTAAGTGAAAACTATTAGCTTTCCCCTTCTCCCCTGTAAATAAAATGCCACTTTCTAATAGATACAAGTGCTTTTCTTAATCCCTCAGGCACAAGTACTGTTAACTAAAATGCTAACTACTAGAAATGTTGGTCACTGACACACATAACGAACTTGCAGAATGCTTTTCCTGGAATAGTATGCAACAATCCATGCTTCTATCAAAGCCACTCAGAACTACATGTCCAAGTAAAAGGTCATTTTCTTAAGTTGTGCATTAAAGAGATAAGTGATGACTTCCTTGGAGAACAGAGGTCAATAAGGCATTTTTCTTTAAAGGCTCAGAACAACTTAAGAGTTTTTTTCACTACAGGAATTATTTTTTTTTATTGCTCTCTAAAATTTGTGTGAAAGGTCTTTAGTCACCTGTGAAGAAGAACAATTACAGACACCTGGAAAGTCCAAACTTGCATTGGTATATTAAAACAGATTCCAACAATGATTAACTCAATTTTGAATGGTGCAACAAGATCACGGTGATCTTTTTAGCAAAAGAAAAGCAGGAAGCAAGAATAAATAAATGAGATAACTAAGGATAAATAAAGAGAGCTTGGAATGCTTGGCTTCTGGCATGGAATCAACAATCTTATTCAAGATGCCCCATCATTATACAGGCATGAACTAGGCAAGTCAGGATGAAACAGAAAACATGCATACATGAGTGAGAAACTGCTTAGGAACAGCCAAGAGAGCAATACCATAGACTGAGGCTTTATTTTAGGTCCACACACAATCCATCAGAAATGTACTTCCTATAGAACAAATGTGAGGAACCTCCCTGGGCAGTGAACATTGTCCTCACTTCTGAAGGAAGTTAGAGCACATATGCCATTTATTTCACATAGGGTGTTTTCTGCTTGTAGACACAGAGTTTCAGAGTTAACAAAAATTTAAGAACTTCAGATCTTAATTTATCTTAGTGTATTCTCAGCAAATGATACAAGAAAACCTGAGGGAACACTGTCATAGACATAATGAAATAGTTTCATGTTTGTTAAAGAGTACTTCTAATCCCTTCAATACTTCTTGTTCTAAACCACAAAGAGGAGGAGTAAAAAGCACTGAGCTCAGACACAAAGGAGAAAAAACACAGGATTAAAATTAAGGTAATTAGTATGCAAGTACAGTATTGCTGTAAAAAAAATAAGCTTCCCATGCCAGTTTCACCTTTGGAAGATTATCATTAAGCTGTAAATTCATTAAATGTTTGAAAATATCTTGAACACTTATGTTTTCAATATCAACCTAGAACCCATCCCCCTTTTTAAAACCAGCTTGCCTAAATAAGTACAGATACCATTTGACATCTAGATATGAAAATGAATTCATTTACAAAATCATGGTGCAAACAGGTTATAAAAACCTGGATAAATGACTAATGCTCATAAACTGCAAATAGCAGTCTGGAAGGGAGTTCGTAAAAGCATTTAAAAAAAAAAAAAAAAAGACATCCCAGAGACAAAAGAACCTTTAATTTTGCAAAATTCTATAGGAAGATGTACACAAGGATGTAGCTTCTCCTCCTCTCTCAACAACTCCCCAAAGGTAGAACCTTTCACCACAACTCATCACCCCAACTTGGCACACTGTGGACCATGCTGTAAACCACATCACAGAACTTACAGGCGTCATATCTCACCAGTCAGTCCCTTATTTTTAAAGAGTATTTTTAACACACAACAGTTTAGCGATCACTAAAGCCAAATAAGATTTAAGAATATTTCTGCCAGGAAAAGCATAATGGAAAAAAATTAATTGTCTGTAATTTCAACTGCATCTCTTAATCTCTAATTGCTCTTATTAGCACCATTTCATTAAGTGACCTACTAGGAAAAATACTGAGTGGAACATACAGTTCCTGAGACTGCGTCAGTGCTGTCAAAGATGCAAGTAGGAAGAACTGCAAACCTGTGACTACTTCAGGCATAAAAACACATGGAGCAATTTCACTTCCATCAAAGTACCTGTGCATTTGTTTTGCTAATGCTATCTTCTATAACATCTATAACGAAGTCTATCAGTGACACCTCATCATGAAGAGATGGAAAGAGGAGAAAGGGAAAGCCAGCAAGCATGTACACAAGCTGTTGCCTTCTGAACATCTGTATTTCCACCAATGTTATATCACAAGAATCAATTCAGCAACTTTTCAACAAGTAACTGTATTGCATATCTCAATTCTAAGCACAGTGCAGTTACGCTTAAGGACAAAGAGATACGCCAGGTCCTACAAACACAGCAAATTAATAAGTCTTCGGGGATAGGGAAGGATGAAATAAAATAATCACAGCACTGGCAGTAGCAAAGGACCCAACATCAGCAATAGACAGTGGACTTCAGCTCTCACCACCACATGAACAGAAGTTTCTGCCAGTCCCCACGCCATTGCTCCCAAAGCTTTCTGAAGGGTAAAGTTATCAGTGAGGATGAAGGATGCCAATTAGTCTCCCTCCAGACCCTTTCTGCATACGTTTTATTTAACATATTTTTCCACTTCATATGTGCATTTGAGAGAAATGATCAGGTTCTCTATTTTACTTCTCCAAGACTTTTTTATGAGTAAAATGAAATACTGACACAAGTAGTAAAACTGATTAAAGCCACGAAACTGGAGAATGATGTCACTTTTTGCTCCCATTTCTTTCGAATCCTGATCTGCTAGAAATCAGCTATTGTGCTGTAATAAATAGTAGGAAACAGTAAGGTGGTTTGGATCTGTGCTTAATATAGCTTAAGCAAAAGAGAACCGTTTTAGTATATGAACACAACTTACTATTCTAAACACTTAAACTGACAGAGTACTGACACCCTTAGATAGTACAAGACCATTTCAGCAGATGGCAAATACAACAACTAGAACAACACAACATTAACAGTCCAATAAGAAATTATATTTAAGATAGCTTTCACACCAGATGAGAACAATCCTCATCCAGTTTACCATTCTCTGCACAATCAGTGCATTTTTACCAGCAACAACTTCAGCTCTTCAACAGTTTAAAATATTTATTCAAGAAAAGTAAATATATCATAACAGTTTTGCTACTGTGTATAGTAATTCCCTCACTAGACTCACTCGAATATTTTTGTATAAAAACCTTCACCTTACACACTGCTCTCTTAAAAAGAAAGACCAGAGACTATGAAGATTCTATCACCTTTTTGATTACATCAACTTAAATTAATCTGATTAATTTCTGTGACTAGAAATTCAGTAACGGGTAAAAATTATGTTCTATGACTGAAGTTTTGAAGCCATTTTTATAGTAGCTCTGGAATTCCCCCTTCCTCTTCAGTCCTCCCTATAAAATTCAACTAACTCATTACGAAATAAGCGAGCAATAATTAATTTTCCTAATACTTAACCTCAGGAGAGTTTCAAATTCTTGTGCACATCATCTTCCCTTATATAATTACTAACAAATAGAGTGATACCTCACAGAACAATACATTTCAAGTGCTATTCATTAATAGACTTACAAAAAAAAAGAAGCTCAACAAAAATATTATTCTATGTAACATCTAACATTAAACACGTCAACCAAAGCCTGTCCTAGCAAATAAATAAAAATTACTACTTACGACAAGATAGAGAACTGACTTTAACTCATTGAAACGTCAAAAAATATTATCCAACGTATCTGGATCAATTTGCCTAAGAAGTACGCTGCAGATACTTTTCCTAGTCTTCGTAAGATTTTCAACTATGAGGATGATTATTAGCAACCTAAACCATCATGGAATTTTACTTGTTCTTCTCACAGAGATGGATATGCTTAATTGAATAGTTATTAACAATTTCTAGTATTAAACTCTTGAAAATAATATGCCATTTTTCAATGAACACAGTTTTTAAGTGATGATAATGCATGCAGACTAACATGAATAAACTTAAATCCCTTGCTAATCTGAAGAACAATTATAACAGGCAATTATAGTGCAAGTTTCTTCATCGGTATTCCCTAACCTCATAGACATTCCTAACAGTGGAGAGTATTCAACACACTTATTCACTCAAAATCTGTGACTGACAACCATGATAAAGGTATTTTTGTTGGGGGATATGATGGTGGGGAGGACTTTGTAGAGTAGGGTAGATGGTTGGACTCGATGATCCCACAAGTCGTTTCCAACCGAAATGATTCTACGATTTTTGAATCCTTTTTGAACAAATACAAGTTTGTTTTTGTAAGTTACACTTCCTTAAACAAAATGAACATTACATGTAGAAACACATTAAATGTGACTACTCAGCAGTCTGCTGCCATTTTTACATACTACATATACAGTAATAAATCAGATCTGGATTGCCCCTTTTTATAAAGCTTGTTTACCTGAGATTGCCTGATTCAACTGTAAATCAATACATGTTTTCTTCTAGCAATTGCAGAGAAAAGGTGTGAAACATCACAAAATAAGCATCCATAAGTGTTCAGTTTATTGTTGGGGGCTGAAATATAAGTTGGACAGTTTTGGCTTTGGCAAGTGCCCATAACAAGTTTTAGACTTAATCAGCAGTCAGATGTTATTGGGAAGCTATGAAACATATTATTTCAGTACTACTTGAAAATTCAGTAATAAAACTATTGTTTATCATAACAGAAAAGGCAGTGTGATTATTTTGCAACCTTCGGCTTCATTTGTAACAAGGAGATTTGGATTTTTTTACTATTAAGAACGTGATCTAAATTACTTAGCGGCTAGGATCTTGAGCACTATTCTCCTTAGTATTTGCCTAACTGGCTTAGTCACTCAGATTTAACTCTGTCCCAGTTTGATAGAGTTTCAGTTTCTTCCCCTCCAGTGGCTGAAAGACATTTGAAGAAGGAAGTCAAGTTGTACAACCAGTAAAGATCAGCTTAATACAGCATAAAGATGTCCAATTAAGAGCACAAAGAAGTAACTATTTCTGGCTAGAAAAGCTGTCTGATTTTATTAAAAATCTTGATGCTGAAGGAAGAGATAAAGGAGCATATGTTCATATTCTTGCAAAATTCAAATAAAAACACAATAGCTTAACAGCTAAAAAGTTTCAGTGGTTTTGTTGTGCCCTTAATGTACATCAGTTTGGGGGAAAGAAGAATTGAGACAATATCCACATACGCTGATACTCGGAAGACTGAGACATTCTCTTGAAAAATAAAGCCTCTTAAAATCAATCAAATTGAACCATTACTGACAAAAGTTACCATGGCAGTCTCATACACTCCTTTAAACCAACAGGTGTTCTCTGTACCATGGCTTACCTTATGAAGAATGGAACAGGCTGCAGTATACAGGAAGTTCAAAACACTTTATGCCAATGCTCTACTCCCCTGGAAAAAAAACTATTTTAAAGTCAAACCTGAAAGTTTGAGTGGCCTCAGGATATTATGCAAGGAAGGCAGATTGACAAGTATATATAATTTGTCAGTGCTCCTTTTCACATTACATTTTATATTCTTTTGAGAGATTAACAACTGTTACAGCTTTCCTGAACTGTGGCTTATCTCTTAGAAATACTTTTCTCTCTGCAATCCCATCCTGAGTCAGAGTGAGAGAAAGACTTTTCATCACATGTTGTATGAGTCTAAGAACCAAGCCATTTTAAGGAAATACCTATCTGAAAACAAGATTTGTTGGAGGGCAGTAAATAAACTCCTTAATGCCACTTACCTCTCTGTTCTATGAAAGCAAAAGTCTCCCTAAGGTAGATTTCTGTAAAGTAATCTGAATGTCACCCACTGATAGGAAAAAACACATACCAACTTAAGTGCAGAAAAACAGTTCTCTATTCCACTATCCATCACACCCACCCAAGAAGGATATCATTATATTAAATATGAACACATCTACCTCTTTATGTGTAAAGTATTCCTTACAACTGGAATTTATGACCCGTGCTTTTGATCAAGATGATTTAGCAAGTGATTTTTCTGTTGCTCTATTTTAATAGGAAACTTCTCAGCAGAGAAAAGCTGATTAAACAGAGAGTAAAATAAGCAGATTTGCAGTTTTAGACATATTGTTTCAATAAACACCTAAATTCATTCATCAATAAAATCAAAATTAATTTTTTTGCTCAAAGGTATTTTTACAAGCTAATGTGGCTTTGTCTGGAGGGCAGGGGGAACAGACAAAAAAATGCATTTTGTTTAAAATGGAGTGGGTGTGATTCTACAGTAGTTCCCCATTTCTCCATCACATGAATGGTAGTGTAAAGCCATATGAAATACCATACTTGTGCCAAACCGTGTATACCTGTACTCTTCCAACAACAACGGAATTATACTATGCATACTGCAGTTTGTCACTTTCTGAATACCTATAACCTAGTAAAAACATAAAAAGACCGGAAACACTACTAAGAATTATGAAATGCCCAAACACACAAATGCCTATTTTCTGCCACACAAAATAACAAATCCAAAACAAATAAAACCTTCCAAAATGAACAGGTAAGTCACTGGTTTCTTAAAATAACTGTCATTAATAAAGGAGAAAAAGGAGTATACCTATCTGAATTTTACACAGGTCACATGACACTCATATATACACTCCTCCTTCCCCTCCCATCATCTATGATTTTCCCCATGAAAAAAAAAAAAAATATATATATACCACTCGCCCCATCTTCATGGAAACCAATGCAGACACCAGCCTTGCTTGGGAGGCTCTCCACAAACCAGCTTGCCCTCAGCCAGTCATACAGCTAAAACACTTAAGAGATTTCAGATTTTTTTTTTATATATATATATATATAATTTTTTTTTTTTAACAAAACACTGTAACGAACAATCCAAAGCAAGCTTTCCTTTCTGTACCAGGAAAGAGGGGTTTAAGCGTGTTTTGTTCTCCGGGAGACTTGACGATGCCTGTGCAGGGGACTCGACTGCCTGCAGCTCCACAGGGTGGAGACTCACCCAAGCTGACATTGTCTGGATGCCACCGACTACATCCCTCACGCATCCCCGGCTCACTTCCCAGCCTCTCCTGAGGCATGCCTTACGCTGGGAAAAGCCGGGGGGGGGGAACCACAGGCACAGAACAACCCTCCACCAGTCATCAATATTGCAAAGCCAGCTTGAAAAAAAATCAGCGGACGATGTTTAGGGCGTGGTGGGGCGTAGGGCACAGACCAAGGAGCCGTTAAATCCTCGCCCCTCTCACACTCCTTCGCTCCGGTCCTCCCCGCCCAGCCCCCGGCGGTAGCGATCCCTCAGCGGCCCTCGCCCCGCCGCCGGGCTGAGGGGAAGCGGCAGGAAACGCCGCTCCCTGCCTGCCTGCCCGCCACACGCCCGCCAGCTCTCCCACCAACGCCCCCCACCCCCCAAAAACAATCAAGGCGGCGGTTCCACCACTCACCTCGCCCCGGCACCGGGGAAGCCCCCGGCGGGCTGGCGGGCAGCGACGAGCCTCCTCAAAATCGGAGGGGCGAGGCGGCGGGCACACTCCCGCTCGCCGCCGGCGGCGGCACCCAGGCTCGGCTCGGCTCCACTCCGCCTGCAGACCCCCGCGGCTGCTGTTCCTCCTCCTGCCGCTGCTAATGGTGGCCACCGACACCGGTTCCCACTGCCGCTCCCTTCCTTTCCCGTGTCTTGTTTCCGCCGAGCGCGGAACACGCCTCCGCCCAGGCTCCGAAGCACGTCCCTGGCCGAAACCGGAGACACCGCTCCCTCCACGCCGCTACCGCCCCACCGCCCGCCGTCGCCGCTCCGGGCTCCCCCCCCGCCACTCACTTCCGGCGCACAGGCCGCACCTCGCCTCGCCCCGCCCTACCGGGCCCACCGCCAGCGTCCGGGGGGCGGCCAGAGCCCTGAAGAGCCGGGGCAGTGGCCAGCCGTTGGGCGCGCGAGCGGCGGTTGGCGCGCGGGGGGCCGTTGGGCGCCGTGCCGGGGTGCCCTGAGGCGAGCTGCCGCCCCCACCCCGGAGCCGCGGGCTCTCCCCGAGGCGGTCGCGCTGCCGAGCCTAGCGGAGCGGGTCCGCCCGGAGCCGGCAGCAGCAAGCGCACTTCGCTGGGCGCTGGCCGTGCGGCGGGCAGCTTGCGGCAAGGAACGTACGGTGGGGCTCGGTAGGCAGCTCCAGGTGCTGGGGGGCGTTCCCCGTCCGGCGCTGGTCACCGAGGGTTTCTGTGGGCAGCAAATTGCCAAATCCTGGAAATGCCACGGAAACCTTCGGTCGTGTGTCCCGCACAGCCGGCGGCGGCTGCCCTGGGCCAGCCTCGGACTGTGCCGCCTTGTCCACGCTCTATCCCTGTTCCTTATCCTAGCACAACTTAAGGGCTGAGATCACCCCTTTTAAAATTATTTACAAAATGGGATAAACATCTGGGTGCGACTGCAAGTAATGCTATGGAAGAGGAGGTCTGCTTAAATATAGTGTATTGCGTGGGCTGCTGGGGAAGATGGCAGTGTGCTGGGGCTCCAAGCTCTAGCATGGAAGAGATGACACACTGCCTTCAGCTGGGATGGTACTTCTCCCCTTTGCTAGAACTGCTATCATACCATGCCAGAACATAGATATGTTTTACATGGGGTTTTATCTGCCAGTATTTGACAAGGAGAAAGCTTCAGTCAGCTACAAAGTATTTTCCATAAATGAGAACAACTATGCAAAATCATGTGAGTTTTAGTTCTGTAAATACTAATTTACTGTTGAGGTTGTAAGCTAGGTCAAAAGTAACATGAAGAGGCAGCCTTTCAAATACAAGCTTGTACACGGCAAAAATTACTTTCATGTGTACATACAATTAAGTCATTTGAAAGACAAAGTTCACGCATATAATTCTCATGTATATAGCAAAAAAAAGGTCTTTGCTATATAAATTAGCCTTAGCATGTAATCACTTACAATATCCCAGACAAGCTGAGATCAGAGTTACGGATGCAGAAATATCAGACTGTTTCAATTGCAACTCTGCCTTTTATAAATTACCTATGTGGAATAAAAATACATGTGCTCATCATGAAGAGACTACATTAGCTGCCTGGAGTTGCAAATAAAATAATTTAAATCCAACCATTCAAAATAAAAGACTGCTATTGCTACACTGCTTCATAGTCTGTGGAAATTTTCCACAATTAATAAATGTCTGGGCTCACATCACTTAATAAAAGTGATAAGTACTTCAATTTTCAGTGCTGTTCTGCACTTGCTGAATATTGGCAATGAGCTTGCGGTGACTATGAATCTGGCGTTATCAGCAGATTTAGCCTGTCTCCAGGTTGTAGTAATCCCACCATGCTCTCTCAATGATCTTCCGTGACCTTGAATGGATTAGAATGACAGCACCTCCTCCAGAAGCAGACTCACAGAGTGAGCACCAGGAGTGCATGGTACAAGGAGCAACTTGGGTGTCCCTTGCCCAGCTTCATTCTGTTGCTCCATGGCAGCTCCAGCTACATCTAACCTAGCACAGAAGCACTGCCAAGTTACATTCAACACCACAGCCACCCAAGAACTGCACGGCCAAGAAGTGTGCAAAGCTTCAGATGCTCAGCTATGAAATAATATCAAAATGAAAAAGAGGCTGCAGCTGAACTGATGCAAACTCTGCTTTTGGCATGTGGAAATGTTATTCCTTTATATCAAACTTGCTAAGTTGCCCTGAGCTTAAGCAGACAACAGACAGCACAATTAATTTAATGCAGGGTAGAGATCAGAGCCAGACCAGTTTAAGCTTGAGGACCAGATTGGATCTGTATGCATCCTACAGAACCACCATCCAATTACGTACAGCAGTTACTAATGTAAAATCATCCCCCAGGCCAGGGAAATAGTATGTACCTGCAGTAGATGTTGAGTAAGGTTTTCAAACTAGTACAGGGGAGTTAGTCATACATCTGCCAATAAAATTAACAGCTAAAGAAATAATAAAAATAATTCAGTCTTTTGAGAGGGTCGAAAGGTCAGTTTAAATGTATATCTGCTTCCAAATAAGAAAGGATAAAATGGGTCATTGTTTTTAATCAGGGCAACAATTCCATGGCTATTGACCCTTTCTTCTCCCTAAATGCTGTCTATCAATCTCAATTTTAAATATGGCTAAGCAGCGTTGGCAGATGAGTTTAACTTTGAATCCTTCAAAGGCTTTATTTTCTGTATTTAATTAACTGAATAAGAAAACACATATAAACAAAGGTTATGTACACTTTTGGATCCTTAGACAGTTGGGGAATTTCATTAAATGACACACCAGGCAAAGGCTGTGAATATCAGAGTTCAAAATTCAAAAACCCAACTATTCCCATCTTGATTGCTTTGCTGGAGCCAAGAAAACTCAATGACTTGTGCAGGAATAATTTCACATTTTGGTGAAGACCAGCTGGGTCTGATCCAAACTCTGTCAGTCAAAACTATATATATCTGTACATATATAGGTACCTCTCTATATACCTGCAGCTATCCCACCGTGGAACTTAGAGTGCCTTTGACCCCTGCCAGCTCTAACAAGGAGAAGAGCAGTCTGACTGTTTCCACCTGCTTCTTCATCAAATTTTTGCCAACTAAAATGTTCAAGGTACAAAATCATTAAAAAGCCTTTCCTGTGCATCAATAGCTTGCTCAACCTATACTGTATCTATTGCTGCTCAGCTAGCTATAATGGCTTTTCCAAATGGGAGTTATGACAAAGTATTACAGTATTTCTTAGCAACAGGTATAGCACCCATAGCCATTAACATAAATAATTCAGCTCATGCAGCCTATAAGTTAAAAATGTCTTTTCTGAGATCTTATCTACTATTCAGAGTAAACAAGAACATCTTGACAAGGATCTGACCTTGAAGCAACAGGTGTAATGACAACAGTAGCCCATAATAGGAATGCAGACTCGGACAGGAGCTTCTGGGGTTTCAAGCCAGCCAGCATGATAGGGAACACATTGCGGGAACTGTTTATGTTCTAGGTTAAAGGCTGCTAAGCTTTCTCAGGGCTACTGTTCTTCTTAGGAAAGGCTGCTGCTGTTTGCTTGTGGGAACAAGTTCAAATAGAGGAGCACCACAAACAGTGGAATGAAAACACCAATTTCTGAACTCATTTCATCAATGTAAATCAGGAAAATCTAGACTAATTCCAGCTAAAGTACTCCTGATATAGCGGGATGACAGCTCTGAATCCAAATGCAACCAATCTTCTGTTTTTCATGCACTTCCCCCTCATTCCTCCTCTGAGAGCTAGAGAAATACCATTTTCCCATTACTCAGGTGATGATTTAAAGCACAGAGAGAGTAAGCTTCTTCCCTACAGTCTGAAAGTCTTGTTCATAGCCAAGGTCTGAATTCTGCTCTCATCAGTGCCAAACCAGTCCCTTGCTTGGGAGATTGCTTTTCCGCAAAGACTCATTAGCTGATATTCTTTTTATGGAAGTAGCAGTATTACCATAATACAGACTAGCAAATAATCTACCTATAGCATTCATTATTATCACTCCTTTTAGTGAAAACTCAAACCATGCCATCCCACATGTCAATAAATCAGCAGGCTAACATGGCAAGAAAACATTTCTTCTTGACCCTCAAAGCAATCAGCTTATGCTGCCAAAGAAGGAAGCTTGTTTGTCCCCTGCATTGTTGAAATCTAACACATGCAGCTAAAAATGTTGTCTTCGCTCACAAAGCTTCCTAAATCCTTCTTTTAATTCTACTAAACTCTTTGCCTTGATGACTGTCTATGGCAATTGGATTCCGTAGATAGAAAATATACTGTGTGAAGCAGTACTGAAAACGTGTTCTGGAAAGTTTTGCTCTGTGAATTGCAGCATAGAGGCTGCAATTAACTGACTTCTCCAGACACTTGATGGAATTTTATCTTAAGAGAAATTCCCTTTTCCTCCATGATTTGTATTACCCTCCATTACTCTTTATTCTGCACAGCTGATTTGTGGTTCCTTTCTAGGTCCTCTGAGGAAAATCCTGGCCCTCATGAATGTATCCGAGTGCCTGTGCAGCCATGCACATAAATATAGGGAAGCAACAGCACACACAAAGATTAGGATCTTCCAATATGCAGGGCACCACAGGGACTCTGGACTCTCCTCCCAGGCTGAAGTCAGTGATTGATTTTAATGGGAGCAGGGCTGAGCTAATGCTGGCACTTTGGAAAATCCCACCCAAGGGATTCAGTGATATTGCAAGTGCTTGAGGCAGGTTAATTGTGGGGCATTTACATTAATGGGGAATGGCACATTTGTCTTTATTAATTTTCCTTCTCTAAAATGCTATTACAATGTATATATTTTTATATCTTTAGGAACAAAATAATGTAAAATACTTCTATTTCTAGAGATTCTTACTGAGAAGCAGGTAAACAAGCGGCTTTCTGTAGCCTTAAGATCTATCATGCCCCCAAGATCTGTTAATACTCCTAGCTGCCTTTCTTCTTCCTTCATTTGACTTAATATGATTACAAGAGAATGTACCTGTGGGTCCCAATCACAGTATTCGCACTGGCCATTCATAAAACAAGGTTTTTCAGCATCTTCTTGGAGACAGGAGGCATCAATACTTTTCTAGCTGACAGTACCCTTAAAACCAAGAGAAAAAAAAAAATCTCAGTGGTGAAGTTGAATTGGAAGAGACCTATTAGTGTAAGGAAAAAAAAAAAAGTGACTTGAACCGGAATGAGGTGCAGAACAACAACAGGAGGGGTGATGTAAACAAATGCTAATGTAGAGGACTGACACTGCTATGGTCAGTTCTGGAGAAGTCACTTCATGGTAAGGATGGCCAATCTGAAAAAAAGAGGCCAAAGCAATGGCAACAACTTTGCAAACAACTCTGCAAATAAATACAGCCTGAACTATCTTTGCTTTCTTGGAGTGATGCCTCTGAAAATTATGAGGTTACTGATTTATAAGAATTACGAGGTTCTGGCACATAATTCACTTAAAATACAAATACTGATTCTTTTCCACACAGTCATTCAAACAACGCTAGAATTTTCAGCATGGGAGCAAACATCACACGTAACTTCCAAAGCATTAAAACCATTTGTTATGACATAGTGGCAGAGGTTTGGTCATTAACATCACAATGAAATGATAGAACTATACCAAAAGTTTTGCAATCATGAGAACCATTGCTTCACAAAAAACACAAGTCCACAGTAGGTTTAAAATACTAAGGAAGGTGAGTGGCAGAGTGGGGTGGAAAAAGAAATTTGTTTCTCCTTGCTGCTTCCACTTAGCAGTTCATATTTGTCTTGCAGTTTTAATGAAAAGTTCTTCTGATCTTGCAATGACCTTTTTGATATGGCCCTACTGACTCTTTAAGCGTAATGGCTCTGCTTGATATCAAACTGGAAGAGTTCCAAGATAATCCAGGGACTGGGGTCTGGATTAGGAATTTCTCTGAATCAAGCTGGAAAGCATTTCTCACAAGGACTTGGAAGTTCATGTTATCCATGTTACCGTTACTGATTAAGGCATAAAAGAAATAAAAAGTAGTCATTTACTTTTCAGATTACTTTTAATGTTCTGTTTTTACTTCTTCCATGACAACATTTCTCATTTTATGCTGAAAAGGTTCTATTTCATCTCACTTCAAAAGTCATGTCTTACTAAATTAGAAAAAGAGCAATGTTTTAATGTAAACGTTGAAAGTGTCTTTCCTTTAAGACCAAACATGTTATATGCAGTTATCCTCATTACAGAATAATTACCTGTTAAATTTGGTTTAATAATTATTAAAGTAGAAATGATTTTATGAATGTGCAATAAAATAATCAGTTATGTTGCTGTCTGAGATAGAATTGAATTTTGGATCTTCTCCTGCTGCACTGTGAAAATCCAATACACTACAGTTAGCTTCCTTTACAGAGTGAAATACTTTAAATTCAAACTCATATATGCACTGGCTTTAATCGCAGGGGGAAGATTTGTGTGTCTGTACTGCAGCAATGTTGTACAGTTTCTGGAGCTGCAGGGATAGATATACACATCTCTGGTATATTCAGTGCTGGCACTACTCTCTGTTTTTCTACTTACTATTAACTGTTCTTTCCCAGCTATCTTCAACATTGTCTTGTTCTCAGATCTCATTCTGCATAATCACCTGCTCAAGTGGACTTTTTTTTCCTTTCAGGAGCCAGTTGCAAGACTGGGTAGAAAATACAGCTGTCTCCAGAAGACCTGTGCTATTTAATTGTACTAAATGTTTACAGATCACAACCATTTTTTCCTGTCATTTTGGTGCATACGTGAAATATTTGACATATGCCTTGTAAATCATACATTAGGATTTGCTGGAATTTCTCTCTTGACCACTTAAGCGACATTGGCTGGACTTGTCTCATTTTTTTAAAGAAGTAGTTTATACTGGTGCAGTTGTTCTTTAACTAGCAAGTGACTGAAAACAGTCATGAGTAGATTCAGATTCTTTTTAGAACAGCTGTAGATGAATGGACAGTAGATTTCTGAACAGTAAATTTCAGCTTTTTTCTCCTTGTATTTTGAAATGTTTACAATTTATTTAAAAACTTGCATTCTGAAACGAAAAGAGGAAAATAAACATTTCAGCATGTTTAACACAATCCATGTGATGTTTCTAGACTTAGAGAGCTGTCATGATTTTTTGAATAATTTTAGTGGTGAGGTTGCAAAAATTAAGTGGCACTTCAGAATAACTTTGAAGATTGTTATTCAAGATTTGATGGGTAAAAATTCAAGCAATCCTCATTAGTAATTCTTTCAGAGAATTTCTTTCTTGAATCTTAATGTGTACTTTTGAGGTAGATGACCTGGGAGCATCTGTTTAGGAAAATTCAACTGCATTAGCTACCAGTGTGATTTCTTTCTTAGCCTGAGACACATGTGAAGTGTTATATACTGGTATACCCATACACATAATATATGCTTGCATGTGATTTGTACTGAAGTACTCCGGGATTACCTCTAACTAAATGAAGAGTGGGATTAAGTGAACATATGGTGTTAAGAAAACTGGAAATAAAATCCCCCTCCATCTTACTCTGCCACACTTATATTGCTTGTTAGAGGATTACTTCTGAGTCTGTATGGACAACCTTTCTGAGGAAGGAATTGACAGGCATAAAGTTTCATGGGCTGGTACTGGTTATGAGGAAAATCCTGCAAAATTATACTCTCTAGATGAAAGGTACTTTGTCTTCTGTTAGAATCTTGAAACTCATTTTTCACTTACACTGTATCAATATGTACATGTAGAGAGAGGTCGTAGTGGTTTCTTTTGGCTTATCATATTGCGGAAGGTAGTTTTTCTGTAAGTCAGACTACAGTCCTAACCAGATGCTGCCTTCTTATTAAATACCTTCTTATAAATGTGACTGGAAAGCTTATAAGCCTACACTAAATTGACAAATTTTCAGCCAGAAAAGTCTATAAGTTTACTTTAAAAAGTTATTTGTTATATTAGATTTAAACCCCATGACTTTCCTGGTTATTTACCTAACAACTAAGTGTAAAGTAGATACCAAAAACTTGCAACATCTTTTGTATACACCAACCAGTAGCAAACTGGATATCCCAGGGAGAAAAGAGCTTCAAAGGTCAGAGCCCATTGTCCCCCAGCCAGCATATGCCTATGCATTTAGTTAGTCTAGCCAGCTCATGTTTAGTAACCTTAGCGAATTCTTCCATACTGTAGTTTGGAAGTCACCTCGATAGCACTTCACTTCCTAGAGCTGCATGTGTGCTAGTTTATTCTGCAGTCTTGCTGCTTCCTCTACCTCCTCCCAGAGGTCCATTCATGTTAACCAATTTGCCTAAGTAGATCCTCTTCACATCAGTTTCGAATCCTTGTAAAACTCGAAGTCTAACCATTTCCTCCTCCTCTACTGACCAGTTGTCCTCTTCTCCTGTAAATACAAGCTGTCTTCTCCTTTGTGTCCTAAAGTAAACTCCCTGGACAAATATACGAAGCCACTGCATGGTCCCTTACAAATCTCTTCCATGTTGACATCTGTAAAGTTGATAATGCCACCGCAGCAACCAGGAAGAATACAAGTGTCTCAAAATAGCGATCTGGCAATGCTTACAGTGCACAAAACCCATGCATGCAACTGCCTGTTTTTATCTTTGCTATTCTTGTTCTTCCTTTCCCATTTCCTCCACTGGATATTCTTCCACTTTTTGTATTGTGTCAAAACTGTCAGCCCTTTAGTAAGACGTAGGTCCCCTGTTACATACGGGCGAATATCTGGCGTAAAAGGGCACAGAGAGCAGAGACAGAACCAGGGTTACCACACCCACACTGCTGCCTGGAGCGGCAACGCTGACTCACTCAGCACGCACAATATGCCATGTATCCAGGCTGCATCAGCTGTGTGACAGAACTGCTACCCCAACAGCTAGCATGCCAACAGTACGCCTGATGCTGCTGGACACAGTGGACAGTTGGTCTGGTTAAGGTAGTCAGACTGGAGATACCCAGCTGTTGAGCTACCTGGCCAGAGTGATGGTTCCCTCAGGCTGATCCAGCAGTTCCAGACAAGTAGCTCCATCCATCTTTTTCAGGACAAAATTCTTGCACAGGAGCCTGTGCTCTGTTACAACACAAACAATGAATGGCACAAAAGAAGCCTGCTCTTTCCAGGAACTTACCCCAGCTGATTAACAAAAGCATTGGAGAACATTCAAGGTGACCAGCTGTGCTCCAGTCTTCCCAGAAAAGACACCTGGGCTGCAGCTGCAGATCTGCTCCCAGGGCAGGTTGTGTTGGTGGGAGACACCACTCTCTAAACTAGGCTGCACGTCTGCCACCCCTCTGCTAGGACTGGGGAGCAATGGCTTGGGGGGGAGTACCAGGCCCTTTGCAGCTGCAGGAGGGAGAGGTAAGGCTCATAATGCAGCACCTTCTTCCTGAGAAGCTCTCATTTGCCACAGCTGAAACATGGTGGTGGGTAAAGTCTGTGTAGCTGGGCCAGGCTGAGGGCGTGGTCATGATTACAGCTGTGTCTCCTTTGAATAGTTTATGAGTGGTGCTCACTTTGTTTTTTGTTTTACAATCAAGAAGAAATTAGGCACAGCAGCACCCCATATGTTGTCTTTTATTTGCTTGGGTATGTTTATTGCATGGGTTTACTTAGGATCCAACTGCGACTATGTCAAGGGTTTGTTGTGTACATTCTTAGAGACATAAGACTGAGCCCAACACCTGCATTTAAAACATTATGGTTATCTCTGGAAAATCAGAAAAATGGGAGTATGACCTGTTCTGAGCTATTCTTACACCATTGTAAACAATTTTAGCTAGCTAAATAGAAATCCTGCCACTAAATACAAGTGTCAAATTGGAAGCAGATCCTCAGCATGCCAAGACCACATCACTACAGTTCCAGATTTCCTTTTCAGTGAGTAACTCAGTGGTGCCTCATTTTAAGCAGCTTACAGCAGGACTATTGTTACCTACTCCATGCTCATCTGACTGCCCCTGCACACATCCACCATTTGGCATGTCACAGTGGACTCACAGAAACCCCACGGAAGCAGCACAGCTTCTCTTCCAGAAGAAAATATAACCAGAGCCTGAATTACTGCTGGTCAGAATGCTGGATGCAGGAGAGCGTAAATAAGATGTATTGAAGCTCAGACTTATCCCTTGAAAACAAATATCCTCCTTCTTTGAAAAAAGTTCAAAGAGACAAATTCTGTCTCTGCTACACCCTTAGGTCTCCAAAATCTTCCTTAATCCCACCTGCACCTCACTGCCTTACCCTTGCTCTCTGAAAGGTATGTCTAATTTGTTTTCTGTTTCTGTTGAGCCCATGTTGAGACAACAGTCTGCAACATCCACTCCAGTGTGAAGATTCAGACTACTTGCAACCTTACATAATTGCTTCCCACTTTAAGATTTCTAGATCCAAGTGGCTCCCTAAGTGTTGATGTATTTGATGCCTCCTTTGAACATAAAGAATCCACAGATGGCAAGGAGATGTATGTAAGCAACACATGCTGCTAATTCTCTCTAAAAGTCCAAGATTAAGGCTAAGACCACTAAAAGCAGCCTGTGCCATTTTATGAGTATCAATCGGGGAAAGGAAATTTTGGCAGCATTTATAACTCTAACATGTATGACTGTTTTAAGAGGAAAGTATTTTCGTCACTGTAACTAATACTAAATTAGTGTAAGCTATATGGGCTAAAGCATATTTGTTTTCCTTTGTGTTAGTTTTCCCTCCAGTAGGATGATGTTTTTGAACAGTTGGCAAATTCGATCTAGCACAGACCTTGCACGTTGTTTTCTGCTACGTGCATTCCTATTCCTTTCTGACCAAGAGTCATGTGGGATGAGCACAATAAATCTAAATCAGAGTTGAGAAGGAGGGCTCATTTTTCATTTTGTAGTGTTATTTGGTTTGTGATACAGTCCAAATATGGCTGGAACCCAGTGTGTGTATTTAACTTTGCTATGTATTTAACTTTGCCTTTCCCACTGAAATGTGTAATCTGTACTAAAAAGAACAGTTCTGCAGCACAAATTCCCTTCTGTCTAAGTAGTAATTGCTGTATAAAAATGAGGTCACTCTCGCTGTAAGGAATATTTTTTAAATGTTTAGGAAATAATTCATTCTGCATAAAAAATAAGACATTATATTTTAAATTGATGTGATTTTGTGTGCTTCTGCAAGATCAGCCTTATAACAGCATGCAAAATAGGACTGGAAGGGAGTAGGCCAAGTGATTTTCTGCTAAAGCTGAAGTAGAACTGCATGAAGCTAGAAAAGGTCCCAAACCTGTCTGCTTAAAGTTAGGAATCTATGTCTGAATGACTAAATAAAATGGCCTGATTTTCCAAAATGGTTGTCAAGCACCCACATTTCTCATTGAAATCAACCGGCATTGCATATGCTTAACACCCTGGAAAATCAGGCCATTTATATTTAGGAGTTTAAATATGACATTTGGAGCTTAAATTTCATCTCTCAGAGAAAAAAATATTAAGCCAGAGTATTTTGAAGTAGGATGTCTGATCTAGTGGTAGAGGTTACAGTTAACTAAGGTAAATGATTCTTATGCTGACCACCCCACACCTCTGAAAGTGCTACCCATACACTGAGATACCTTAGCTATAGCCTAGGTTTCTAGCAGAGAACCTTGGTTTGAGACCTCCTCCCAGGAACCTTTCTGACAACAATGTTCTTCATGGATATAAGCCCCAGTAGTCAGCATTTTCCCAAGCAAAACCATGTTTGAATGCAATTGTTATCAAATAAGGATTTTGCTATTTGGTCCATTTAGTTTTAAATTATAGGAGAAAAAGGAGCTACGTGGATTCTATTGTGGGCAGAGGTACCACTACCCTCTGAGAAGACCTGGATGCCTGGACCCTCAGTGTGCTGCTGACCTGTTGTCTGGACTTCCAGGCTGGGGAAGGCTGAGGGTTTGGGGGAAAGCACCTCTCACAGGCAGTGCTGAATTGGCATAGTCATTCAATCACACTGTCCGAGTCCTTTCCCAGTAAATACCTAGCCAAAAGTAAACACAAGTAAAAGAGTTTCCCTGCTTCTAATTCCTGAAATAGAAACTATTTGCTTCTCTCTGCTTGGCCTGGGAGGCTACACAGGTGGGCCAATTTGCTTTTCCAGTTGAACACTATAGTGACCGACTCCTCTTGAGGGAACAGAAGGAGAGGTACTGGGTCTTAGTTTCCACTTTGCTCTGAAAAAAGACCAAAGAACACTTCCCTCCACTCCTTGAGATCCTTGTGCCTGCATTTGTACCTAGAAAGATGATTATGCAAAAGGGTGGAACCTGGCTCCATCTTTCTGCTTATTGCATGGTACACTAAAAGAGAGTGCTAGTTGCCACAGCACTACTTTGCCAATCACCACTATATGTTAGAGTCCGTTCTCTCACAATTATGGAAGAATAATGGGTTATTACTTCAAACATTAATCAGAGCATCATACACAGCTCTGCTCACGGCAGCCAGCCTTTATGGATGCAGAATCCCAGTCTTTGCTGGATACTTTGGCCTGTGTTAAAGTATTGTGAGTACCACCAAAACCACAGGCAAGTCTCTGCAGTGCTGTGCAGCTAGTTCAGGGGCTAGTAGCAGCAGCAGTGCAGCCATGGGGATGTGGAGATTGATTTCTATAGCTAGTTTAAAGCTAAAATTGCAGTTGCAGTGTTTCTGGAGGCTCAGTGATGCTCCTGCATCTGCACAGCTATCTTTAGCATGAACTTCCAGCATGTAGCCCATTTAATTTGCATGTTACAAAAAAGAAAAAGTCCCTTGAGCAAATTCAAGCCCTTTCAAAGAATTTATCTCATCACCACTCCTTATTTTTAAATGTCCTGGAAATCATGAGATTCCTACGCACAACATTTTCTGTTTCCATTTATTTCCCCTGAGCCCCAAGACCTGGTTGTCACAGCTCCCTTTCCCTGGTTTGTCTGGTGGAAGGGAACTGAACAAAATCACCTCAATGCATGGGGTGAGGTTTGAAAAAGGATTTAAATGGCAAGTACTGCAGAGAGATTGCAGGAATCTGAATGTTATTTTTTAAATACCATTTGGACATGCCCATGGTAGAAAATCCTTCCTCTTCTAGAGGCCAAGACTTCCCCCGTTGTGTAAACATTCTCTCAAAAGGCTGCTGTGTGTGTTAGATCACCACTGTGCTTTCCACATGTGGGGAAGGCTGGGGTTCGCGCATCCTGCAAAGCTCTGACTCCAATTAAATTAGGAAAGACTCTTGCTGATTTTAATGGACTTTGAACCAGATCTTGCCTGTGAGCAGTAGTGAATGTACGTGAATTCTAGATTCAAGAATGAAGTCTGGGTACATTTTTCAGGTAAAGACTGAATACTGGTGAGGACCATGATGACAATGTAGGCTCCCTAGAGCAAGCTCTGAGCGCTGTGCGTGACTGTAATCTGCCTCAAGCCATGGCCTGCACCTTCAGAAATCTTCCTGACATTGAGTAATTTATCCTTCCCATACATGTGCAGGGAAAACTCTATGACTAGCTTATAGCAAAAGAAACGGCCTGAGAAGCAGAATTGCATTTGCAGGTGCTGAAGAGCTGGAACTCCTGAGGAGTGGGAAAAAAAGCAGAGGGTGTACCTTCTCTGTGAAAAAAATCAGGCTTCTACTTACTTTTATCCACAAAACGATTTTGTCTGAAAGCCAGAGTGAAAACTCAAAAGTTCCTGGCTTAGACCAAAACCCCAATGTGGGATAGTGTTTCATTATAGAAGTTATTTATCTACCGAAACTGTTTAAAGACAGGAAGTCTTATCTGTGGTTAGGATTAATCATCTCTGTCACATAGCCTGTCTTCTGAATGAGAGATTAATGCAGAGTATAGCTTCCTGACAGGCAAGAAGTGCGGTATGGATTTTGTTAATTTCTGTGGTAAGAAGCAAAGCCAAGTAAATTGCACAATGCATGGCATGTTGGGACACTGTCAGCCAAAAATATCTCAGCTGAGGCTGCTCGTTGTGCCATTGATAGATGGAAACAGGCAAGGAAACCTCTATCGAGCCCCAACATCCAAGCCTACCGTCCTGAAAAGGGGGAATGACCAAGATGCTGGATATTCGGCAGAGAGGAGGCAGCTTCCACTTTTCCTGCCAAACTTCTGTGCTCCATCAAGAAAAAATGAGAGTGCAAGAAGAGTAGAGCAACACTGGGAGATTGAGCAAACACATAGAATGGCAACACCAAAGATGCTGGTGGAGGAGCAGAGACAGAATGGCAGAAAATGTGGCAGCTTGAATTGTCATTTGTTGCCTTGTGTGCTCAGTCAGCCCCAGGCACCTTGACCACACACAGCAGGCACACAGAGAGGGCACAGCGAGACCTGACCACAGAACATCCTCTCTGGGGTCTTGTCATGCTGCCAAGTTGCAGACAGAGTGCAGTGCCCTTTGTGCACATTCACAGAGGAGGGGAACTTGGGACAATGATCCCGGGTAAGATTTGACTTGTTTAACTTGAAGGAAGGAAGGAGGTCACCATATATATCTTTTGTCTCCCCAGATGAGGCTGCTTTGTCTGCTCTGCTATTTGTATAGCCGTCTACACAGCTGAAATATTTGCATTTTTTTCCTGGGCCCTGCAGCTAGTGCACCACTATTTGAGCTGGTAAGATGCCAGACTCTTACTCAGTTGTAAGACTGAGCTGGTGATCTAGTCGGCTTTGTTATGCTATTGTCGGCCACAGCAGCAAGATAGCAGACATCACCACCAAGACCATCAAAGAGAGCATTCACTCTTAAGAAAAAAGAAGAATAAGGTGGGTCATAAATTACACCACAAATCTATTTCTAGCCAAAAATAACATCTGTTATTATCAGCACATGTACGCTAGAAAAAGGCCAAGGCTTGACCTGCTCTTGTTGGATGATATGATGTGCTGCTGTTAGTAATGATATGATTGGAACCATATGGGGTATCCAGAAAATTATGTGCTAATTATGCATTAATGTGATCAGTTCATATGTGCCTGGCTCTCTAGTGCTGCTGTACAGTTTATTCCCCAGCAGATAGACTATGTGTGAGAACTTCAGAGATAAATGCAGGAATTTGCTATTTGAAGAAAAAGGAATTTGTTGGCTGACTCACTTTTTTTTTTCACCTTAAATTGGTGATGGGGTTGTTAATTTCAAATGAGAAGTATTCCTGTTCTGGTGGGGGAGAAAACATTTTTTGAAGTATAAGACAATAGAGCACTGTCTTGTGTGCTACAGTCTGAGAGTAATAGAACAGGATCAACCCAGTGCAAACATCCTCCGTTTATCTTAGCAGGACATGCAAAGATTATTTTTAATCCTTTGAGTGCTTTGTAGCATTAAGATAGTATTTCTGAAAGCAAGAAGTGCTCACTGTAACATTAAGTATTGATTACTTACAACACAGCTCATATTTAAAGTGTTTTTGTGGCATATTACTGAATTAACGCAGTTTATCTTTTCACTCTGCTCCTCTTTAAAGGTCTCAAGTTTCA
Source organism: Gallinago jamesoni (assembly GCA_025769975.1). NCBI lineage: Eukaryota > Metazoa > Chordata > Aves > Charadriiformes > Scolopacidae > Gallinago > Gallinago jamesoni. Next base: position 31,453,306 of record JAOQGH010000077.1, on the reverse strand, counting down.
ATGAACCCATGGGCAGCTTAGAGCTCTGACACCCTTCTTGTCCTCAGCCATCCCTATGCACTGTTAGGAAGGGCTGGGTGGCAGCGAACATCCCTTCCGGTCCCTGATGGCCCAGGCTCAGACATTAGAGCAGCCTTGGAGCAGGCAATGAAACGGCAGCGTTCTCCCGCTATGAAGGGCTGCACCATTCGAGTAGAACTGTTTAATACATTTGTTACATGTTATGTTTATAGAGTGTGCTCAGGATCTAAAGGCACTGTCTGGCAGCTCAGCTTCACTTCATCCTCAGCATGACTAATGAGAATAAGGTGTATCTTCTATACTGCAGTAGACACGACAACTGAAACTGCGCCTCCAGACACAGCTGGCCTTCTCTGTGTTATTTTTTCCCCCCTGTGCTGCTTTAGTCTTTTCATCCCGCTCCTTATGGGCAGCAGGCTGTGTGTATGTGTTTCTCTACAGATAGCATTGTTCCCTGCCTTTGAAGCGCCTGCATGTTGTAGTTTGCTCTTTTCTTCGCTCCTCCCCATGAAACTGGAGGGGTGGATGCTTTCTAGATAAGGGCTGGGAAATGTCTGAATGTATATGTCTATGAAACATAATCAAACAAAATGAAAGCTGGGACCATCCCTTGAAATTTCACTGCAAACATTTTTGTGCATGCAAGTAGCTGTGGCTTAGTTGACTTCAGAGACACTGCGAGTGTTCATAAAGGGTATCTGTGTGTGTGAGACAGCAAGATGGACACTTCATTTATTGTTATGGTAATGTAACTAGCTTGGGGCTGCTAGCAGATCATGATAAAGGATTTTGAAGAAAGCAAGCAAGCCTATAAAGTGTTTCATTTTAAGGCATGTAGGGAATTATTAGCAGAGCAGCTGTAGCTTTTTATATCGTTTCGTAATGCATATGATGTGGCATTTTGAAATTAAAACCCTCTTTGTGGCTGACTTTTTGTCACGTACATCATGGCCAACAGCTCACCTTTTCCAGAGGATTCTCCAACTGAGTCTGCACAAAGACTCAGACACCTTTGAAGGGTAAGGACCTTTAGAGTGCAGAACCGTTTTCCAAGAAGAAAGTTGGGTGAGTTTGCCAGATTGAACTAACCAGCTCTAAGGAAGAAGCAGTCTGTGTTTCTGCATCCCTGCAGTGGAAGAGCTGAGACATTCCCAGGCGTGGCCCTGGCAAAGTCCAGTGCCCATGTATTTCTGGAATGAATGCCAGCTGCCGCCGTGCCTTCTCACTCACACGTTGCAACGCTGTACAGTCAAAGCCACCAGGACTCGCAGAGAGCTCCGCAAGTGATCTCAGGGGAAAGTAATCTAGGGCCTTTTGCTCCTAAAAAAAGAGACCCCTGAAACTGGAGTCACATTACTAGACGGGAAAAGAGCCTTTTGACTGAAGAACAGAACCTGCAAATTCTTTATGATTTCACTCCTCCAGGAACTCCTGGATGTTTTACCTCAGCCATTAATACTTCCAAACACCACCACTGTAAATTTAGAGCTCATCCTGATCACTTTAAACGAAAAGATGGGCACATGGCAGCACATTACTTCTAGGTTACAGAAAGGGTAAATACTTAGACCTAAGGACTCCTGCCACTAGATTCAGCCACAAAACCTGCCTTCTTCCATCAGAGACATGAAATATGTTCCAAATCGTCGTGTGAACTCGGGAAAACCACTTAATCACTTCTTGTTCTAATTTCCTCATCTCTGAATAAGGAAACCTTTTTGCAGGGAGGGCTTAGCTTAGAGATCTATGGAAAACTCCTTCTACTCTGAAGGAAAATATGACAAACATAGGGCAATGTTGTCATATACATGAAGAAAGCAGCACTAAGCCCAGCTCCCTGACAGTAAGCTTGTAAATAATCAACAACTTCCAGTTAGGATACTAAAATCAATGATACCTTCACATGTACAGGAAGCCCCATTTGAGGCTCAGCCACCAAACATGACCTTGTTAAAACATTATATTCCTATGAAAAACAGGTTCGGACACTGATAAGCACTCCTAGAAAATTACACTTGATCAGGCAGACCAAGAAGCATTAGATTGTTAATCTCTTATCCCTTCAAAAATCTTGTCCACTTGGAGATGAAAATCCATTGTTACAGAGATGGGGAATCCACCTTTTCAGTGGATTAACTGCTGACTACCTAATGTCTCTTGTTCATATGCCAAAGCCTGTGCAGGTTAGTGCCCTGTCTCTCCCCTCCCAAAATACTGATGGAGATAAAGCAAGCAACTGCTTCCTGAGAGCTTCTACTGCCCTCAAGCCATCCTGTCTGAGCCACCTGTGAAACCAGTCATTTTACCTTCTCTTGTACTTCCTGCAGCATAAGGCAAGTTCATACAGGCACCCCCAGTCTGCCCCTGCATATCTCTCCCCCCCTTCAACTGTAGTAATACCTCTTTGCCTGATATTTTTATTTGCGTGGGCTACAAATCAGCATGTAACCTCCCTAGGACTGCAGGGTAGGTGTCCAAGCACCACTAACACATTGCTCCCTATTCCAGTGCTGGCCTATGCAGTTCAGGGACACCATCTGTCCCCTCCCTCACCTCTCCTAGGCTCATTCCAATCCCCACCCACCCACACCTTAATCTAATATCTGGCATTTAGATTTGACTGACTGTCGAAGTAAATGGGTCAGGTTATTTAGCATAGGCTGCTGGGTTGCAATTTCAGTTCTTCACATGCTGAGTCACCTTGGCAGCAGATGTCATCTGCTTCTTGTTTGAGGGAGAGGCACATAGTGAATTAAAAATGCAGTGTGCACTGCTAAAAATCTTATACAGCTGTATTCAGCAGGGATGAGTGGGAGTAAAAGGACAGTCAAATTACAGGGGGTTCTACTATGAAGGCAGAAATTCAGGGGAGAAGCTTTTGTACAAGCACTTAGTTCAGCTGTCCATGTGTGCTTCACTGAACTGGCTAAATATAGAACACCCAAACCATTGGAGAAGCAAAAGAAATGGAGACCCGGGAAAAATAAGCCACTGGTAGTGATGCAGGAAATACTTCTGAATGAAACCATTTCCGCTGTAGCCTTTGTAATGTTCTCAGAAGACCACAGTTGTAAAAAATGAGTCATTCCTGTGCTCGAGTGCAACATTGGCTTTACATTGTTGACGAGGAATCACAAGGGATCTGTGTGGCAGTAGGGTAAACTGTGTTTGTTTTTACAGACATGTATAAAAATACACATCACTACAAAATCAAAGCAACAGCCACAACAGACCAAAGACTTTCCATAGGAGACAGAGAGCCCAATTCTCTGAGAACCAGTGACCCCAGCTGCTCTCAGAACTGAGAACGTCACTCGCTCTCAAGACCTGACCCAGAAGAAAGGAAATCAGGGCTGCATTTCATTATTTTGGCACAACGGACTTCAACAGCTGCAATTAGGGTTAACGGACTGCAAGTAAACTTCCAGAGGCAAAAACCACATCAGCTCTCCCCCAGAATCAGGCACATTTGTGTTCCTGAAAATCTATCAAAACTGTTGCAAAAACAAGGTCCTTTGTATGTGGCTTAAGCTGCTGAAGTGGAAGAGAATCCCTGAGTAAGCACAGGTCAAATGGGGTTAAGCTTTCTTTCTTCAAAGAGTTATCTGGAAAGGATTATGAATCAAGCAGCAGCACTGGCTATCAAATGTGCTCAGACATCTCAGCTGAGCTCACAGTATCTTCCAGCAAAAAGCTTGGGTTTTGTTCTTCTCAATGTGTTTGTTCTTGTAGGTATTTATGGCACTTACTGGCAGCTGACTTGGAAAAAACCCACACTTCTAGACTTGTATTTGCTGAAAAGAGGGAAGTTTTTACTGAAGCATTTGCCTCTTTTTTTCACAGAAAAGAAATCAATAGTTTTCCATTGGATTGAAACTTCTGTAAGTGCAGGCTGTTGGTTGAGTAGCTGCGTTCATGGTTATATCCCTGTTTCACCCTTCCTACTTGGCACCGAAAGTTCTGAAAGCAAAATTTTTTAAACCTTTAAACCGTCTTGGTTGTCACTTCTGCCTCATTCCTGCTCCTTCATATCACCTTGAGCCTGGTATTTCACTCCAGTTTACATTAACAGTATTTCAGGAGGAGGAGGCTAGGAACTGTTTTGTCTTTTATGACCTTCAAGACAAAGATTTTAAATGTTTTTATAAGATTAAAAAAAAACGCTCAACCATCTATATGGCTAACTAGGGGATTTGGAATACCTAGATCCAATGAATAAGATTTGAGGCAGTAATTTCCCAGAAGGTGGCTTAGAAATGTTAACCATGTGATGCAGAAAAATCCCCAAATCTGGGAAACTCACATGGATGAGGTTTGTAGAGCTTCATACAGCTTCCTCTTCTCACAGCCCATCTCTGGGCTAACAGAGCCCCTGCAGGAACTAAGATCTCAGGGCTTGCCACACGCTGTTGGGAGGCAAATTTCACACAGTGAAACTGGAAAGCACTTCAGATCATACCATGAGCTTTGGGTTATTTAAATTTTGTGGTTTTTTCCTACGGAGATTTATTAATTAGGGCATTTGACTAGACTGGAGAAAAAAAATCATAGGAAAATAGACACCAGGGAACAATCTCTTAGTTGGCAAAAGAGCAAATTAACTCATGGGTAACTTCTGTCTTCTTTTCCAATGATATTTGCTTTTTCAAGGCTTGGGAGTCTGTTTCATGTTTACCAAAATAAAAGGTATAATATCACTGAAATCAAAGTCCTTGTAAGTAATTTAAGGTGTGCAACAGTTTTCTTCTTCAAATAGTCATGGATTACATGGTCTTTGCTGTGAAATCTCTCTGGAGAGAATGGCACAGCCTGCAAGCTTGCCCTAAATTTCCAGCACTTTATTCTGCCAAGGGCAGGACACAAGATTGTCCAGTGTCCCTCTCCTGCCAAAGAGCTGTAGTGTCTGGGTGAAGCACTGGAATACAGAGTCCCTTGCTGCAAAGTGATCCTAAATTAAACTCGGTGCAGCAGACCAGAGGGTTTCACATCCAACGTTTTAGTTTGAGGCTCATATGATGCTTGATTTTAGTAATGAGCAGCACACATTAAAAATGACCAGGCCAGTTTCCAATACACTCCCTCCTGGTGAGAGGTACTGCATATGGTGGTGTTACAGAGCTTCAGTACCATAGCACAGATGAGTCCCATGACACTATCTGTATTATCGGGGAAGAAATGTCCAGGAAACAAAACCTTGAGCCATATTCAGTCCTGGTGTAAGCACCTGCATCCTCATTTTCTTTGATTATTTATTTTGCAGCCTAGAGTAGAAGCCTAATCAGAACTCCCTAGCCTCATTGCTTATATAACAACTTTCTCCACTCCCCCTCGCCTTCTGTCAGCCTTACTTTCACAAAAAAAGAGGAGGCAAATATTCTAAAAATGCAAGTTACCCAAGCCTCGCTACCTGTTAGGGAATGTGAGGTAGTGGGAGACTGCAATTTAAGAAATCAGGGCAAGTACAGAGAATCTAAAGACATGTAAGTTCTGTCTGATGGCACCAAGTCTGACTTTGGGCACAGTTAAATCAACATATAATGTGTTTGGCACACTATTTGTTGGAATTTTCTCTTGCTGTTTGGAGTCAGTGCCTCTACACATCTGACTGTTTTTAAACAGCCAGTGGGTGATTTTCTACATTTTTCAGCTCTCCAAGTTAGATCACTAAAGCTATTTTCCTTGGATGGGTTTCAATCATATGGACTGTTGACTACCTTCTTGACCTGGTTTCCTGCCAGTGTGAGCATTTTTGTCAAGGGAGCTTCCTCCTGTAGTGGTGCAAGCGTTGTAGGTGGGTGCTGGGAGGTGTCTAATTAAAAGTCTTCTGTGAAGTAACTGGAGGCGTCAAAGAAACTCAGACTACCCTGAAAACAGCCTGCACTGTCAGTAGCAAATGTGGGACAAATTGCAAGCTCAAATGTCTGCTTTCTCATGAGAGGGCTTAGTAAGAACATAGAAATTCAGTCAGTGAGGAGAAGAAAAAGCCCCTCGTGCCAGCAAACTGGGAAAGTTTATACAATGTGGCTCAATCACTCTTGCTCTCTCTCAGAGACACAGAGCTTACAGTTTTGCAAGAGTCCTAGGAGATTACGTGGTTCTCAAGAAATTAAAACATCCAGTAAAAGTAAATTGGCCTTAACTACTGCTTTCAGAGAGAGTGCTCCTTCTCCTCCCTTTTCTCTCCATCTTACAGAACCAACATGGTCAAATTAATGATTTGTAGTGAGAGGCCCAAGTTTAAATTTAGAGCCATAGGAAGCCATTTAAACCTTCAGAGCAAGAAAAAGCTGGTTGCCACAGTCATGAAGGGTTTATAGGGCAGCACCAAAGCTAGCACACAAAGTATCCAGCATTTCAAATAGCTCATTCACAAATCTGTGTACTACATTCTGGAGGGAGTCAAATCCTGTTTGCCTTTTGGGAGTTGTCACATTGAAGCCAATTGGATTACTCATTTGTTTGAGGCAAGCAGGATTTAACCCTCCAAGAAACAAAATGGATTTGCTAAATGAAAGGGATTAGGGTTTTTTGAATAATGCTGTGTTAAAAAAAAAAAAAAAAGACAAAAGGCATCTCTCCTCCCTCTCTTTTTTTTTGTACCAATATGAGCAAGAAGCTGAACAGGGCTCTTCTGTGCCCTATGAATCTTAATTTTTGTTGCCAGGTTCTTTGCCTTGCCATGCTTAAATCTGTATGCTAATGCTAACGGATGCTTTTCAGTATGCGAGTCATACCAGGAGGAATTGTTTCTGGAGGGTGGAGCCAGGGTATACTGTTTGGTCTCAGACGCAGACTAATTTGTAGTGGACTTAAAGTTGAGCATAGTTTCTGATTTCACAGTGCTAGAGGCTGGGGAGCCAGCTACAGGCTTTTGACCTCCTTGGGACATGCTGATACTGGAAAATAGACTGCCTATGGTGGTGGTTCAGATCAAGAGAACAGATCAAGTGTTTGATCCATTCTTTAAAATGAAATAAAACTTGCATTCAAGGTTGTGCATTTTCAGAAGGAACCTGCATGTGATTTCCATGGTCTCCTGGAAGATGCTTCCAGGTACATCCTCTTTTGTGGTCAGTGTATATTGAGCTGCCACTCATGAGCTCTGCTGCAGTGGTGGTAGCCACAGGTTTGAGAAGCTGGGCTCTGTACAGGCAGTAGGAGACAGATCCAGTCCTTCACCTCTCTGCTTTTGCAGAACCAAGGAGGGGCAGTTCCTCTGAGACAAACCTAGGCAGGATGATACCACCTGGGACCACATCCAGGCTGAAGGTAACTGCCACATTAAGACAGCTTGCCTGGTAGTCTCTGCATTTATACCCTTGTGTGGCTCAGTAATCTTCCCATTTTTAGCAAGAGCTGTGTTCTATCATGAACTTGCTTCTCTTTGCACTTATAGTCTGTTCTGAAACCTGAAACCCTGAGCTTAAACTTGGAGCAGCATCTGTATCACAGGTAATAAAAATTCTCTATGGGGTAGGAATAAGTTCTTACAGCAATGACAGGTTTATGCCATTTCTCAAGACAGAGGACAATATTCAAATGAGTGAGAAGAAAGTCTGGCAGAATTATAGGGACCTCTGTTTGGAAGATCCCACACTGATACAGAAGTGCTTCTCTTCTGTCAATATAATCTAAGAGGAGTTTCACAGAGAGAGGAATAGACTGCAAGCTTTCAGTATGAATGTTTCTGAATCCAATCAGTATGAATCTGTTACTGATTGTAATGCTACCTCTGAATTAGTTTTTATTCCTTCCACAATTCAGAGAGACTCAACAGAGGAGTGGCTTCACAGTGGATGGTCTCTTCAATCAATGCTAAAAAGGTTTTGATGTTATGACAGTTACCAAGGCCAAGATTCAACACAAGAGGAGGCAGCATATATGGGGAAGAAATTTACATGCACATTAGTTCTCTACATAAATCTGTCTCCTTCCTGAAAAAAAACTGTGAGCTCCACAGACCCAGGATAGCTGTAAGACACAGAGGATGGAAGATTTATTATTTCTTTTAGTACTTTAGCAATGATGTTATTTGTCTGCCAAATAACAGACCTCTTGGTGGCAAGGATTTAATGTTCAGCCAGACTGCCATTTGCAGTAGCCTGGGAAGTTTGCAATCTGCTATGCAAATAAGAAGAGAAGGAATGAAAAGTTTGCTCAGAAACAGCTGTAACCCATGAAGAATCCAAACCAATATCCACTCTGGCAAGGAGCTGCCCCTCTAAGTCCAGCTACTACAATCTGCATACCAGACTGATAACCTCTGTTTTCCCCTCCAGAGGGCCTCTGTTTCACCCATGCTGGTACCAAGGAGGAGCAGAAGGCATTAACTGAGAAGCAAGTGAGGGCAAAGACGGGTGTTCTGAATGAGCCCAATGATCAAACTGTGCTGCAAGCTAGTTCAGGTTAGTGTAATAGATCCCTCAGACTACACCACTTTTTCATGTTGCTGCTCAGACAATCAAAGCCTAAGGCCCCTGTTGCTGAGGAAGAGACAGCACAGGACAACTTTGCTTGTATCTCTGTTCTACTAATTATTTTTGCCCAGTTGCTCCCAAAAACACCTGCCTCATGGTAACAGTCCACTTTGTCACATCATCAGACAAGGTATCAGGAAAAGGCAGCTTTCCTCCCATGAACCTCTAAACATCTCAGAGACAGAGGTAAAGAAGTTCAGTCAGGAAAAAAAGCTCCCATCTTGTCACAATGAGTGTTACAATGCTGGTCTGAGGATTTTCCACCATTCATAAGAGAAGGCAGAAGGAAAGGCTTGTGTGTGCTTCAACAGAACAAGAAAATCACTGTGTGTGAGGGGATGCAGCAGCTGGTGGGAGTGAGAACAGAGCCTCTGTAAAATGTGGGAGATGCTCTGCTCTGCTGGATGCTGTACCCAGTCTTCAGACAGTTGCATGAGGAGAGAGAGGTGCCCACCCACTGACAGCACCGAGGGTGTTCCAGCATCAACAGGCTCTTGCCTGGCTTTAGCACTGACCCTCCCTGTAGCCTGGGCAGGGCTCAGGCATTTGCCACTGAAGGGTTTCCCTTCTTGGCTCTGCTGCCCGGAGGCACAGAGGCACCAGCCACTGTACAGGCAAAGCCCTCTTCAAGATTGGCCTCATCTACATTCAAAGCCAGATGTGGGCGATGCTGCCTGGGGTTTGCATTAAACTGTTTACTTTTTCTTCTAATCTGTCAGAAGACTTTGCCAAGGTATCTTTGAATGGAGCAGAAATGTCTGTTATTCTTGGACCTTACTAGTGTCCTTAGCTTCTGTAAATCACAGGAAGGGTGAGCGACACAGAGTGTGCATTATCTTCTAAAGAGGCTTTTTATTATTGCAGTGCCAAGTTAGGAGAGAGCATGAAAAGAGCAAAGCAAGCAGTGACTATTATTTGAGTTGTTGTGCCACTCAAGGCTTGAAAAGGGTTGCTCTGAGCCACTGTCTAATGACCCCTGCTTTCAGTGCGGCTGGGTGGATATTCCCTAGTATAGGGCTACTGGGCTGAATCCAGCCCTAAGTCTTTGAGAACAGGGCTGCTCTGAAGAGTGACATGCAGTTCTTTTCTACATGGGAGTACCAAGACAGGAGAAGATTTTAAAAAAATAAAATAGGCCAGAGTATTTCTATTTTAAGTACTCGTCAAGAAATAAAGAGGTGCAGCTTGGTTTTTCTGGTTTGCATTTCAACATTTGTGAGGAGTGTCACGGCGACGGTGCCAGCGCTGAACTAGCAGCCTCAACTCCAGGACATCCTCTATGGAGTGAGGCTGCCCGGGGCCACCCTAGGGTGCTGCTCCCAAGGCCCCACACACGGAGCTCTCTCTTCCTGGGGGGCAACGGTAGGCCTAGGAAAATGTTCACAATAGGTAAGAAATGCTCTTATGGTTTTTGCTTTGTTGATGCTAAATATCTGCCAGGCTGTTCTGGAATAAAATTAAGCACAGTATCAGAGCAAATTCGCTAATAGCAAAATCCTATTAACTGTGCATTTTCTCACCAAACGAAGGCTAGTCATGGGATCCTTGGTAACAGTAGTCTCATTCTGCACAGCGGATTTTATTTTACATTCTTGGGGACAGACACTCAGTTGATGCAAATAAGTATATCTCCAAGTTGTAGCTACCCTGGATTATGCCAGCTGCAATGCTGTATAACCTCTGTTAATTGCACACGGAATTTCTCTTGCCACAGACTGCAATAAAGAAGCATTTTCTGTTGGTGAAAGGTCAATAAACAGTTCTGTAGATGAAACAATCTCTTTGTGATTATGTTCATGCTTTAAGAATGATTTTTTCCTTCCACAAACATAACATATGTGATCTGCCTAGGAGTTTTGATCAAAAATGCTTGTGCACAATGACTACAAATAGAACAATAGATTTTTTCCACTTCTAAGTCAGGAATTGTTATTCCTGACTTTAAATTTACCTGCCTACACGCAATTCATCCTTCTAGGAGCTGCTGCTGATTACTTGCCTATTTCTTTCACTCACGCCTTGTAAGACCATCCCCAGGGCAATGCCTGTTAATTTCTAATTTAGCCTGGCTTAACTAGCCCAGTTGTTCAGTGACCCTTAGACAGACAGAACTAGATTTCTGGACTTGCTTTTCCTCAAGTCAGCTGCAATCAGGCTGAAGGTGAAAAGCCTGTAATCATTTAAATGCAATACCAACTTACAGGCCTGCTCCTGCATCTTTCCTGGAGCTGGACGATTTGGCAGGGGAGGATGTGTCCCTGGTGGCAGGGCAGGGGCAAACTGCCACTCCAGCTTTTACAGAACAGCTTGTCTTCCTCGCCTGAACCGATCTAGTTTTTCTTAGAGCACTGTCATTGTTTCAACCTCATCTGCTGTTCCCATGAGAAATGCTGAACCAACAGTTCAGGACTTGTGTCTCCCCATGAGAGGCAGCAGCAGGATAAGCACCCTTGGCCCACCTGGCCTGGAGGATTTGTCCTGAGACCAGCCAGTGTGGTGGGCCACCCTCTGGTTTGCTCATGAGGAGCTACACAACAGCCTATGGCAGTGATGGGCAATGCAGGAAGAGAGCAGCAGCACACCTGAGCTGCTCTGAGTGTCGGGATACTCCATGGCTTCAGTGTCTCCTCTTTGCTTGCTAGGATGCTCCCTTCCATTTATGCCCGGTTCTCCAGACAGACGTGCTGGAGTGGCTCGGACACTAACCCTGTGAATGCCAGATACTGTCCCATCCGAACTTGCATCTGCCCCACCATGTAAACATGATAATTCTCTTAATGACCTGTGTTCCTTCCATCCTTCATGCCCACCCTGTTTAAGTTCCAGTGCCTTTTTACACAGCTCAGAGCCTGCTCCAGACCTATGGAAGCCATGCGTGCAAGCGCCTGTCAGGCAGCTTGCTATGCGATGATCTCACGCTTTGGAGCAGGGGCTGTCATTTTACTTGACTGGAGGCTGTTTCCCTTTCTCTGACCTTACCAGTGAGCATTTCCAGTAATCACTAAACATTTCTTGTAGCACTAACAAGCGGGTGGCAGAAGCAGACCCTTTGTGAGGAATACACACACACGTATTTATTAGTCTTCAGAACACAGAGAGAACTAAAATCATCATCAGACATTACTACTTAGGATTTCCTTCCTGGATTCCTAACTTGATGGTATGTAATGAAAACAGACTTTGTAAACAGAAGGAAAATAATTAGATCCCTTAAGGTTTTGCATCTAAATTGATGCAGACGCTATAAACAAGTATTAGTCTAAGAAGTCCACAGGCATCTGCAATTTCAGAGCCACTTCAGATTTTACAAATCACAAAATCTACTCTGGATTTTCATCAGAAGTATTAGCATTGATTTCTTACTAAACCTCCATCTAGTTGCATAAGGGAACTTTCCCTGTTTTGGGTTTTAGTCCTTCCATCATGCTGCATGAAGGTATGATTTATTTGTCCTTGTAAGAACCCATAATTAAAGTACAGATTGATTACACAATGTCTGACATAGCTGCAGACTGTATGCATTGCAAGTCGGTTTTGAATCTAGGGAGTATGACACAGCTGAGGCTGCATATGGTTTAGTGTTATATGGGAGGAATTTATGGGAGACACTTGGAAGCAGAAATCAGATTAGAAGAGAGAATTATTATTTTTTGCTTGCCTAAATGTGAACATAAATAAGGCTGTATGATAGATTTTCCGCATTAGTCAAGGAAAAGGATTAAGAACACTTCCTCTAAGCGATGGCGTTATTAAATGTTCACTTGACATGTGGTCCAAAAAAATTGACATCGTTATTAGGTCAAACTGACCTGTATTACTTTAAATGTTTGCCACATGCATGGAAATAATTAGAGCACAATTGGATATGGAGCATTCAATTGACATATGAATTGGTCTGAATTTCTTCTTTGGGGTAAAGTTTCAAAAAGTACCAAAGACTGTAATCAATTTAACAGCAAGACTGACCCATCAATAAAGGAGAGATAGTGTTCATTCAGGCACTGCAAACACATTTGAATATTGAAACATATTTCAGCCTCGGGCTTCCAAGAAATGCTCACGTAGGATGGGGAGAAAATGGCTGTAAAATGTCAGCTACCTTGATTTCTTTCTATTAAGCGAGGAAGTAACCTGACTCTTTTTTGCCTGCAGACCTTGATTTACCTGTATCATAAGAAATAATGCCTTTGCTGGAAGCTATTCCAAAAAAAAATATGTAGAGGCTGAATTCAATCTTTTTCCTGTGCAACACTTGCTGAGACTTTATTAGCCAGCATTGTTCACATCTGCCTGTAAGGGAGCACACCAGAGGAGCATGTGATCCAGCTGTTGCTATGGCATCTAGTGGGATTTTAAGAGAACAACAGAAAAAAGAGTGGCAAGAAACCCTCCAGCTGACACCTGAGTTAAAGGGACATTGCCAAAAATCATGAGTTGAACATACATAACCTTTGTTTGTCAGATTTTTCTGAAAGAATCGAGTATTTAGCACTCCAGTGAGAATTTAGAGCACCTGGAGCCTCTGGGGGAAAGGATAACAATACCAATAATACTGTCACACAACTTCTTTTTAAATGCCTCCTTAATTTAGCAGAATTACACCTGCTTTAAACTGAGCTCTGAAAACATTCACTAAACCTAGCTCATCAACAGTGCAAGTTGATAGATACTTAGTTTATTACAGAAATTAATGTGTAGGCAAGGGCACAGCAGCTAGCACCTTGAACTAACCTTTCCTTGTCTCCCCCTCATTCCTGCCAGACCATAGAGAATAGAAAGACATCAAAATCTTGTTTCTGAGATATTTCCCAAAGCAATACTGCTCAGTCTAATGCCCTGCTGCTGCATTATGCATACAGCCTATCAGAAAAACAGACATACAGAATGAGGTACACACAAGAATCTGTTTTGGGTACTGTTTTTCCATCTTCTTCAGACAGAGGTTTTCCAAAAGCTGTCAATTAATAAGCAACGAAATTCCAATAAGTGTTTGTTTGGCTGAGCACAATACTCAGCCTTTTGTGAGCCAGCCAGCAATTTGGAGGCTGCAAAGCCTCAGGAGACTGGGCTTTCCCCTTGTTTCTGCTGGTACTTCCCTTCATCGGATCGGTCAGAAATACTGGGATTACTGTTCTGGCTCCGTAGCTTGCCTGCAGCCCGCCAGGCTCAGCCTGTAATAATGTGTTTTGTGAAAGTGAAAACAATGTACTGTGCATGGAGCACCCCTTGCTCTTGCTCTGGACCCTGGAAGACATCCATGGATAACAGAGCACCTATTTGAGATCATGTCATATTTGGTCATAAAGTGGCTGTGAAGCAGCTGTCCTTGCTCCCAGGAAAGTTTTCTGGTTTTGCCATCCCATCCTTGAAGTCTCAGGGCTACTTTCTATGCCTGGGCATTAGCCTACAGCCACCTAACGTGCTCTGAGGTGAAGGGACTCTGAGGCAAAAGCCCAACAGAGGGCAGAGTGAGGAGCACCCAGGGAGCTCGGTCTGCCATGCAGCTCCACCCTCCTGCTCAGGGGAGGCTATAAGTCTCCCCACAGCATGCCTGTCCTTCCCCTCTGCCGTGGTGTGGCTGTGGGTGACTGTAGCAGTGTCCAGGAGAGCCAACAGAACTTGCCTTTGTGCAGTGCCCTGGCTAGTTCTTGGGAACCAGTGTACCAAAGGGTGCCAGTGTCCCCCCATGTGGGCAGAGCTGAGGTTTGGGACTTCACCGAATTGTGAATGAAGTTTTAAGTGAGGCTGATTTTGTCCTGATGCTTTCTCCATTTCTAGCATGAGCCTTGACCCTGGTAACCTCTAAAAGCCACCACCACATTCACTGTGTAGTTATAGAACTACTGTTTGTTCCTTGCAAAGACAGAGGACCAGACATGATGCTAATGAAAGAACAATGCATGCTGCATTGAATGAAAATGAATGAGAAATCTGCTTTCCTGACTTGAACACAGATAGCTTGCTCTGCCTAAGCTAGGAGAGGGCTTAAAAACTTATTTCTTCTCCCTGGTTCCTTTTGAATATTATAGACTTCATGAATTAATCAGGAGAATACTTGGTGTAGTAGGTGGAGATATGAGAGGCTGTTTATGTTCAGCAGGGACACAAAATGCTTTGTAAAACTCATCTATAAAACAAAGGCTTGCAAGAACTCTAAGCAGTTTAATAGTCACATACAACTTGACGATACAATATGCATAATCCAATATTATATGCCTTTTTTTCCCTGACAGAATATGAATAATTTAAGATTTTTTTTTCAACCACAAACCTCTTGCCATGACCCAGTCAAATACTATCATCCTAGAATTTGTTACCCTGCAAACCATCCAGGAGACATAGCACTCTGCACAAGTAGTCCTGCTATGCACATGGGTACAGAACAGCAGGGCTGGGCTAAGAACCCAGATAAGAAGATGTAGCTCTCATATGCTTCCAAGATATTTATTATAATTGGCCTCTGAAAGTTCATCTGCCAATTCCACAGTAGAGGAAAGCTGTAACTTTTAGTAACAGAGAAAGTAGCACTTCACAGCAACACTCCTCAGTTCAGGAGTGTCAACAAACCAGCTTATCAAAATGCTCATAAAAGAGGAACAGAAAGGAAGTTTGGGAACTTCTGCTGAAGGACAGTTCAGCACACTGGTGAATGGAGTGAGCAGAAGGCAGGAACCTCTGCAGTTTGTGAGGCTGCTGCCTAGGTCTTGTCTGTCCCTCACTCTGCCCCAAACCATTCAACCTCTCTTCCACTGCATCTGGCACTAAACCTTTGTTTGCAAGCTTCTTCCTGTTGATTCCCACAGAATACTGGTGTCTGTCTTCTTCCTTGTTTTGATTAATTTTGGTCATCTAGGACAAAATGGAAGCCTTCCTTCAGAAAGGGATACCTTTGACAGGGACACTAATGAATGTAGAATTTGTCCCTGATACCGGATATCCAGTTTGTTTTTGTTTTTGTTTTTTTTTTTTTCAGAAGCTACTTAAGCTAATTAATTGCACTGTCTATTGGCATCACAAGTGGCTATTACCTGTCTGTTTTTTCCCCTTTTTCTGTGTATTTTAGAGTTTTTGCCTCGGCTTTCTTTGCCTAAAACTCTCAACAAGCAGAAGTGTTTTTCAATACAAAATGCTATTTAAGTCATGAGAATTTTCTCTGCCTTCTGCTCCTGTACATCCCATGGACTTCTTCTCTTTCCACACCCTCTGCACCTTTGTATTTGCCTTTCTGTGCTTCTTCTGCTCAGGCTGTGCACTAGTGTGATCTCATCTCTGCCATGGTTCTTAGTCATTTCCTCCTGCCCCTTGCAATCCCATTTCCCTTGGTTCCCTAGCTGCCAGCTCCCTATATGCAGTAGGCTCCTCCTGCCATTTCCACACATACAGTGGGAGGTTACAAATATATATACTGACTCAATAAGCTCTTGAGTGGTTGTTCAGCTGCAGAGACCTGTCTCCTGTTATTCCAATCAGCTGTTCCTACTCATTTGGAGACCAAGGATATTAGTCTCAATAAACAATTTGCTTGGAAAATACCCTTTGTAGTCTTGGTGGTTTAGTGAAAATTGCTCAGCTACCCCAAATTATTTCCTGAGTTACATTTTTATTAAGATGCCCAGACCATCTTGAGTATGAGGTAGGTTCCCAGGAATTAAAGATTAACACCACCATGGTTTCCCTGGAGATTTCAGAACATGAAAGGGCAAATTGCTGGTGCACAGAAGGCAAACTCCTGTTATGGCAATGTGTTCATAGCTGTTACAAAGGGAGGCAAAGCCTTGCAAAGTGAGGTCAATAATCCAGACAGTAAATCAAGTTTATGAAAGTTGTGACTGGTGGGACTACATTAAAATGTTATCTGGGAAATGTATGACAGTCATGGATAAAATAACGTTTGTCACAGGAAGGCGGGTGGGAGCAGATTGATTTAACCTGTTGAGAAGCACAGAAGAAACACTGAATATCAATTCTTTGGGAACTGTCTATGTACTAAATGACAGTGAGAGCCAAAGGCAAAAGAATGTGTAGTGGCAACACACACAAGGCTGTGTTTAAACGTTCTTATGTGGCATAAATGGAAATGAAGATTTGCAAGAAGGCTTGTTCTTCTGGAGAATCCACTCTTTTATTTTTTCCTGTGTTTTATACTTTCTAGAACTCATAGTGTGTTTTTTTTTTTGCCAAATGTACCAAATCATTATGCAGTGAGAAGCAATATTTTATGTTTTTTCAACACAGATAGCAGGTGATATTAAGAAAGGATTCTAAGCATGATGGCAGGGAAGTTAATTTTGTTGAATCTTTATACCAACTTTTACATATGGCTTTCAGAATTAGCTCCAGTGAACATATATTTCTGTTTGTAAGTTAAATTTTCAGTTAGATCAATTTACAATAACTAACAGTTAAAAAGATAAATAATAAAGTTAGTAAGTCCAGTTATTTTCTTTATAAATGCTGTAAACAGGCCTGAAATCTGGTAACTGAATGTCGTGATTTACTTGAAAAGCAAGCAGACAGCTGGCTGGTTTATCAGAAACAAATGATCCTTCCCCAGTACTTGCTAACTTCCTCTGAAGGCTGTAACTGTTGCCATTTTGCAGTGAGATACTCTGAATACAATGAACAAAGTGTTAACTGGCAGTGTTCCAAGCACACATGGTAGTGGCTTTGCTATGACCTAACTACGCACT
This sequence comes from Gallinago jamesoni, assembly GCA_025769975.1. Classification (NCBI taxonomy): domain Eukaryota; kingdom Metazoa; phylum Chordata; class Aves; order Charadriiformes; family Scolopacidae; genus Gallinago; species Gallinago jamesoni. Next base: position 31,436,118 of record JAOQGH010000077.1, on the reverse strand, counting down.
GTGTGAGGCATTGTTTTTAAGGAGCAGTAATGACTTTTATTAAACCAATATAATTGGAAAACCAGGCAAGTTTTCTTCAAGTCTAGAATAAGAGCAATCACTAAATCTAAGTACAGGTTGAGAACAATTGCTGTGAATTTAATTTTCAAACCTCTGTAAGATTCTTTGTTTGAAGTTGCCTTAAGATTTGCAGCTCCCTAATAAAGAATTAATTTAAGCTCCAAGTTTGAGTGTCTGCCTGATTTTTCTGCATGCAACAGTTTTTCTGCCTGCCAGCTGTTTTAATCTGAAGGCATTACTGGTCCATGTAAAAAGCTGTTTTATAAAGACCACTTACTGTATAGCCCTTAAGGTATAAAACATACACAGCTGACAGAAGAATACTGTGGTTCCAACCCCAAAGAACTCAGGCATCTTTAAAACTTATTCTTTACAGCCTATGGCTATCAGTAAACTGCCTTTGTTAGCTGGGTTTGAGTTCAGGCTTGTTCTCCAAGCTGAGTGCTATGGAAAGTCAGAGAAATCTAAAGAAACAAGACCAAACTGGAAAGGCCACAAATTAGAAAAGGGAAAGGAGGGATGTGCCAACGAGGTCTGTAACCTGTTTCTTCCCCGGAGGGTGACTGAATGCACTACCATGGAGAGTTCACCGCTCTGCTCATACTGAAATTTCAAAGATGTTATGTGTTGCCCTCGGTTACTGGAAATCCCTTCTAAAGCAAAGGAGTCATCCATCCTAAAAGCATTAACACTAACTGATCCAGTCCAAGTTCTTTGATCACAGAGTGACAGCCCAAAATATTACTCCGAGTGGCGCCAGTTCTATCCTGCACTGCAAGGGAACAGCAAAGCACCATTATTTGAATTACACATTTGGTCCCCAGGCCACATTAAGCCCTTTAAAGAGGCTCTCAAACGTCATATCTCTAAATGTAGTAGATAAAATAAACAGAAACATGAAGGACAAGGGAAAGAAAAGAGCTCTACCAATTGAGCAAAGACATATTAGACTTCATTTCTCCTGAAAACGTTGTCTGCCATGTTGGTAGAAAATGCTGGTGTTCAAACACAGATCTGCTCATTTAGAGTTCAGGCTATACAACAGTGCTTAGCTAACAGACGTTCCTGAATGTAAAAGGACACTATTGTCTGTAGGACTTACATGCTCCAATGGTATCTAGCTATTAAAATCAAATTATAGAATCTGGAAGAACCAAATCTCATGTAGTAACATCTGTAAGATCCAGAATTGAGGCAAGAGCTGTTTATAATCATCCTGCTTCTCCTAAATGCTATATCATATTATACCAAGATTTTCTATAGATGCTCCAAGCACAAGGAAGCAACAAAAACAAAGGAGAAAGGATGCAGCAGAACTTAAAAAACCACGTTCAGCAACATCTGCTCTTTACAACAATCACTATTACATACACACTCACTCATCTTCCCTGTCTCTCCTGAGTCAAAGACTAAATCAGATTCAGCCAGAAGGTGGCCTAATTAGATTGCTTTTATATTCAAGGTAGCACCACCTGGAGTCATTAACACTACAGATTATAGGACTTCTCTCGTGACAGAGCACTACAGTGCTTGTTGAATCGGAGGAAGCAGAGCTGAGTGGTTTTTAGAAATCAAGACAGAAGGAATCAGAAGAGCATAGGAGACTTCTGGGATTGCATCTCAGTGGGTTTTGTGAAACAACATTATGTATTAAGAATAAGAGGGTGGCTTAGACAACAGAAAACATCAGTCTGGATAGTGGTTATCCTTTATGGACTCAGGATGAAGTTTTAGGCTCTAAATATGCCTTCATTTTCAAAATAGAGGGGAGAAAAAAGGGAAAGGTTTCTCATATGCGTGATATTTTTAATAACAAACAACACTGCTATTTGGATAACTTATCATGTGCCTGGGCCATGTGTAATTTCTATCTCCTCATTTCTATAAAAAAGTTCCAGAATGACACTGGGGCAGAAAAGACAGAGAAAAAATCTTTGCCTTTTATTGCTGCTCTATGATTCTATGTTACACAGCAAACCCCCTCAGCAGGGACTGGTGTTATGGAGTGGCCAACTTTAATCACCAATCAAGCCAGTATTCAAAAACATCCTTGCCAGGAACTTTACTCACAAAGAGCTTATGCAAAGCACAACTGTCAGAAATTTGATATCTGACAGATGCACAGGTTAGCCACTCTTATATGAAGCAGGTATAAACTAGAAAATTGAAGTAGATACAGGATAGCATCAGGAAAAAAGAGAAAGGCACAAATACAGGAATGTGTCTAAGGATGGAAATAGCTAGCCAAATTACTTTAAGTGGCATTTTTTATTACAAAGCCAACACAGCTATAGATCAGAGAAATGAAATTCCCTACACAGGATGTTATTTATGTAACTGAAGTTTCCAGATGATGGAAGTATGGGATCTTTTTTAAGATACACAAGAACTGTGTGACCCTGCCACACCTTCTATCATATGGCAGATGATCATCCATCATTCCAGGCAAGAATAGAGTTCTTTTTTTTTTTTTTTTTTTTTGCAGTGTGGGAGCAGTTGATTTGGATGCCTGGGGGGGAAAAAAAATATAATGCTTGGGAAGCACTTTCAACATGAAGTTAACTTTCTTCCACCAAACATTAATGGTCACGGAAATGACATTGAAGGCCAAACCCTGCAGCCTGTCTGTATCAGAACACAGTAGTGAGATAAAGAACGAGCCCAGAAGTGGATTTTGAGAAAAAATGAGGCATTTTCAGCATTACCAGGTTTCCCATAGAGTAAATGATATTGTTGTTTCAAAAATTATTTTTTAAAAAAATTGTGCAAATTAGCTCTATCGATATTTGTCTTTTTATTCCATTTCCCTTTGCATCTCCAGTGCTAAATGTTATATAGTTTGAAATAAATAATAATCAGTTTTACCGTGTTCATCAGAGGTATTACAAAGCACAGAAGGGTTGTCATGGAGACAGAAATTCCAAAGTAAAGCAACTGAATCCCTAAAATATTTAAGCAACACTTACTCTGCAGGATAAACATGAAGTAGAATCTTTGTGACAAGAAACTAGGTTGGAATTTCTCATGTTGAAAATGAAAAAAAAATAAACCAAACCCCATTTCAGGAAATAAAAACTAAGTGGCTGCTAGGTGTATTTAAATGAGGAAAAAACATGCATGGCTACTTTCATGTCTACACAAGGACATGTCAACTCATCACAAAAAAAATATAAAATAAGCATAGCTAAATCTGTGACTTTCACCTTCTTCCTGGCTCAAGTGGTGCAATGACGAGGAAAGCAGGTTTCTCTGGGTAGTTCAAACCATCAAGAAGAATGAACTGTATTTTCATTTTGTCTGCCATTTCTTTTTGAGTAAGTGCTTAACCTACAGAATTGACAGAGTGGGTCGGTGATTCACAAAGGCATAGGTACCTTGTGAGAGGACACTAAAAAGGCAGTTCAGACCTACAGGAATCTAATTCCTACCTAGTGTTGTTTTAACACTAGCCCTTCTCAGACCTGAAATAATACAAGGGGCAGCTGCCAAAGGCAATCTGTTGATTGCCTTTTCCATCACACTTAATTAAGATCACTTTGACCTGATAATTACATTTACAAGCAAAAGAGATGTGTTTTATAGGACAAAAATTGGATAGCTGAACTCAAAGTGTACCCACCAAATTGTCTGTGTCCAGCACTTCCACAAGAAGGGTCGGAAGGATGATCCGGGGAACTACAGGCCTGTCAGTCTGACCTCGGTGCCTGGGAAAGTCATGGAACAGATCATCCTGAGTGTCATCATGCAACACATGAAGGACACCCAGGTGATGAGGCCCAGCCAGCACGG
>JAOQGH010000077.1:31362981-31432169 GCA_025769975.1 Gallinago jamesoni | reverse complement strand
TTTTTTGTGGTTGGACTCGATGATCTCTGAGGTCCCTTCCAACCACCACAATTCTGTGATTCTGTGATTCTGTGAGGTATTAGGAAACGAATTTTGACCAGGTTTTCAGTCTTTTCCATTACTCCTGGTCCTCATTGCTCCTTTCTGACAGATTCTCTTTTTCTCCTGTGTTTGTATCATCTAGTCATTTCCTCACCATGCTTTGCACTAAGCAGCAAGGGGAGAATAAGAAGTTGGAGGAAAGGAGCAAAACACTGGCTTGAGAAGAAGAAAGCGGAAATGGAAGTCTGAACAGATGTCTCAAGAAAAACTCCCATGAACATTTGCTGGGATATCTGCCCAAGTAAGGGAGCATAGGGAGGGCAGGAAAAGGCCTAGAGAGATCTTTAAAATATTGCAGAGTTAAGTCAGATCAAGTGTTCCTGGGGACAGTTTGTGGTAATGAGGAGAACGTTCTGAAGGTGTAGGAGGGACACATAGTTTGTGCAATATCATTGCTTTCCCAGGCTCTCCCGAGTCTATCATTTTGAAAGATATATGCTTTAGTCCTCAGGAGAACACTGACTGAAAAATGAAAGGGTTTGGTGTGAGACACTTTATGGCAGGCCAAATACCACAAATGTATCCATTTGGCCTTAAAATAAATCTCCCACTTATTAATGCAACTTCCTAAAGTTATTGAAAAAGGAGCCCTGCATTCTCTGAAAACACTGGATGGTTAGAGGGCTGCAGCTCTGACAGATAATATCCATGTCAGGCATAATGTAAATGCCTCACCACCTCCTGTTACTAATTGACAGAGAAAAGGAGGAGATAAGATGTAAGTAAAGGTCCCTCCTCTGATAACTGGCCCGCCCCCACATAAACCATTGACAGCTGATACTTGTCGCCCAGTGCAGGCAAATATGGGACCCTGAACTTGTCATGCTGTGGCACCCCCACAGTAAGGCTGTGTCCTCTCTTAATCCTGGCTTCCTATTTCCTCTCGCTTTTGCAGCTGGCTCCAGTGGTGATCTTACGCAGCACAGGGAACTGACTGGCCTTTTAAAGCACTGACCTCTGTATACGTGCAGACTGAATGCAAGGATCCACTTCCTAAGCCATGGGCAATGGGGCTTCAGGGAAACAAGTGAGCAATTACATAGTGACTTCACCTGTGTATTGCTGTTACAGGTCCTCTGGGCTACTCAACATAGTCCAGAGTAATCAGGACACACTGTTGTTCTGGGTGCAAAGGCCACCTTCTCCCACACACTTCAGATGCTATTCTTGCACCCTGGGGGCTGCCCAACAGACCAGCAGGATCAGCTTGTTCACCATTAGCCTTGAAACCATGAAATCAGCTTGAGTAGTTGCTGTGAGGGTGACATACCTCTCTCTTTGGGACATGCAGCATGCACAAGACACGACACTCAGAGTCAGGGTCTGGATTTCACAACTCACATGAGTTTCTGCAGTCCTTGCCGAGCCTTAAAGCTGCTGGAGTTTTTGGGCAGAGTCACACTTTGACCGAGCTAGCTTTAGCATGAAGATGGCACTAATAAAGCAGTTATACCAATAACAGATACTTTTGGTTGGTTATCCAGCTCCCAGAAAGCACTCTCTTCTCCTACACACATGCAAACCTTGTAATTTTTATATTATACTGATTCAGTAATGGATCATTCAGTAATCATTCATTAACAGCAGAGCATAGTATCTCATCTCTGTACCTTCAGAAATACTTAAGAGATGATTAAAAAGGCCCAAACTCTCAGAAATGTCATAATCTGGGAATCCCTTTGTTTTAAATGAAACTAAAGACCAATCATTTCCCTGAAATGCTCAGCTTGTTCCAAATGCCTATTTAAATCAAATACAGATATTCTTTCTGCAGAGCCATTTGCCTGCTCAGAGACAGAGAAAAGGACATTGCAACATAAGTGCATGTACATCTCCACATAAAACAAACCCCACACCCAGGTCTGCAATCAGGTGGGTGTCCCAGGGGATGAGGAGGTATTTTAACAATGCTGCAGCTTGTTGGAAGAGAAAGAAGGGGAGGAAGTGGAGAAGGCATGGGGGGCAGAAAAAGGAAAACCGATTTTTCATTATAAGGGTGACATTTACAAATATCACCCTTTAGGTGAGGTTATATTTAAGTTAGACAGCTCAAACAATATTAAAACTGAGATGAAGCTTTATTTCTGAGGTGCTTTTCTTCTGAGAAACCTAAAGCACTTCCAGAGAAGCATAAATTAAGCCTCACAGCAACAACGTGTATGAAACAACAATTATTCCCCATTTAGTAGATGGGGTATAAAAATGCAAAGAGGTCATGTGAGTGGTTCAAGGGCGTACAGGAAGTCTGTGGCACAGCACAGAAATAGAATCCAAACCTCTTGACTCCCAGACTTGTACTTTAACCACTGACTCATCCTTCTTCCCTTAAATATTCAAGAAGTTGAAAGCCATACAGCATCAAGTCAAAGATCTGAGCGATGTTTGCCTCAGATTTCGTAAGTATCTGCCTAAAATAGTATATGCATAGAAAGGAAAAGATAATTACCTGGGGTATTACATAGTAAGTGTAGTATGAATAGTAAATTTGTTTTCTTGGTGTGCTGTTGGAGTAGGACTCCCTGAGCTCATTCTTGTTCCCAGCTGGGAAAGAATCTCAGGAAATGGAGTTGGGAGAGGACAGTTAGTACATGTTTGTTGACCTGGACCTTTCTTACTTCAATCAATGAGATATTTACAAGAAAAACAAATAAATATGCATAAGTGTTTTGTGCTCTGATAAAGATGATGTTACGAGGGGAATACAGAAGCAAAGGATGAGCGTTTTGATCTGTAGTAAAAGTTTCAAAAGGGTTTAAAAAAAGATGTTAAATTATAACAGAAAGAAACAACAAATAAGCCTAGAAAGATTGTTGCTTATTGTCATGGTTGAATGGAGGCATGGCAGCAAAGATCACCTATTTCTGAAGAGTAATTCTTTAGTGTTAAACAGGAAAGGCTACTCGCAGGAGAGGTTTCTAAAGTGAAAAGTTGCTTGTGTTTTCACTGTTAATGCTTACTATCTGTCCTCTGGTTTCAATTCACCCAGAATAAAGCATCATACAAAGAAGGCAATTTTATACAAGTCTAACCTTCTTTCATGACTAAGGAAAAAAAATTCCAGTCACATTTTCCAGTGTTTGATCACTGTGCAGGTTTGTGTGACACTGGCTATTTACTTTTGGTCTGAAACAAGGCCCTTCATGGAGACTGGTATGTGCTCTTTACTTTTTTATCTTTGAATTCCAAGATACAGCTGCATCTCCAGTATAGTTAACTTGGTTGGAAGGCATTAGTCTCAAAACCAGGGAGAGAGAAACCATTTGTCTCCCCTAAGTGGTTGGTCTTGGGTGAGGACTAGTAATAGTAAATTAAAAGGAAGTGAAAAAGGAGAGACTTCTTGGTTTTCTTTTTGGTTTTGTTTTGTTTCCTAGCTCTGGTATTTAAGGCCTATTTGTCTGAATGCATGTGTGTTCTGGGTCCTAATTTCTAGCCTCACTGTTTTAGTGGTACTTTAAAAAAAACACATAATAAATTGTTTTTAGTTGCCCAGCTCATTTAGTGAGCAGCCTATTGCACTCAGCAATTGAAACACTAAATTAAACAAGACACCAGCACTTCAAAAGCAGTGCTCCAGCTCAGAGATATAAAGAAAAAAACTAATTTCTGGGCAGGTTCTTGGACCTAGAAGAACTGCTTTTCATACAGGGGTAAAGACAGACCTGCTTTTTGCCTCATTTCAAAGGAAAGGTGACTTGCAGTGGGGCTGGTGTGGGGCTCCAGTCAAAGCATATCATCTGGATGCCAGCCTTCCTCCCCAAACTGAAAGAGTTCCTGATTTTGTCTATACATATATGCAACAAGAAATGGACCAACAAATGTGGAGGGAAGAGAATCAGCACAAGACCAACTTACCAGAACAGTCATATCCACAAGGTATCTCCCTAGAGCAGAATTGCCACCCTTCATTAAGCCATGGGCATTACTTGTTATTATTACTGAGTTCATATTGCTTCAGTGAGGTTTTCTAGTTAACAAGAACACAATGTCTATGGATTTGCTGGGGGATGGGTTAAATTAACTTTCAAATTAGAACTAATCCATGCTAGGCAGAAAGGCAGTTGAGGATCATTTATATTAAAGAAAAAATGAACAGTTAGATACATTTAGGTAGCAGCCAACAAAATGAAAACTCTGGAATTTTGTCCTTTTCCAAAGCCCCATCCAGATACTACACTGTGTGATTTGATGGCTGTACCCTAGTTATGCTTATTCTGTGGGTTAGAAAATGGTGCCTTTTTGCTGCTCAGAGTCATTCATACCTTCAAGCTTGGTGCTCATTATAGTCCTCCAAGCAGGTGAACCTCTAAGCTAGGATCCCTGGCAGTCTAATGGCATCACTAATTACTGAATTTAGTAATGAGATGTTACAGGAAACTGATAGAGGTAACTTGTACAGAGAAGTTATCTGCCCAGATAAAACAAACATGGAGTGGAATTTTTGTACAGAACTTATCGCAAACTTGAAACAAGCTTTTTGATTTATGTTATTTGTTTTTATTAGGAAAAATATAGTACGGGCCAGGTTTTCTAAAAAGTGTGTATTTGTCTCTGTCTTACAGATAAAATTCTGTTGCTCCAAAACAGACTAGAATTTCATAAACCTGAACTGACAATAAGAAAGAGACTAAAGACATACAAGAATGTTCTACATTCACAGCATTAAAGGATATGTTCTTTGCTGTTGTGGTGCTGTGACTCAAATGACTAAACTGCTGAAAAGTCAAAGGGACTCTCCTGTTGCATGGGTCTGCACTTGCACCAAGAGAATGATGATGTTGTAGCATGACACATTAGTATACTCAGAGGTACCATCGAATAGCAAGGAGAGGTCACATTGGACTTGGCAACTGTTAAAGTTGTTGTTTGGCATAGTACCAAAATGACAGGAAGAATAGGGATCTCTTCCTGTGTCCTATTTTTCAATTTAGTAGCACAATGCCATTCTTTTGAAAGACTTATGATTAATTAACTTTGTAGGTAAATGATATTTCATTTATGCTTTGCAGATTTAACAATCATTTTAATAAAGTTAGTCACAAAGAAAAATCTTCCTTGATATTGCCATTGGGCAATATTTTTTCCATATTGCTTCCAGAAGTTGCAGAATAGCTAAAATACATCTGCTACCTATGACTATCTTGATGTGTTCTATTACTTGTATTGCAATCAATCGAGGTGACCTGGTACAGATTGTGTTTCTCTAGGCTGGCCAGTTCTTGACTCAAAATGATCCTTACCTGAAGGGTTCTGGGAAATGGAAGAGAGAGTGAAGAAGATCACTGAGACATTCAGGCCCAGCTCCTCAGACTTTTCCTTACCATGAAGTGACACAGCAGTGTTTCCTCCGTTACCATGGCATTCTGCAAACAACTGCAGCACTCTAGCTAGAAATTAAGTGGGTAAAGCTCTAAAAGTTTGGCAGTTTGAATAAACATCTGTGAGGACTGGGCTGGACTTGGGGACAGACTGTCCTTTGTAGAAGAAACCACAGAAATTGGTAGAGACGCATTCCTTTTCTAAGGGCCTCTGTAGAGTCTAGAGGAAAGAGTATGAGGCAAATAACATTTATAACTAGAAAAGGAGAGAGGCTGGGGAGCAGATGGAAAAAAGTATCCCATGGTGAGGAGTCCTGTACAGCGCAGAAAGGTAGAGGAAATAGAAAGCAAAGAGATGAAGAAGACCAGAGAGAGAGGTGATCTCTATTCCACAAAGAGCAGGATGCATATTATATTGCAGATGACAACTGCAGTACCTTATGTTATCACATGTGATCACACCATCACAGGCATCTTCCCAGGGAACCTCTCAGAAGGCTTCAAGGCCTGTGACCTTGGAGAAGGGCAGGCTCTCCTGAAAGATATTGCCAGCTGCAAGAGAAGCAGGGGCCACAGAGCTGTAAGCTGAAGATACTACTGATCTGCAGTCTGGGCAAAAATTTAGAAGTTCATTTAGGAAACCATCGGGGGCACAAAGAGGCAGAGTGAACCCTGCTAGAACATTAAACCATAAAAAGCTGGAGTTGTCCAACTTTCCCAATGCTATTCTAATTTCTACTCCTAAAGCGTCCTATCACAGGTTATGTGAGAATTTAGTCTCTTGGGTTGGGGTGGGCACTTTTTTTCTGAATAAACACTACATATAATAAGACATATATTGCTTCAAGTAACACCTCCCTTTCCAGTTAGAAAGGCTGTTCAGAAGGGACACCCAGTGATGGTGGGGCCATTGGCCAGCCTCCTCTCCTGAGTCATTTGGCTGAATGCAGCAATGTCAGATGTCTCGCATCTGCGTGCTCCCATTCTTGTGCTATTATGTACACATCCCTGTCTCAGCTGAGGCTGCAAGCAGGAATAACCCAAAATACCACAACAGCTGTTTTGCTGGATTTTATGGAACTGAAACCTAGGACCATTGGAAATCTTCAAATAAAGCTTTTTCCTCTAAAATAAATTTCCAGATGCACAAGCACTGAGCGTTTGTGAACAAGCAATGTTTGACTAATAAGCTTACCCTTTTGATGTCTGCCACTTACCACCTGATTTATAATAAATATGTGATAACTTGCTGAATATCACAGTAACTCATGAGAACATTAATGCATGATTTTGTAGTAAAAAGATGTATAATTTTATTGGAGGGCCATGATCAACCCAACCACATATTTTAGCAGGGTTTACTTCCCTGGACAGATTGTTTTAGAATAAAAACATTCCAAAACTGAGACCAGTCCTTACTAAAAGCTTTAATGGGTTTAACAAGCCAGTGAGCAAGTGCTATGGCGCTCAAAACTACATGTGACGTGTAGTATGTTAATTTTACCGGTCAAGGAACCTCCTTTTACATGAAGTATTTCAAAGAAAACCAGGTCATTTGTTCCAGAGGTGGCAGGATGCTGCGTGCAAATATTCTCCCTACATTTATGATCTTACAGTAAGGTGAAAGAGACTTCACTTAGCAAAGTTTCACAAAGTTTTACAAGTTCCATATCTGCTCACTGTTACATACTTTCCAATGGCTATAGAAAAAAGAGAAAAAGGGGCATGAGGGGATCATGATCCTAAGCAGGATTTGTACACCATCTAAACCACTTGAGAAGGATGTCTACCAGTTAAAAACCTCCAGCACTAGAGATGGAAACCTGTGGCCCCTCTGCTGCTCTGCTTGGGTATTCTTGCCTTTAGAAAACTTTTCCTAATGCTGAAGCCTCACTTGCTGCAGTGCAATCCCATCACTACTTGCCTTGCCTATGAGACATGGAGGATGTGTGATTTCCTTCCTCTTTGCAGCAGCCTTTTTATGTATTCAACGACTGCTCTTCTCCACTTATTCCCCTCTTCTCCGAGTGAACACACACCCTTCAATCCTTTCCAGACTTCCAACTGACCTTATTGCGCTCTTCTCACCTCAGCACAGCTGGGCACAGCTTTCTGGCTACACAGTGTCCCAACCACCACTCGCTACTCTAGCCTAAGGCTAAGGCCTATTCCCTTTAGGGAATTTGCTCATGATGTGGAACCAAGCTGAGGGACAACTTCACATTGGTTTCAGTGAAGTGTCCCAGCTGGTGCAACATGGAATTTGCCCTTTTCTTGATATTAGTGATTTGTGTTTAGCCTGTCATCCATGAATAGGTCCTCACAAACGTCTTTTGTTTTGGTTTGGTTTGGTTTTTTTTCTTCTGTAGAGCTGCTATCTCACCTGCTGTTCCTCACCGCATACTCATACTGCAGATCAGTTCTACAGTTTGTTTAGTTTTTACTGTTTGAATCCTATCCCCCAATATGCCTGCAGTCCCTCCCAGACAGAGCTGTGAAGGTTTAAAAAAGCAGCCTTTATTCATCATCCAAGTTACTAATGAAATTAATGAAGAGTGCCAGGCCAGACCAGACTCCTGGGGAACTCAGAACTGAGAAGCTCAGTTTATCTTTCTATTTTGACAGCAAATTGTCTGTAACTACTGAGCCTTGTTTACAGTTGGTTTGATACCCGCCTTTCATCTGGTCATATTTCTCCTCCTTACTTATGTAAAGCTCTGCCAAAGCCTTATGAAAATGAAAATACATGGCATTTACTGCTTCTGCCTGTCATTGTGGTAAGGATTACCTCATCAGATGATAAAATTAGATGGTTTGACACTGTCTGTTCTCCAGAAAGCCATGGTTTTTTTCCTCTAGGTACTTATGAATAATGGCTTGAGTAATTTTTCCAGTATTTTTGCAGGAACTGAAATAAGCTGATCTCTCTATAACCCTCTGACTCTTTTTTTTTCCCTTCTGTAAAGAGAAGTATTATATTTGCCCTCTTCCCTTCTTTAATATCTCACCTTTCTTAATAGAACCACAAAATGTTCTGAACTTAGGTCAGGAAATTCTCCAAGTATTCTGGGCTATAATTCATCAAGGCCAGTTAATTTGAATATAGTTGGCTTCTTTACACCTTTCCAACTCTTTCTCTCCTTATCCTAGGTGCAGATCATACTGCTTTGCTGTGATGTCAGTTGTGTTGGTTACCTGCCTTCGGCTGGCTCCTGAAGCTCACAAGACAAAACCAGCACATGGCTTTCTCATTAACATTTCCCCTTTCTGTTCAGTAATTAGTTATTTGCCTGGGATTTGTTTTACTCTGAGTGTACCTGCAGAACTGTTTCTTGTTACCCTTTAGGGAATTTGTTCCTGTTACCTCATTTCGTGCTTTTGCTTTTGTGTTTCACTCCTATATGCTACTGCCATGCTCTTATACTTCGCCTTCTTAGCAGGCTTTCCCTTACATTTGCCCAGAGCAGGATCTTCCCAACCAAATCTCTGAATGTTTTAAAATATGCCTTCTTGAGGCCTATGCTCTTTATTTTGCTGCCTCCATTCTCCTTCGGTTTCCAAAGGAAGACCATGGAAGCTGGAAGCAGTTAGCTCCTCTGAAAATAGGATTAACTGTGTTTTTATTATTTTGACCACAAGGCCAGAATATTACTCTACAGCAAAAAGAACTCTAGGCCTCCTATTTCTTCAGCATTATTGTAGAAACATTTTCTGCCAGACTGCTTTACAGTGTGGATGCCTCTCAAGCTTTCTTATCTGTGCATGTTATCAGATGCAAGGTGCACAGAGTACTTGCTGAAAGTTTTCAAAAATTGGCAGCATCTCCAGCTGCTACAGTCTCTTGCTCTTCTAGTCCCCATCAGGAGAAAACAGTCTCATATCATCAGGGTTTTTGCAAATGCTACAGAGATAGCTGATTGTGTCACCCCCAGACACATTTGGTCTTGCTGGGAAACAGAAGTGTCTCCATGGGATTTTAGCTACGCCTGTTAAAGTGTGTTTACCCAGGTATAAACCACCAATGCCAATTGCCTACAGTGTAGCACAACCATATCTTTCTGAAATTGTATTCCATTTGAACACATTTACTACCTAATAGCAAAGATGTCTTTGAAAATTTAGATGACAAACTAGAGAAGACCTGTTGTGTGCTCTATGGTGAGAGGGTACACTTAGACACTTCAGACCTTATGGTTTCAAGAGCCAAACTTAGCATATTTTTCAAGTTCTGAGCTGTTTGGATTAGAAACTGAACCAGCCTTTCAGCTGGTTCCTACACCTACGACATGTGAGATGATATGCCTGGAAATCATCAAAATTCAGCCCATGTCTGTCTTGAACAACAGTGATGCTGACGGAGCAACCACAAATGAAATAACAAATCAACAAGCTAGTCTACATCCTTCCAGCATCACTTCCTAAACTGTGATGTAACCACATAAGCACACCACAGCCATAGCTTACGTCTTGCACAAAACCTGAGCACTTTCAAACATTAGGGAGTGGAGACCTTAAGTTAAGATTTGCATCTTTACATTAACTGAAGAACACATACATCGCTTCCCTTGCTTTGATATTCTGTCCAGAACTAGAAGCAAGAGTAGCCAGTTATTCCAAGGAAAAAAAGAATAAAAAAATAAAAAAAAAAGCTTTATAACATTTCTGACCAGGATAAAATATAGCAGAAACCAAATGTGGGGAGAGAGTCTTCCCACATGGTCTGCAGTCCAGGCTTACCAGCTTAACAGAAATCAACAGGTCAGATAATGAGCTGGTATGAAATCCTGGACCAATGAAATCCATGGCAAAACTCACATTGATTTTTCTGGGGCCAGGAGTTCAATGTGGCCAAACTGTGTCCAAATGCTGACCTTTTTTAAAAAACAGCGAATGTCATGCATCATTTTTTACAGGAATATATTCATGTTCAGACAAACTGGAATGTTTTTGGGTATCATGCTGTTTGGAAGAGATGAGTATGAGTTGGGTTTTCTGGAGCTCACACATACCCAGCCACAGCACCCAGGACCCAGATGGTTTGCTCTTTCCCATCGCTTAGATCATGGTTGCTGCTCTCCTTCAGTGGACGGGACAATTAGAAACAGGCATTCCTAGCATGGGAGCAACCTGGGTCTTGACTGTTCCTTCTGCTTTGAAATCTATCCTGCTGTCTTAAACTTAAAACAATACCACTTCAGCCGATGACAGCTGAACCATATACTCCACCTTAGACTTGTGTACGGTGTGCGCTCTCCTCACTTCCTGACAGTGTTTACAGCCAGGCTGCAGCAAGAATTTAAGGGGTCCTGCGCTGCCTCTTGCTCTCCACACCTTTGTAGGCTTCTGCCTGTCCAGAACTGACTTTGGGTCCAGTGCTCTGATATTAGCTTCGGTTCAACATGTTATTTTAAGCTAATGAACAAATGAGAACTGGCATAACCTATCCCCAGGGACGAAAGGAAAAGCCAAGAGCAGATGTTGAAATATCAAAGTGATGACGTCAGTTAAACCTCATTACAAAACAGTCAAGTGGAAAGACTGAAAAGGAAGGTTGCACTTTTCCTCCAATACAGGTCAAATAAAGAGCTAAACACATTGGAGTACTACTAAAGGTTGTGCTTTTTCAAATAGTTTTCCTGATATAATCATAGATATTTATATTCCTTGTCTAGGTTTACTGCCTTCACACAATCCTCTCTAGGCATTCTAAAAAAGAGGAATGTATTTCTACTAGCTTTATTAGTGCAATGCAATTTTCCCAGGCCCAGATCTGAATGAATTGTTTATGGTATTAAGTGATTTGTTTAACTTAGTCCATTTTTTCCTACTCATGACTTGACCAGCACATCATCCTGACTTCTATGTTTGTAGGATTACTTGTAAATATTCACCAAACAGATTATACAAACACATTTCAATTGATGAGTTGTTTGCAGACCAATGTCCTGGAAAATATCCAATTTATTTTTTATCCCCCCAAGGGTATGTGGCTGGTTGCCTAATTCACATGCCATCATTTCTGACAGAGAAACTAAAAATTTTAAATTCAGAGAATAATGATGGAAGCATACCAGTTACTGAAGAGATAATAATGCCCCTGTATGATGATCTTCCAGATTAATATTAATCTGTGTTAAAAATTGTTTACAAAATGTATAGGACTCACAAACAAATTTTTAAAGTAAGACCCAAAATAAACACGACCCCTGGAAACCATGAGTGAGATCTAATCATGAGAATAGTCATGAATCACTTCCTTCTAGTTCCAAAAGCTCTGCTGCTTACTAATTTGTCTTTTATCCTGCAGGGCTCCTCCATGAAAAAACCTCCAAGGATATTACATATAATACAAAACCTAAAAACAACTAATCGTGGAAATTTGACTAATATTAACCAAGGGAAAATTGACTGAACAGGCAAAATGCTATATAGAATAATTTGTTTCTAAAAAACATTTACAATATTACTTCCAATTATGAAAGGAGGATTGAATTAATGACTGCCTTTTGGATATGCTACACAGACACTTTGGAGGCTTGTGAGAATATTTCTCAATAGAAAGTGTGTGTAAGTACCTTAAGGTGTAGAATGAGGGTTAATGGAGTCATCAACAATAATCTGCCGAAGCCAAGGAAATGACACCAGGAAACTTCATGTTCCTGAGGTATAAAAGTAAAAGCTCAGAAATTTAATCACGAACTCCAATTTTATCATAAAACCTTAGTAGACTTGGCTACAAAAATGTACTTTAATTTTTATAAACACTCAGACTGTCCTG
Source organism: Gallinago jamesoni (assembly GCA_025769975.1). Classification (NCBI taxonomy): domain Eukaryota; kingdom Metazoa; phylum Chordata; class Aves; order Charadriiformes; family Scolopacidae; genus Gallinago; species Gallinago jamesoni. Next base: position 31,419,974 of record JAOQGH010000077.1, on the reverse strand, counting down.
AAATCAGCAAAACCAGAGTTTTTACATTGCTTTTAATAACTTCCAAAGCTTAGTGAGATCTTAAAATTTGATTGTACTTTAATATCATCTGAAAGATTATCCAGACAGCTGCAATAAGCAATATGTAGCAGGACCTCTCCGGGTCAAACTTTGTGCGTAGGAAAAGATGAATTTATTCTGGTTTTATTAGATAGGAATCCAGATGTATATGAGACAGCAGTAATGTGAAGTGGAAGCCCATATACCTAGCTTTCCACTCCTAATAGTTGCCTGCTGGCTCAGATAAAAGTTTCCTAGGTACTTCTAGCACAAGGTGTTTTGTTAATAGTCGGGATAATCTCTCATTTAAGGGCCAGATTTAGCCTGTAAGAACAATACACTCAAACTGCAGTCTGCTGTCTCCCATGAGCCCTTTAGCAGTGATCATGCAGGTCGGCCGTGCGATACGCAAGACAAAGGACAGCAAAATGCCTGTTCACATTAACAGGCCATGTATGCACCTCTTGGTTCATGTGATGAGGGATAAGCCTGTGCCATTACATGCCATTTGCACATCTGGGGTACCAATATTTGTTGGCTCCACGTCCTAAGATAGGTTAAGGGAGACACCTGAACATTCAGCATCCAGGTAGCCCCCTAATAGACTATGGCTTGCACCAGTAGACAGAGTGGACACCTCTGAAATAAAGCACAGAAATATTTTTCTGCTTCTTGTGTGGATGTGACTTTTAATAAACCATCATATGATTTTCTTCTTTTCCTCTTTAAACCAGCATGGATTCCTATCTTCTGAACCCACCCAGATCTTTGTAAACTGCAAAATGTTTATTTTCAATTTCCCATTTAAAGGGATAGTTTAAAGGAATGTTGATGTGTTGCATACAAGTAGATTTATTTTCTAAGAAAAAAATCCATTATAAAATTAATAAGTACTTGCCACAATTCACATGCATATCCAAGTGAGTAAGGAGATGCTTCCTACCGTGATTTGAAAAGGGCTTCCTACTGCTTTAGGCACTTTTCACAGTTAAGAATCAGGAATTCTGGCCCCTAGTTCCTGTGGAAATATTTAAAACTCTTCCTAGTATATTTATGATGTTTTCCTACGCAGCCCAGCACAAACATTTCCAGTGCACTATGACTCAGTACTTTTTTTTTTTGAAGTGGCAGAAATACAATGAAAAGCCTGTTTCTCATGTTATTTTGGCAGAAAACAGCTCTGTGGGCTAGTGTTGGCAACACCACAGTCTAAGAATAGGGCACTTCTCAGGCAGAAAGTTGTTGAATTTGGACATTAGCTAGGTTTGCCTAGGCGTAAAGAAGCCACTGTCTTCAGGGAAATAAGTAATTTGGAAATGCTTATCCTACAAGTTAGAGTGCGTTAGTGTCTACCAAAATAATTATTTCCTGTGAGGCCTACTCAGAATGAAGTAATCTCAAAGAATATATCCCATTGTATGAGCAAGGTCACTGGGCAGCCCCTCCAACACTTTCTCAAAGGGGCTGTTGCTGTATGGAGTGCTCTATTCTGATTTCAATTGTTCATAACCATGAGTGATGTTTCCTTCCAAGTTTGTGTAAATGGGAAGAACTGTAAATGGATAGCGCTTCACCATACATGTGCCATGTGGATAGCACTACTGCCATCTTCATAAAACTTAACACTTGGGTGAGACAAAAATTAAAACAATGAAGAAGTGGAAGAGTTAAACTTTTAAAAACGGACCTTATCACGATAGCCTTAAAACCCAATATTCTGAGCTGAGCCTGGGCTGTCCTGGTTATGCTAAACCCAGTGGAGGTGGAAATGTTTTCTCTAGCTAAGGCTTTATCCATAAATAGAGGCTATGTAGATTATTCTCTACAAATAAAGGCAATGCAGACAATTCCCTGGAAACCCCAACTACAGCATTCCCTTACAATGGGTAACGTTTGCCAAGTGACTCAAGTGTCTACACTGCCAGTTTGATTTAATTCTTATTTCACCCCCAGGGCTCTGGTTTCCTGATTACCCGTACTGTTCACATGCTACTTTTGGCAGCAATAATTTTGGTCAATTGTTTCTCTCCAAAAGGAAATGCTGGCACAACTGGCAGACCAGGCAGATCATATTGGACGTGTACCTCCCAGACTTGGACTCCTGCTTTATGAGACTGCAGTCCAGCACAGCCCCAGGAAGCCTTGCTCGCTCAGCAGCACTCTATACACACACCTTGCAGGAGCCACGACACTCCACCTCAGATAAGAAAACAAAGCAGACAGAAATGTTGTTACTGATATTTAGAGATCTATGCAACTTCTCTGGACAAGCTGTAGACAGCCAGTTCTGGAAGGTGTCTTTTTGCACAACGCCGAAGTCTACGAATTTGTCTGCTCAAGATTTCTAGGCCTTAAATTCTTTGGAAGAGGCTTTCTCTTATTTAAAATTGCTTGTCATATTCCTGCAATGTTCATTCATATCTTTTGTTTTCAGCAGGATAAAGAAGAGAGAAAGAAATTGTCTCCCTCTTAAAGAATGAGGCATTCTGAACCTCATATATGGGTCACAACTGCTTTGTTGCCATATCCTTAATGTCTTTACTCACTATTTTCCAACTTTTCCCATGCTCCTCTCTTTAGGAGGGACAGATCATTCACTGAAGAAATGGAAGAGCTATCAGTAGTAGCAGCAGGCTCCCTCCAGCTACCTGGCAGCAGCTCTAAAACAGAGGCTGAGAAGAGCTAAGAATTACTTTTTCAGTGTCTCTTTGCTCTACCACTCCTAAGCACCAGGTCCTCAGCTGAAGTAAAATGGAACAAATTTGTCAGCTTCAATGGCAATATGCAGGGGGCTCACTACCTTTTCTACCCAGACAAACAAGGAGCAAGCAATGCAGTTAACAGAAATTATTCTCCCTCTAATTTTATTCTGAAAACTCTTTTATCACAGAACATTTAGCACATATGTACTCACCTGTGGGCTTTATTTCAGGTGTTCCTACCTAAACGTGACCTCTAATGAAACAGTATCCATATGTCATATTATAGGCAGGTGATAGATGGAGTTAATCATGCAGCTTTGAGACATTCCCTCTCTACTCATTAATCCACCTCCTTTGAGACTTGTTCTAACATTCCAAACCAGGAACAGGTACAGCCAGAAGAAACGGTTACAACTTTGAAACTTGGATGAGATTTTTAACTTGAAAAGAGCCAGGAATGTGTGAACTCCTGCCCTTTCCCAATGAACACTAATGAACAGCTTCCAGCTATCGGCATTAAAAACAATCAGTGTGTCAGGGAAATGTTTCTTTCTCCAAATACAGAAAGCTTCCCTCAAACTCTCTCTCAAATTTGTATGTGCTTGATGGTGGCACTTAGTCCTATATTAATGACACATTTATGGGCTGCTATCTTGAGGGCTGGAAACAAAAATTTCACATCTTTCCAAAAAAGAAAGCTCCCTTTCCATGGTGACAGGTCACATTAAGCTCTGGCCCTGGAAGTTTCCTATGTACCAGACATCAGTTGTAACATTATAAAGTACAAAAAAAACCAACTTAAAATTCCCTCTGAGGGAGTTTATTCATTTTCCCTTATAAATGTGATGGTTGTACTTGTGGCATGAAGGCACCTGGATTTAAAAAAAGAAGGGTGAGAAAAGACTCACAACATGGTGAAAATTAACGAGTGTGCAGGGGAAACAACAACATAGAACAAAGACTGTCAGAAACCTGATCAGACCATGGAAGTCAGAGAGCACAGGGCTACTCTTAGAGGTTCCTAGCTCTGTCACTAATGCAAGGTACTGCCTTGGGCATGTCTCTTCCCCTTGCTGTGATTTCATTCCCCATCCATAAAGTGAAGATAACAACATGTAACTTTATGAAGTTCTTCAGATGACAAATGCAACATAACTCCTTAGGGTTAGCTTACTGGACAAAGTAGAGAATGAATAGCATAGATCATCCATTGTCTCCCTAGTTAGAAATAACATGACTATTTGTTTAGCTCTTTCTGTCACGCCACTTCTGCACGTCTACAGCAGCTAGTTAAAGCACATTCTCCTTCCACCTGTACCAAGTATGCATAGCGCTAATCATAGCAAATCATTACTTGCAGCACCAATGGAAGAATAAAGATGTTTCAAGATTTGCAGTTGTAGGAAAGATAGCATTTACTCCAGCAGCTGACGACATACAAGCATGCAGAATGAGCAGAATAAAGCCTACTCAGACTACTCGCTCAAGGTCTGTATTATGGTCCTTCATGGTGGGAAAGAAAGAGGAAGATTCTCTCAGACAACTGTTAAATTTAGTATTTGTAGGGAGTTGCAGGACTGTCCAGGGACTTTAAAGTTAATCGTCTATAGTATTTAAGTCGAAATTTTAGTAACCTACTGTTCTCCCATTAGACTGGAATGCTCAGGAATAAGTGAATAATAGTATAGTGTTGCAATTACTTTTCAAATATACATGTACCTTTTTATTTGCCTGAGAACAGGAGTATGTGCTGGGAACAATTATGTCACTATACAACTTCCAATGATTGAAGGAAGAATTTGTTTATTTTAAAATTAGCTTCTAAACTATCCACTTATTTAGTCATAACAAATTTGGAATCTCTTCCTTGACTTTAACAGTGAAACGCTTAGCTCAGGATATGTTGGTCATTACTTCCTCATTCTTTAACATAAAAGCAAACTGGCAGCCTGCTCAGGATTTTTTGGGGACTCTTTTAAAGATATCTAGATAATCCTCTGAGAAATCATACTAGATTATGTCAGCATTTCTCTAAAACTCAGGTTATAGCTTCTGTCAGTGCTTGGTTTTCTAACAGTAGGCATGAACAGCCTGGGCTGTTATTTTATTTACATACTGTGATGAGTAAAAAGCCCAAGCCCATAGTCTACATTCTTCTGTACCCTGAAAACCCATTTATAAACCTCTCATTTACTTCTCTCAGACTGCAATTTCAGCCATTTTGTGATGGAATGCAAACCTTCTTTTTCCCAAACATGGCAAAAATGCATTTTTAGCTCTTTCAGTGCTCTTCCTAGACTCTTTCTAGACCCACTGACATTATAACATTAGTCTGGATTTGCATTACTATGACTGCAAGCAGAGCCTGTCAGCATACAAACAGACTCAACAGACAGAAATCTGAATGGAAAACGGGGTAAGAATAGGAGTGAATGGTGCTTGAATTAATGTTACTGCAGAACACCCTCGCGTTACGCTCAGGGTATAGAAGGAGAGACGCTTAGAGAAGTGGGAGAATAATGAGAAATTAAGAGTGAGGGCATATCAAAGCACATTTTCCGTTTTTTTTTTTCCCTAGGTAAACTTTTATGTGGTTTGTCCTAAGTGCAAGACAGCTTGCTGAAAGCTGTAATATCTTCTTCCCCTACCCTTATCATAACTTTGGCAACAGAAAAAGATCATACATGCGAAGTGAAAAAGTCAAGTATCTAAGTGATCGGAAATGAACTGTTTAAATTAGAGCAAGAGCTGCAATTTGCAGAAGGAAAGGAGTGATACCCTTGGGAACACAATGATGATTTGTGCCCTTTTAAAATCCTAGAAAACCTAGAAGTGCAGATGAGCCAAGAGCTATTTTGGGGCGGGTGGGGGGAGAAGTCCTTCCTTATTCCAGAGATCAAAGATAAAACCATTAGGCAAAGCTAAAATCATGTCTGAAGGACCAGAGGCTCTGGAAAAAGCAATACGGATACCACTGTTCATCAGCACAGAGAGAAATGATACATCACAGCTTGGTTTCTAGGGCCACAGTGGATAATTGCTCAGTGGTCCCTCTGCCCTCTCCTCTATACCAACCAGTCCAGTTCCTGTTTGCAATCAGTGTCTTGGTCTGTCCTCACAATTACACATGAGGAACAATAAGGGATGGAAAGGAATAAATGGGTCCATGGCCACGCTGAGGAGAGCGCACGCTGATCCCTCTTGGGTTTTGTTACTGGTATTCCTAGAGCAGAGTCTCTTCCTATTCTACTAATCTACTGCCAGAATATTCCAGTGTCCCAGAGGCATGGAAGACAGGCAGAAGCAAGCCAGCAGGTCAAGAGAGGAAGGTTTCTGCTCCAAGGAGTAAGGAGAAATAGAGCTTCCCGAGCACACAACTTCCTGAGGGGTCACAATTGGCCATCTGGGTCTTGGAACCCACTGGTTCCAAGTGATGATGGGAACAGCGTACATCTGTATGTATCTACTCTTGGTAAAGAAACCGCGCTGCACCTCTAGGAAAATCCATTTCTCCCTGATAGGAGCAACTCTGCAGAACCCCAAACCCAAGCACACATTTTGCAATATGGGAACGAGAGTCCCTATCTTGAAAGGTGAGCTTCCACTACCTCTTAGGCGTTACTGAGCTTTGCAGAGGCAACTTCCTAAGGATAAAGTCATCAAACAATTTAACTTCCTGTTCAAGCATTGCCATGACAGTGGTTTCACTTGGCTGTGCATCATGTGCTGCGGAGGGAGGAGTAGAGAAGTTGTGTGAGCCACCGAGGGTGCAGCCTGGCCCCACGGGGAAGGAAGGCTGGCGGCACAGGGCGCTGGGAGACGTGGCAGTGCCTGCAGGGGGTGGGGACAAGGCATCGGGCCCACCATTAGCACCATGCTCCTGGGGATCCTCGTGGTGCTCTGCTTCATCCCCACTGCTGATGTAACAGGTAAAAAAAACCCCCACATTTCCATCCTTTCCACTACTTTTTCTCACTTTGATCACGAGGAGGGAGACGGTCAAGTATAGCTTTGAGTTAATTTTGCACAAATTATTCTGTTTGGATGGAAGGGGAGAGACAGAGCATGCTGCTAAGACTGCACATGGATCAATTTGATGTAACTAAGAGGCTGATTTTTATCCCGCCGCAAGCACCCCTCCAAGATAAAACCCAAGAGCTTTCTTTTAATTTGACTTCTCTTCAGATGCATTTGGAAATTGCATGCACAAATAGAGGAGGGTTTATTTCACCTTTTCCCTCCAGTCTTTACAAATTTTGCTCAGAAGTGCTTTCTCTTGGGGGGCAGAAGGGCTGAGCAGACCTGGTGCCAGTGCCTCTACTGGGGCAGCCTCTCCACCACCTCCTAAGTCTCCTGTGCAAAGCTCCAGGTCCCACCGAGGCCTGGCTCAGTGTGATGGGCTGCAGAACTGAGCCCACCCACATCCTCACAGAACTATCAAATAAAAGAACCAAAAGCGGAATTGCTTACCAAGCTCAAAGAGGAGAGGATGGGAATCGACAAATTTCTGATTTTTGCATTGTTTAATAGTTTGTTGATACTAGATATTAGCTTCTTTCTGAAAAGATCTTCAACACAAATAATGTCTATTTGTTATTCTGAAATCCTGAGTCTTAGTTAATCTTTCTGAATCTTAAGTTTTTGTGGCTAAGGGTATTTTGTCTTGATGTTTTCTTGCTAATGCAGTGATCGTATGTTCAGAGCTAATATTTTCCAAGGAGTACATCAAAATGCAAAGCAAGGCAAGGGATGATGGGTTTTTCTAGTATAATCTTGAAAGAGACAATTCTTCAGACTGCTGGCCTGTGAACTGTTGTTATTGGGTCTTCTCCAAATATCAGTGTTTTGTATTTTACAGGAAAGTATCTACAGATAGGAACAAAAAATCTGTTTCTGGTACAAAACTTTTCACATATAGAACATCTTTAGAGTTTCTTTTTCTAATATGAGATGCTAATATGAAAGAATCTATTTTTCCTTATTTCTGTGTTATTTTTCTAGAATTCTTTTCCTCAGTGAAAGCATTGTAATTTGCAGGACACCATGATCTATATTTCCTTAGATCATAGGCTTTTTCTTCCTTGTCCTTTTCCCATGTTTATAATTCTGTGTTTGCAATATTGTAATTATTTCCACAGCGGGCCCCTGGGTTGTCAGAGAGGACACTGATTCCAGAAGGGGATAAGTATCAGCAGTGGGTTAACAGTTTTAAAAACATTTCCATGAAGTGTGAACAGCTTTTACGCAACTCTTTTGAATTGAAACAAAATAAAATACAGTGTGGGATTAGCCAACACATGGGTTATGCCATGACTCTACAGACATTTAAACACTTGTTTTGCACGAAGAACTTAAGTTTCTCCAATAGCTTCACACAGAATGTTCAACTACTTGAAGAGAAGCATATGAGCTTGCTTGCTTCTCAGGGCTCTCATCTTTCCTCCATATCTTTTCTCTCTGTCTTCTCTTCATTTTGATTGAGATGATTGATCCTTAGTATTTGAAAAACACTAAGGCATGTCAAAACCCCACAGGGCTTCCTCAAGGTGCAAAGTGTATTATAGTCCTCAGGTATTTTGTTTTGGGGAATACAAGAGAATTTGTCCCATTCTGCTGCTGTTAGACTGTACCAGTGAGTGCTGCAGGTTGAGTTTGAATCACGGAAAGGACTTAAAAGAGCAGCTTGTGCATTTCCCTTTCGCAGAAACACTAACATTTACAGAGTTTGTTCTCCCTGCCTTTTTGTTGGCTAAGTAATTACCTTGCTCTTGTCTGTAAGAGAAGCAGCCTGACCAAGTTGCCTGTCCCATGTATTTTGTGAAATATGTAATATAAGTGGGTTCCCACTGCAGTGTACCACAAATTACCTCATCTTTTTACTACCCGCATAACCTTCTGGCTTATGGTCTCTGGGTGTTAAAATCAACCTCTAACCCACTAAGGTTACCAGAAGGCAGAAGATGTATGAGGCAAGGTTAGCTGAGATTAGGATGAGATCAACAAATTCTTATTTAAAAAAAATAATAAAATCACAAACTGACAAGAAAAACCCCTGTGCTCACACTGGGTTTGATTTAAGCAAGAGTGTCACCTGGGCTTCCAGCAATACTTGCACCAAGGTAGGAAAGATTAGCAGAAAGCAAGTCTATAACGGCTAGAAAGGGTAGATCGCTCCAGCTGCATGTTATACACACAGCTGGGTGGCCTAAAACCAAAGTAAAAGAGAAAGACCCTTGTACCTGGGAAAGAAGAGTAAAAGTAATTGAACAACAGACCACCAGCAGCAAAACTGGAAGAGCTTTGTTTATAATATAGCTGTGTGTCTTTTGGTTTGAGAATTAAATAAATTCCCTTCACATTTTTCCCCTAGCCCTCCAAGAATTTAAGTGGGCCATTTCCCTATAGAAATCCCAATTTATCCCAGATTCTTTGCTCTGGCAACTGGGTGCTTGAAGTAACTGGCATGGAAAAGAAAGAAAGGGGAGTACAAAATATTTTCAGCAGAATATTTTTTTCCAATAGCTGCTGATGATTCATGGAAAGTTCTGGAAAAAAACCCCTCAAAATAGTTATTTTCCGTACTTTGTCGTCTCTATTTCACTTTCTTGGCAAATAAAAAAGAAAACAAAATTTCAATGAAGTTTTACTTGCATCAGGGGTCCACGATTAGAGAGTCAGTATTTTATGGATATTATATATGGATGGCATTTTTTTTTCCATGATGCAAAACCCCCTCACGTGATCTAGCATGACATAAAGCTTAACATTAACATAAGCTTAACAAATGTTTAGATATCTTACACACCATTGCATATAAATCCTAAAATCCTGAAAGAGCTTGCAGTCTGTGTACACCGACGTAAATGATTTTACATTTTTAGACTTCGCAGCATTTTGAAACTGTAGTCAATGATTTTTCATAACTGCTGTTTTCTTGGCTGGGTACAGCCAAGATACAGATATTTATTACTATGCAGCATGACTGAACACAGCTCTGGAAATGGCAATCATAACCCTATTTAGGGGAAAGCATACACTAATGGAAACACAGACTAAATGTTTCATAGTTTCACCATTTTAATAAACCCAGAGCGACATTTATGAGAAAAACCTGTCTCCATGAAGGCAAAAGCAGCCTCAGCCCAATGTTTGCTCAGAATGGTCCAGATCCTACTAAGAATATAATCAAATCCTATTCAGATCACAATTGAAGTAAGGGATGTTTGGCCTTACTCTGTTTTCCCCAGGAAACTAGTACACATTTTGGCACATTTTGACTTTCTTCAATTCAAAGAAAACCCAAGCCCGGAGGAGGGGATGGCAGCAGGGCCTGTCTAACATGCCTCTAGGGTAAGCCTGCCTTGCCCCTGCTGGCTTTGCAGCCCAACCAATTCATGTAGTGCTAATTAATTCCTATAAATGAAACCCAAAAGATCTTGCTCAATCAATTTAGATTTGAACTATTAGACCCACTTTGTGAAAACGGACTTGGGTGCTTAGCTTAAATCATGTAGGAGCAGTCTTCTTTTACTGATCCACAAATAAACTTTTTCTCAGTGCTCGGCCACCCTGCATCCTAACATCTGCAGCAGGGGGCTGGGTTATCAACGCCCAGCCTGCATGCCAAGGCACACAGACTGGACTGTAGATCCAAGAAGTGGAAATAAGTCAAAGGAACTTATTTTTGAGGTGGGTGTATCAAAAGAGACTGGTTGCCAATTAGCACAACATCATGGCAGGGACGTAAATAGTCCAAAGCTGCAGTTAAATAGTGGAGCTCAAGGCATGAAGCTATGTACTAAACATCAGGAATCCAGATTATCTGACAACAGAGGAACGGGGGGGTAAATCACAGGGGCCTGCAGACGAGTCTAAATAACATTTGAAGGTGGTCCCTCAGTGAGGAGATTTTTAGTGTCCTTTGTCTTTTCTCTGGCCATAGCAAAAATCTGTTCAGGCTGAGCAATAAACATCCATTAGTTTGCTGTAAGTACTTGCAGAGAAAAACAGGCAAGTGTTTTTCTGAAGTGCAATGCTTTTGCAAGTGTCTGTTCCTATTTTGGTTGTAAACTGAGGCAGAAAAGGTCTCTTCTGAAGGTGTGGTCAGTCCCTTTGACAAATAGGGTTGTAGCGGTGGGCACTGCTATGGTGCAAATCAGACTCAAGGGAGATGTGTAGAATTCTGCTGCCGTAGAGTTAGAACAATTCTAATGCAGAGTTGCACATTGCCATTTAGGCCAAAGATCAATTTTCTGGCCAACAAAAATATGACCAAGTACCCTGTCTAAAGGGGTGGAATCTGAACCTCACCCCTTACTAGAATGCCTTATAAGCCTATGCAAGCGCTTTTGTCAGAAAATGCTGATTCGATGAAACTGAAGTGTTTTGCTGAAATGCCTTCATTTCGATGAAAATTTACCACAGGCAGCACCTCCACAAGAAATTTGCCTTGTCTGTTATTAATCTGCCACTCAGTATCAGGATCTCAGGCTCCATATCTCTTTCTGCTGGAAAGCCTGGAAATGCTCATCCTTCATCAAACAAAAAGTTTCACCGTGTTTGAGTTTCCCGAAAACATGGGATTTCAGAGCTGTGATGAGCTCTGCTCCATCCTTTACGCTATCTTGAACAAAAAGACAAAAGGAAGATGGACTACAATCTTTCTTTGCTAAAGACAAGACAGTAGAGTATTCCCCGTCTCACATCTTCCTGCTCTTATGAGAAGAAGGGACTGGTAAACAAGACTTTCAGTGAGAAAATGAACAGCTTCAGTGGTTTCATGGGCTGGGCTGGCAAATGGAGACCTGCTAGCCGTAGGTTGTTTTTACTGCCTACACCCTACAACTAGTCCTGGCCACCTCATGCATCTCTTTTTGGTTTACCCTCTGTTAGCACATTCATCCAAAAGGAGTACCCTAAAAAGGCTGGGGTACTCCATCTTCTTGTGCAGGTGTGAACATACTAAATGTAGCCATTTGGTACTAAATATTTTTGAACATGGTGAAATACTTGTTTTCTGGGCATTCTGGATCTGGTCTCCTTCCCACTCCATCTCCCTTACTAGACTGTTTTAAGTTTTGTCACATGGATTAAGTAGAAAGAATGTAGGTTTTGCAGCAAGTTTTGAGGACAAGAGATACAATTGTCATTCTTACAACCACAGCAGTTCTTGGGGATCTATAAAAGGCTACTAAGAGCTACGTGAGTTGAGCTTGCATGAAGACTTATGCAGTCATATACACACACAAAAGGGCTGTCCTTAGTTCTGGCAAGTTCCTATCTTAAAAGCCAGAACTCCCTTCCTCTTACTTACAAATTACCACTTACTTACAAAGTACCACCTACCTTGAAAAGTAGGGCCTGATTTGTATGGGATTCATCCCGTACAAATTCCCGTACGTTTTCTTGGAAGAAATCTTCTTTCTGCATAGCCCTTGCAGTGTTTCATTGTTTGGCAGATAGTAGCACAGAGGTCTACATGTCAGAAAACATTTCCTGTTTATGTATCAGTCCGGTCAATCCAAATTGAATTATACTTTTGTGTGATGTGCTTTTTTGCAAGCCATTCAAGTGCTAAGTGCCAATGCAGTGTCAAATTAGTCAGCTCCCGGGTCCTTTGAGAGATTAAGAGTCTCCTACAGCTGCTAGCTAGAGAAATGACTTATTTTACATTAAAATGACAGCAGTTCATGCTTTTAGTGCTCATCATTCAAAGTCCAAGCCCTTGAAATGGTTCAGCAAATTCAACCTGCAAACTCTTCAATCTTGTCCTTGGATTAAAAATATTCTCTTATCTGACTGCTAAACTAAGCATTTAATTCACAGTATTTTCTCTCCGTAATGTCCCCCATGGAATCTGCTTGCTAAGGAAAGGATAGACTAAGGTAGCTTTATATATACATACACACCAAGTAGCTTTCTGAGCCCTGATGTTACATCTTAATCACAAGGCCACTTTCTGTACTACTGTTCTGACTGAAGAAAAACACTGTAGACCTCACAGTCTACCCTAGTGACTATATAATTATTCATATAGAGGGGGATTGCTGCAACAAGAGCTCCTATGAGAAATGACTTCTGGAGCTTGGTGGTTACATACTCCCTAGTAGGGAACATTAGCAGGGGAGAGGAGATACGGAGAAGAGTTGCATGGGAGGATGTGTGGTTCTGAAGTCTCATACTGTATTTTATAAACAGTGTTTTTCTCACTTTCTCCCCTCTCCTTTCCAGAAAACAAGATTTTAGTGGCTCAGCGTCCTTTGCTCATTGTAGCTAACAAAACTGCAACTCTAGTCTGCAACTACACATACAATGGAACAGGGAAGGAATTTCGAGCTTCGCTGCACAAAGGAACAGACAGTGCAGTTGAAGTTTGCTTTATTTCATGGAATACAACCAAAACTAGGAGTAATTCAAATAAAGAATTCAACTGTGAGGGGAGTCATGATAAAGACAAAGTAATCTTCAGTCTTTGGAATATGAGTGCCAGCCAAACTGACATCTACTTCTGCAAAATTGAGGCCATGTATCCACCCCCATATGTCTACAATGAGAAAAGCAACGGGACCGTCATTCATGTGAAAGGTAAGCTAGGCAATCTCTGTAGGCCAGTATCCTCCTTATACACACTCTCTACATGAGTACTTGAGGCAGTTTGTTGCCTTAAAAAAAAAAAAAAAGCTTGGTTGCCTGGTAAAACCACATTTCTGCTCCCGATGTCCTGAAGAACACATCTTAAAATGATGATTAACACAAATGGCACATTGGAACAAGGAGTAAATAAGCAGAGACTGAGGTTTTTGCTTTCATGTATCTAAAGTTTTCTTTGTTCTTTCCTTTAAAGAGACACTCATCCAAACACAAGAGCCTCAGTCTTCAATTCCTTTGTGGATTATGGTGGCAGTGACTGGAGTTCTTGCTTTCTACAGTACGCTAATAACTGCATTTTTTATAAACTACTGGGTAAGAAACTACTGTTTCCCTTTGCTCATATGATCTTTGTTCTTAGTTCATTTCTCAGGCTATACTTGCCATGTTTACCACAAACTCACTGATACCCCTCACTTCAGGATCACAGTGCTTCTTCACCCCAGCACACCCATGCTATGCCCCAAAGGAGTTAAAACACCAGATGTTCTCCAGATGGGCAGTCAGGCCTCTGCAGTAGAGTCCTAAAGCTAGTAGTATTGCCATACTGTTGGCAGTGCCCTGCACACCAGCAATACCGGGACACTGTCTCTAGCTCTGCCTGACAGGACAGATTTCCTGACAGGGAAATCTAGCACAATCATTCCTGGAAAAATCCTGACAGAAGGAGCTCACCCTACAGTAAAACAATCTTTAGAGAACCCTCAGTTGGCCCAAGACCATCTGCACTGATCCAGCAATTCCCTTGAGTACCCACTATTTCTGGCAGCTTGACTGCAAGGGAAAAGGAGCACTGGGATCTCAGTAGTCTCTCGTCTGCCTCTGTACGTTAACCCTAAGAAAGCTAAGACAGTTTTATGGCTCATTATTTTTGCTTTCTAATCTCTCTGGAGAGTTGGCTGGCCCAGGTCACATCCTGTTCTGCCTGCTGGGGTAAAGAGACAGTGAGCCAGTGAGCAGAGGCAGCAGAAGGACACCTTACTTGACAAGTCTTAGGACCATGATCACCCAGAGCTGATTTACACTACTTACTCCATGTGGGAAAGACTTGAACAATAACCATAGAGAGCTCTGTTCCTTGCACTCTGCGTTTCCCCTCTATCTTTGTCGTTAAATAGCAATTTTCAATACATTACAAAGCAGCCTGTATAAAGGGCCCAGAGTCCCTGGTTAAATGTCACATGTATACAGAAAGCCACTCTCACTGCTAGCTGAAGCTTGAGATCTGTTAAATGTTTCGCAAAAATACACTTGCTCAACATATGGCAGTTTCTAATGGAAAACAACCAAATGAGGCATCGCAATAGGAAAATACAAAGGCAGGTTAAATAGTCCTTCTTTGTGCCTTATTGTAGAGGCTGGCTCCTAGGAGAGCTCAGAGGATCACTGCAAACAGCTGCAGGTGTTACAGTGCTGTGCCCTGATGAGATACTGTAGCTTCAAATCCATCATTTACCACATCTGAACCATTTTTTCTCTGCTATATGCGTTTGGTACGTAATGGCTACACACTTTGCCACTAACATGTCTGCCCCTAGCAAGAGTGACAAGGCTGCATTGTGATGTGTGCTGTTTGATGCATCAGTTTTTACCTGCTCTTATCACTGCTCGTGGTATTCTACTAATAATACACCCACAGAGTGTGGATGTATTTAGAGTGTTGCTGGGTGTGAATACAGCTGCCTAGAAGACATTGTGAATTGTAAAAAAAGGTCCTAAATATGATACTTGACAGCCATGGCAAGCCTGTTTCTCTTGAGTTCCCGAAAGCAGCTAAAAATATGTCTATTTTCATACAGTTCTGCTTTTCCTAGAGGGAAACTGCTTTCCTCTTCAAAAATAGTAGTCTTAGAACCTGTAACAGTCCAGCATACACCCATGCTAGTAAAATGTCTTTCTCCCGTGCAAAATTACCTCTTAGGTGAATTAAAAATCCTATATTTACACATACAGGTAAAGTTTTTGTACCTAATGCATTGACTGCATTGCATAGCTTAAGCAGTACGTAACTTACATTTAACACCTTGCATATATATAAGATTAATATTTAAAAAGCTTAAAATATTTCATAGTAACTGCCCCACTCCACATGTACAGCATAATTCAGCCACCAGATTTTCTAATGCAAACTTCCTCCAACTCTACAGCATTACAAGTATATTGCAGCATATGCAAATATTTACGTACATAGGAAGGAAACTTAAGGAGTAAAAAGGAGACTACAAAAGAAGGTATGATCACTATTAAGGAAAAAGCACGGAATCACTTTACCTAATCCCTAATCAATAAAACCTTAAGCTACACAAAAACACCAACCTTGTAAACAGCCTGCACCAGTCAGAGTTCAAATGCTGCTGTAGCCACAAACTTCCTCTGTAATTATAGGCAAATTATTTCACCTGTCTTCTGCTGCTCTTATTTCTGAAAGAGATGATGCTTCCCTTGTTTCACAGGGGTATTGTGGGGCAGGAATTCAACAGTGGAAATGAGATTTTTTTCAAGCCCAGATAGTGAGACAGATAAAAGATTAATATCAGTTCTCATTCTTTCATCCCTTGAAGGAAAGCTCAGAATGACATATACATTGTGTGTTAGTGCTGTAAATGGTAGGCAAACCATGCTATAGGTAGCTAGGGCTGATTTTTCCTGCTCTTACTCTGTTTGAATTAAACTAATTTCTTTTTTTTTTCTCCAAATAAATGGGAACAGCCTTCACTTCTCAGACTATATTGCTTCTGCTGAGTCATTCCATAGCTGAGAATTGATGGTGAGAGGCATCAGTTTGTATCCTTAGTTTGTAGCATTTCTTTACCTGGAGAACTAACACTGTAAATCTCTCAGCAGATAAGATGGAGACTTACATTCAGGCTGGGCAAATTCCACAGATTATTTTATGAGATCATGTGTTCTAATTCTTCTGTAAATCTATTTAAACCTGAGGCTTCCTTATAAATATGACTGGTTTCCTGAACCAGGACCTAGGGCCAGAACTGTCAGCAGTTAATATGAGAGTTGGGTGAGACAATGTGTTAATTCAAAGAAGGAAAATTAATCAAATCCATTATTAACAGTCAAAAGCCCTCTACTCAAAGGATCCCTGTTCCCTTTCTTCTACTCCCTTTTTGAATGATTACCCCAGGTGAGACAGACTAATTGCAGAAATGTTTTCACACTTCTCTTCCCCCTTCTCCCACAGCAAAAATCCAAAAAGAATATTTACCGTCAGAGTGACTACATGAACATGACTCCCCGGCACCCACCATACCAGAAGAACAAGGGTTACCCATCCTATGCGCCAACACGAGACTACACTGCATATCGGTCCTGGCAGCCATGATACCCACCAGCTGACCCACCAGTAGCCTCGTGTGCTTCACAGTCACTTGCTCTTGGGCACGAAAGGACAGCTGCTCATTTTTTCATCCTTATTGATCATGGAAACCTACACCATAGCAAGTATTGGCTAAACTTTGATACAATATACTAAAAGAAAAAACAAACAAACAAACAAACATAAAAAGGGGGAGGGGAATAAAAAAGGTTTGTTCTCCATGATGGCCAAAAATGAGATAGAACTCGTGTTGAGGGCTGTCAGTGGGTAAGACAGAAAGATGGCATCAGGCCTCATAGCTGATCTCCTCCTAATATTTGTGGTTTTGCTCAGCTGTTGGGAGAACCAGAATTTCTGACCTTTCGCAATAACTGCTGCCTTTGGTTTAACCCCCTATTTCCTTTCCTGTATGTTTAATCCTCAGAAAACCTTGTTGCTGTTAAATGTGGCAAAATGAAAAGAAAAAAAAAAAAAAGTTTTCTTCCCTACAAGAGCAGCTTGAAGTTCAAAACACATGCTTGAAAAAAAGAGGGAAAAGTCAGCCAGAAGGCATCCAAGCTATTAGGCTATGGCACCAATGGGCTGCCAGGAAAAATCAAGCTGATAGAAAACTACGTTTATCAAAACCTTCACCATGTGAGTCCTTATGATGGACACTTCATAGATGTTCGTAAGGCCATTTGAAGTCATGACCAAGCAACTCCACAAAGTGAGAAAGTAATCAACCTGAAGACAAAATCAAGACAAGCAGGAGAGGAAGAAAATTCTGGTTTTGTCATGAAGAACACGATTTCTGTTTTGTTTGCCTCCTACAGTGAGGAAACACAAGTCATCTGTGAAGCATTAGAAGACACACAGGTCAGATTTTGAGGAGAGCTTTACTTTAATTTTTGAATGTTTGTTTCTATCCAAAAGGCATTCTGCTGAGTCCTCCTGAAAATTCATGCACATCTTCTCGCACCTAGGTTATAGCAGAGCTCTTTTGAAAATCTGGGTCCAGTTATGAGCAATTAAAGATCACTTGAATTTTTTTTCCATAAGTACCCAATTTTCAGATGTGAGAGTGTCCTTCATTCCCACCATTGTGAATTGGACCTCCAAGTGCTCAGCTGCCTGCAGGAACTTCTCTGGGCACTTCAAGGAACTTTGTGTTGACTGGAGGTGACCTTTCCATCTAAAGATGTTCTTCAGGAATGCTCCATGCTGGAGAAGGACAAAGTCTTCAGCAAAACCTGCTTCATTCTTTCAATTAAGCATGTTTACATTAACAAGACATCCTAACCTGTAATTGGGGTTGTCTTGGCATAAAATTTCTTTTCATACTAGGGAGATAAGGTTTATTTTATAGAGACTGCTGACTAAACAACTAAATGACAAATAAATCCATATTCCCACCTTGAAATAAGATTTGGATTGTACAGCGTCTACTTTCCTTCAAATTGGGATGAAAAGATTCTTTCTCTCCATGAGGAGACATGACAAAAATAGAGATGTGGAAGTGTGTCAATAACCTGCTTTGACATCTGAACTCAAGAGAAAACCTTTGGCTCTTCCAAATTGGAAGTTTTATTTGAGTTTGCTGACCGTGCCCCAAACCATTCATTCTGAGTCATATCACCATGAACCATGTTCCTGGAGGGTGCCTTCTGTCCCCCCAGCTGGACACAGCTCTGCCAGAGTAGGGCACAGGGCCCACAGTGCTAATGGCAAGCGAGGCTTAAGTGCCCACTGCCATGATGCAGTGCTGTGCATTTGGCACGGGACTGCGGTCTTGGAGCCAGCAGGCCCTGGGAGCTTTGCTCTGGGTCAGTTCAGCAAACTCAAAAGCTTATGATTGGGTTGAAGAACTTCAAAACAAAGTATTTTTATTTATTTATTCTCCTTTCCCTTCACCACATGCACAAACCCCTCAAGTCTGATATTTTACCGCATACATTTTTTATTCTCTTTTCCTGAAAAGTCCCTTACTGCGCCTTTGTACTACAGCCAAGGCAGCAAGGAGGATGTGCAGGGGTGGAGGGGAGGGGGAGAGGCCGGACCCACGGCAGTCCCTGCATGGTCCCAGCTTGGCCCTCCTTGCTGCCACTGACTAGAGGGGATACTAATGCCTCCCTCCTCACGTGGAAGGGAGAAGTGGATGATCCTGGCAGAGAGCAGCAGGCTGGGCACAGCCCTCTGTCAGGGTACAGCACTGTCTTGCCACGCTCCATGCCATCTACCAGCATTGTCATTGTATAACCCATCAACAAGTGCTCTGATTACAATGCACTGTGAAAAATCACATCTTCTAGTGCAAAGGTAAGGTGGGATGACAAATGTGTGTCAAAAGCATAAAACAGGGTAAATGTTTTTTTATTGTTTAAACTGTATATATATACTTATATATATACACATATCTGTTTCATTATATCTATATTTGTTAGAGTTTTATTATATATTTTGCAACCTCCTTTTAAAATTATTAAATAGATACAGCAAATTAAATCCTGGATAAATGCATTGAGCCTGAGGCTAGTCAGAGGAAAGTATTACTTTCTAAAGCAAATGTTGGTATAGTTTGCTTTCCTTCCCCCAACACTTTTGTAATCTCCATATTTAAAACATACTGATAGCTCCCAGGACATGATACTGGAAAGTAATCCTAGAACATCTGGAACAAGTATTAACTCATTTGACTGACCAAAACGACAGGGAGGTACAGGGAAACGTCCTAAACATATAATGAAAAAAAATAAAAACCAAGAGAGGAGAGGCTCCAGCACCGTGTTAAAATGGACATCGCTGTTATATTAAAACACTGTAGGGACAAAAATTACAGACTGTTGGAGATAAGGTACCAGTAAATATGTTTTATCCACCACTGTAAGGCACTAAAAGAAAATGTTTGCAGAGAAGCAAGCCAGTTAAGCCTAGAGTCTGGCTCTGCATATGTGGATCAGCATTTATGACAAACAGAGCAATCCTAATTTATTCCATCTGGTTTTAGGCAATGCATAACATACCAGGGCAGCCCTGGCCCTCCATGGCCCAGCCTTTGAGGTCTATATGCTCTTTACAGGATGATGTAAAGAGAAACCTCCCCCTGTTGCTGCTCCGAATGTGGAAACTGGCCCTCATGGAAGGCAGAATGTCATCAATAGGGTTTTCTGCCTTGCACACAGGTCTTAATTCAAATGCAAATAAAATCCTGCCTAACAATGATTTAATTTTTCATCCTCCTTTCCCCCACTTGTGGATCTCAGTGTCAAACAAACCTCTGACCTTCAGCCATCATATCTGAACTGCAATCAACATATGTTGCAAGGGGTCAATCAAGGGTTGTTCAGCTCTAGCCCCCTGCATGCTGATTCCTGTTCTGCACGTCTCCAGCATAGCAGAATACAACAGCCTGGCTTTTCTGTGCTTCCAGGAACCAAGCCCCTAGAAGATGGATGCCAAGGAGGTAGCATGTCCTATCTTTACACCACC
The DNA here is from genome assembly GCA_025769975.1 of Gallinago jamesoni. Taxonomy (NCBI): domain Eukaryota; kingdom Metazoa; phylum Chordata; class Aves; order Charadriiformes; family Scolopacidae; genus Gallinago; species Gallinago jamesoni. The sequence goes on along the minus strand of JAOQGH010000077.1, from coordinate 31,399,787 downwards.
TGAACTGTCGCCATTGGGGTGGTCAGGTTTACTAAAGCCAAAAATCTTGGATGCTTCTTCAACTTTGAATCTCCTGAATTCAAATATCCTCCTCCTGTATCAGATTTTTCCAAATGTCTCTTCTTTCTTCTGCAACTATAAATAATGAACCCTGCATCTCTGTTAAACAATATCACATCTTCCTTCTTTACATATCTTCTCTTTTACTTTCATTTCTATGCTGGATTCGACAGTTCAGGAACCCAACCCAACCAATCTGCTAATCTCTAACACCATTGTGCAGCATTCCACATGTTCCCCTGACTACTTATTCGCTTCACAAAGAATGTCTTGTAAGGTAAGGAATTGCCATAGGAAGTTGGAGCCATGTGGTGATTGAATAGGTACTTGTTTTCTGTTTGAAGGATTTGGGGCCTTTTGTCCCTTTGATTTTTCCTATCATCTTCACATTTTCGGTTGTGCCAAACAACCACGTGGGAATCCCACACACCACGTGCTTCCCACAGTGCATGTAATTTCTGAACATTTAATTTCCTGTGCATAGCAGGTTTTACCAAATTCATTATGCCTGTAGACATGCCCTGACAGCAGAAGCAACTTTAGCTATTGATAGTATGTTTGATACTAATAAATAACATGGTACAAAAAGCTTGAGTTTTAGGAGCACACAAGCAAAGGCTTTGGTGCTAAAGATCAAATCTTTCCGCTTTCAGCAACGCTTTTGCTGTGTGACTGGAAAATACTTTATTCGAGATGAATCACAGACCAAGACATAATTTTGTTAGTCACTCACACTAACCAGAAAGCAGGTTAGGGTGATGAGCACAATATCAGCTTTGTTAAGGTCCCAATAAAGAGTGCGAAAGGCTGAAAAGCACACTAGACATTAATTTGTAGCCAAAGTCTGTCTGTAAGCGGCTGTGAGAGGGAAACATCACTAGCTTCTTATCTTGATGCAAAGGGATTGTTCTTCACAATTAGGTGCTTTTGTTAGAGCATCACATTACAGTATGTTACTATTCCAGCCTCAAGGGCATGCAGATAGTCTGATGTGGCCAATTTGGCTGACAAAGTATTAGGAAGCTGCCAATTTCATACAACCCCATTTGCAAATGGACAAAATTCTTGGTGGTTCTTTGTTTTTTTTTTGTTTTGTTTTGTTTTTGTGTTTGTTTTTTGTGTTTTGTTTGTTTGTTGGTTTTTTGAGGGGGTTTTGTTTGTTTGTTTTTTTTAACTAGATCTCCAGGATCAGGGCACTGGTTCTTACTTTTTCTCCTTTTGTTGTTAATCTAAATGAAGTGTGACTTTATTTTCAGGACCCATAAACTTACAAGAAGCACTTCAGTTTTGGGAAGCTGGCTCTTCTCATTCATCTGACCATTGAAATGCCATAGTTTTCCTAGCCATTATATCATTATGTGGCCACATCATTCATTTGCCTCACTGGCCTTTTATTCCTTCAAGGGAATGATTTTAGACCAGGTTGAAGTGTTCTCACGGGCTGGAACAACTCTAGCTTTTCAGTCAGAAAAGGTTACTCCCTAACCAGCAAAAACAAAGACACAAACAAGTAATTTGCAACAGTACAGTTCTGTGGAAATTAACACAGTGGTTTCAATCCAGTAGGAGGATCAAATGGCCTTTTTACAAAATCCTTTTGCTCTAAAATAAAGAAGCTTAAGAAATTACATACTAAAGTACCTTAAAAGAAAGAGATCAGGTTGCAAAATTAAGAAATCAAAGGCAGGAAATGCCAGAAGGAAGCTTTCCAATCCAGCCTCTCTTCTGCCCCCTTGTGTGACTGGAGTGGCTCATTAATTACAACTGCATTTTTTACCCTGCCTATAGGGACTTTGCCTTCTAATCGGAGCATACACCGCTACAAGATGCTGGTCCTCTCCCTCACATTAAGCACAGGGCTACAGTAAGAGGCCCCAGGTATTGTCAGAGTAGGCACTCGGTGACACTACAGGTACAGAGTCTGAATAACATCTCCAGTGCTTCATATAGAGGGCTGTAGCAGGACACAACCATCACTCAGGCTAACTTAGATAAGGCTATCAGGCATTAACTTAGCTGTTGTCAGTGCCCCATTAAATTAGATCACTCTGTTGTGAGTCAGAATGAACTAATTTTCCTGCTATGCTTGCTGCCTGTGACAGCCCTTGAGCTACTTTAATCTTCAAACACCAGTGGTCAAGATGAGAGCTGATTTACTTATTTTTCTCATGAAAATGATGAAGTAGGCTGCTTGGATTTCTTCCTTGGCTTCTCAGCTTTCCCTATCCGAATCAAAACTGGCTGGAGAAAGGAAATTCTTTCTCTGTTTGAATAGGTAATTGGCTCCTGATGCACAGGGACAGAGGCTGAAGTCCAGGGCAGAATATTACCTTTGGGAGCACTAACCCATGTAGCTCTTCCTTTCTTTAGCAGAATGTTGAAGCAAAGCCAATGTTTTATCTTATCAAAAAGAAAAAAGTATGAAGCTATGAAGATACAGAATTGGACAGCAAGGGAATAACCCCTCTGCCTGCACAAAGTTGACACTACTTGTCCAGCCTTGTGATGGAGCAATCCAGCACTAAGGATGGGAGAAGCAAAAGGGGTTAAGGGAGAAACCACTCTGAAACCACTTCAGCAAAATTCTGGAACAGTCCCTCAGGGAATGGAAATGAACAAACCAGCTGCAAGATGCACTACACAAAGCAGACTTCTGCCTCTCCCTGTCCATATGCTAGGAATAATAGCGTGAAAAACACCCTAGTCCTTCTTTCCTGAAGAAGTACTTTTTACTGCATAAGCTGTTATGCATCAATGAAAAACTAGCTGCACTGACACTGAAAGCCAGGTTCAGCCTTGTGCGCAGACTTGGGTGCACTGGTGAGTCCCAGGAAACTCCTGAGATGAAAGCAGCAAATTATATTCAAAGGGCAATGGGCAAGCAAAGCAGAGCTGGCTGGAAAGGCAGGATGGATGAATAGCTGACTGCAGGAAAAGTGTAGTTAAGCGACTTCAGGCTCACCTCCAGCAGCTAGAGAAATGCGGTAGTTTGGGCTGCAGCTCTAGTGAATTTCCTCCAATAAAAGCAGCCCTTAGCCCTTAGAAGGATGAAAGTTCTGTGGCTATTTCCTGAGATTTAAGTCAAAATAACCATGCATATACACCTAACCAAAAAAGATTTTAAAAATACCCTTATTTCTGCCTTTTCTCCTTTCTGAATGAAATTATTATTTACTTACAAATACTACATTTAACCTGCAGTATAAGGTTTTAAAATCAGAGTATTCCTTTCTTGTTACCCTTCTTTTAGTATTTGTTAAGGAGCTTCTGTTGTCATTCTGCAATCTGATTTCAAATCGCTGAGGCAGAGGCAAAATGAAGTCTGGGGTAGAGGTGGAAGATACACATACTGCAGCTCAGCACTGCATGCCAATACCCACACACTGTGAAAGATAGCAGGCACAAAATGAAGTTCAAAGAGTCCATAGGTTACATGAGCAACTTTGTGAAGAAATGTCAGTTAGAAACGAGCAGCGGAAAACAGAGCTGTTTTCCTATTGCTGTGGCTTTGCTTGGTGATGATGACATACAAAGATTAAGTCTAACTGCATGAGCTCCAGTCGTTTATCTCCTTTGTTATCATCGCCAGTAAGTGAAGGAGATGTGTGGGTGTCACCTGCAAAAAAAGAAGTTGCATTTCTGAGAGAAAAACATCTACAGATCAGAAAAGGCAAATTGTCTTGTTTAATTCATGCATATCCAGTTTCCTTCCCGTCACTAATCTGCAGCACTGAATTTAGTCTCCTGGACTTCCGTAGTTTTATTATGCTGAGAGAGAGTGCAAGAGAGAGGGAGACAGGGGTACTTGAGCAATACCAAGCGCTCAGAATGATTGCAGATCACTGAGGTCATTTGTAAATCACTAAGATAGCCTGGCTCTCGGGGCACAGATTTTGATTTTTCCCTCCCCTCTCCTCCAATCTGCTGAACTACAGGGATTTGCAACAGGAAACGCTATCTATCTGCTGTGAAATCAATTTACAGAAGAACACTTTGTTGGGGCTGCTACTGAGGGATGCTAGCAGAAAGTGGAAGCCCTGGGTCACCACACATGGCACAAGTATTAGTGTCTGTGTAGAAGATGTAGAAGATGTGGTTTTTCTGTGCTCGAGTGTTCGTGTCTGTGAAACAGAGTGAATCTCTGCACACAGTTAAACACTGCTTGCTGCATACATTGAATATAAATCACTACTTTAGGAAAGATTTAAAGCAAAGGCATCTCCTACATTGGAACTACTGAGGGATACTCTACGTACAGACATGCAAACAACTGTAAAAACATAGATACAAGCTTCTGTATTTTCTTCCCACCATTATGTACATATGTAAAAATCAAATAAAAAAAATACAGCATGTATCCTGAATTGCACATGAAGCACAGTATGGTCATTTAATCTAAAACATCTCTAGATTAATGATGTTTGACTTGGCTGTATGCTGACTTGCCTAAGTCAACCCACCAGCCTCTGAGATATAAGAAGTACCAGAAAAGTGAAACTTACAAATTCAGAGTATCTGTGTTTAAAAATAAGACTTTCCTCCACCCCCAAATTTGCTGTAGTTTGCTCTAGCCCTGGATTTGAGACATATTCATAAGACTCTCCTTTTTTCCACTAAGCCCAGTGAGAACACTAGATAACCATTAGGTCTGCATCTAATCTGCAGACCATTCAACTGCAGATCAGAGAGTGGATTCCCCGTGGCTCTGCTACAGCTGTTCAAATCATCAAGCAAGAGTGCATGTTGCACTGTTCTTGTGTCGCAGCTGCAGCCCAAGCAAACCAAGTACCTGACTAATCCTTCTCACCCAAGTGCAAAATCTGACATTCACCTTTCCCCCTAAGCAGACCTCTTTACAAAAATTAAACTCACTTGTTCTTGATAGCTGCCATAATGAATGCTTGGTCAATAATGATTAATTCCTTGTTCTTGCAAACAACAAGTTCTTGTGTCCGTTTACTTAGGGGAGGAATCCAATTGATGTTAATATCATTAGTTGTGTGAGGAAGTTGCACATCTGTGCTGCTTGCTGGGGGAGTGTCTTCCCTCATGTAAATGCTGGGTTGCAATCTGGGTCAACAAACTAATGTTTAGCACTTTTAAGTAGAGAACAGCACAAGAAAGACATCAGAACCAAAGCCCTGTGAAATGTGAGACATCGATCAATCCAGTACTGCCTCTTGTTGAATGACACGAGCACTGGCAGCTGAGTACCATTCTCAGATCGGTTAGGAGTGAGGTCACACTGTAACCTCTCCAGGTTTAGGATCTCAGATACATATAGACTGCAAAAGCACAGCAAAATACTGAAGGACCCAAGGCAGAGGGGAAATATAGGGAAGTAACAGGTTTAATTTGCTAAAGGCAAACAGTTTTTGTGCTGGGAACAGGAAACCAAGAGACAGCGCAAAGGATGTTGCGGGCGTTGGAAGGGCCAGCACTGCAATTACTGTGCGTACCTGGGTGACTCATCATCACTGTGAATGCTGACTTGCACTCAAATGTCCCTCTCCTCCCCCAGCTGAAGCTAGTGGACTCATCTTGCCTGGTCACTCCATGCTTCATCTTTGCTGTGGTGCCACCTGGGCTGGCACTGTGCTGGGTTAGAAGCTGTGCTTGTGACATACACAGACTACATACACATGTGGTGTACACAGAAGTGATGTGCTGGTCTGCTTGAGTAGATTAAAAATTTTAAAAAAAGAAACAAAGGGAGGAGCAGAAGGATGGTCCTCATGGACACGTATGAAGCTCAGCAGCTGTGAGAGCAGAAAGCATAACTGGGCCATTCCTCTCACAGCTTATAAACTCTATCCACCGGACCACACCAACATGTGCATGTGCATCTTGCAGAGGACCATTTGCTCCACAGGAACAACAGAAATTAGTGGCTTGAGCTAGGAAATACCCCTTGTGGTCCCAGCTGCAGTTTTACCTGCACTTCTGCCACAGCTCAGACCCTCCACCTGGGCTTCCCAGACAGAAGCTGCAGAGCACAATAGCTGCTTTTATAGTCCATGCATATTTCCTACCTTCCCTCACCTTGCATCATAGGAAACTTCTAGCATATGTGTCTGTGTATCCCGTTTGGATGTCCCTACTTCTCAGGAACAAAAAGGACCTAATCCCTGCCTGGTCACTTACAGGCTTTAGGGATTTTTTTTTTTGGTAATTAGTTTTCCTGTGGTCAGAGGTTGCCCATCTCTCACAGATTTGCAATAATCCAAGATGTCTCCTAGCATTTATGGATAGAGGATGACAACCTTTGGTTACCAGAAGACACGGTTAGGAAACACAAGTGCAGTTAGAAAGGAGATTGTATATTTGCTGCTGTGGGAGTGAAGGAGTAAAGGGGCATGGCAGTATTCTGTGGTGAGGAAATATAGCAAACTGAAGGCAGCAGAAAATCAAAGATTTGGGTCAGAATTAATCTGTGCCAGCAGGCTGGAGCCCTGTAAAGATCATCTGTTCCATTGCTCTCCAGGAAAGTTCAGGAATATTTCATTACACAGCAAGGAGGCAAGTGAAGGTGATATATCTGGCTTTGGAGCAGGAGGTTCAGACTGACAGACTGATTCATATTTTTTATTCCTCATGAAGATTGCCAGAGTATTGACAGGCCATCCTCAGCATGCATTCCCTCTGTAAACTGTCAAACTTGCTTTGCATATCAAGAATAAATCAGTCTGCAATTTATTCTTCCACAGATTGCAAGTTCATTCATGTACAGCAAGAATAAAGACGTGCCTGACCAAAACATTAAATAATACATACTATTATGTGTATTAAACGTGCAACATACCTGCCAGTCTCTAGAACAGACTGAATCTATCCATCTATTGCTGCAGATGTCCTGAAACTCTTTGAATCTCTGGGTAGTTAAGAAGCTGGTCTAAGACACCTTCTGTCCCCATTCAATAATTTGGTGGCCAAGATCAACTGGGCTGAGAGGTCATCAGAAAAAGTTGGTGGAATCCATGTAATGCAGAGGTGACACAGAGAACCAGAGATAGATAAGCTTTATCCTAAGTACTGCCTCTGAGCTTTCACTGGCACTTCCTACATATTTTCCTTATTGAGACTGCAAGCTCTTTGGGCTATGTGTTGCTAGTCACTACATTTTTGTACAGTACCTGGGACCCCAAATCTTGGTCAAGTTCCTCATACTATAGTATAAATTACAGTGATAACTTTTAAAAGTGCTGTATCAGATCCTCACCCCTTCCTCAGCAAATGTCAGCACCAGAAGCCATGGAGGGGATAGTATAAAAACAAACCTGCAAATTTGCAGGATCTGTGACAGAAACACATAGATGTTCTTGTTTTCTTCCTTCCACAGATTTCAGTTCCTTTCAGATGGTCCTCTTACTTACCACTCAGAACATATATGGCCAGAGCTGTGGTCTTACCACAGCTTATTTTTCACTTTATTCCTTATTTATATGGCTACAGGAGTCATCATCAAAGGGTCAAAGGGAAGCCAAGAAAGCAGTATCAACAGAGATCTCTGTAAGTGATATCTCTCGTTTCACAACTCAGAAACCACAGGTAATCCCCTCACACACTATTCAAGCATAGCACTACGCTGAAGCAGTTCCTGAAGCTCTGAACTGCTGTTCCTGGACTTGCAACAAATTTTGCAACATCACAGTACTAGGGGCGTTATGGAGGAGGAACAGAGCGCATTTCAAGCACACAATACACAAGCCAGAAGACAAATGAGGGTTTCTCAAAGGGCAGAAGGAAGACTTTTTTTATGGTTCTCTAGCCCCACCTCACCCGCTCAGATTAGAACATACCGAAAATGTTTTTCCCCATGGGGAACGTGTACATGGCTGGGAGGGGGTAAACATATACACATATAGTCAGTTCTTTGAGTATATAATGTTTCCTTTACAGTTATTCCAGCATGCTTTTCTATTTCCCCAGCTTTGCTCAGTGTAAGGTCTCTTTGCACAAATAGTCCACGCTGCTTAGTGACTGCTGATTGCCCTGTTCTCTGGTTGGCAAAGAGTGCCCCTTTCTAATGGAAAAAAACATGCCTGAACTTGCTATTTGAATGCATCAATCAGCCCTCTTGCAAAGTAGATCTTATTAACTCTCTTGCCTCATCCTGGGGGACCCAGAGCTCTTGAGTCTTTTCACATGCATTTTGCATCAGAACATAAACACACAGACCTATGCTCCATCTGGCAATGGTGTCTTGTTTCCAACAAACCTAGCTGCTCCAGTGGAAGATATTAAGCCTTCATGATGGACTAGCTTGTCCTGAAGCAAATGTGCTTCTATCATTAGCTGGCAATCATCTCATGGCTTTTATCAGGAGCTTTGAAAAATAATCTTTAGGATTTTCATTTTCTGCAATTGCAATCATTGTGATCACAACTACGCATTCATATTACAGTAATAATCAAAGATATTTTTTTTTCCACACAGTACAAGCTGAAAAGTGGTATTCCATGACCTGAAGAGTTTAGAGGGTAAAAGCAAAACAGATGAGAGTTGAATGACTGGGAAACAGAATACTAGAAAATGTAAGGAATTGTAATGTGACTGGCATACGTGGTTGGTTGCTTTTAAATTGGGTGTATAACCAGGGGAAAATGAATGAAAAGAAAGGAATATATATTGTTACTGCCTTTTGGGCTTAGCTGGCTTTGTCTTCAGTCAAGCACCAGATTAATGCTTGAGAAGTGGAAAACATTCTACTTCGCTACACAACAATGAACTGTCAGCAGTGTTTGTTTGGGATTTACACTGGTGCAAGAGCATGAAATTTGGAAGTGTAGCCATCTATCTTTTTTTTTCATAACAGCACATATAACCTGCCATAGCCAGCAATTTGCAGAGGAGCGTCTCTAGTTTCTGGCTAATTGGTTGAACAGTCTCTCCTTTCCCTGGCTACTGACACTTTTATTAACTTCCTCTCTGCTCCCATGTATCATACTAGCAGAGTTTTGATAGGATGCTGCCAGATGCATGTGGGGAGAAATTTCTTTGCGCTGGAAGGAAGAGCTGATCCCATTTTCCTTTCCTGATAAATGATGGTGCTTTCTCCTGCCATCATATGACTCAGGCAGAACCAGGCACTGCATTTTATGCCTCCATCGTGACCTTGACTGCAGCATTGTATCCACTTCATTCATTAATTGCAACAGTTCTTTTTACTGCAAGCTGTAAAAGGCAAGTAATAAACCTAATGGCATTACATTCTGTAGACTCCAGATCATGTTGTTACTCATTCTCTCAAAGTACAGACTGCTCAGGAGAAAGGATTGCTGCTTAATTAACCTCCTTCTGCAGTGAAGAAGCTTTGACAATCGGACCATGTTAGTTTAGATTTCAACACCGATGCTCTATTATCAAATACCTTTTATTCCAAAGGAACCCTCCCCTCCCTGGACGAAAATGAATTTGTCATCTACAGCCCATTGGCCTCCAGGTTCCAGCTGCACTTGCAAATATTAACCAACAGGATAGGGAAACTGGTTATGGTGATGCTGAATGAAAGCACAAGTACTGTGCTCTCTTTGGAATATGAGCATGTACTGGTATTTATTTAGCAAATATTGAATCTCACTGATGACATCATCAGCAGAAAGAGATATCTCTACATTACAGCAGGAATCACATTCCCCAGGGAAATAGTATGTCAACTCATAAATGCTTTGAAAGATTAATACAAAAATACAAGCACCAAGACTCTCTAATGATTTTTTTTGCCCTCAAATCTGAGGTCTCTGTTCCTGAAGCAGAGCCCTCTTGATGTGGCTTGGCAAGTCCTGTGCACAGAGAGGATAGCCATGTGAAGAAGAGTTCCTTCAAAACCTCAGAAAAAATTTAGCCCTCCATGTGGCAACAGCCTGAAAACCTCACTATGAAGAGTAAGGCACACAAAGAACAGCTGCACATTCAGAACAATCTCCTGTTACAAACAAGCAAAAAGAGGACAAACAAAAGCTCTTCAAAGAATCAGATACTCTGAAGCACAACAAAACCACAAATCAATATGGGATCACTATTCCCCAGAGACAAGTGACTCAAAGTCATTTAAAAAGTCAGGAACTGCTGAGTCACCAGACGTACAGAGACCAATTCAGGCACTATGAGACTGAACTATGTATGCCACCTAAATAATCCATTAAGTTTTTAGGACATGGATTATTTTAAAAGCTTATGAGTTCTCCATACATTTTGAAAGAGCCCTATATGAGGCCAAAATGTTGGATCATCTTACCTTTTCCCTGCTAATAAAGCAAATAAAGAGTTTGCAGATGCTCTTACCTATAAAGTATTTCAGGAGACAGCTTGAAGCTTGAATCTTTCACATAATGGGAGCTTGACCATCAACCTTTTATCTCTTTCACATGGCAAGGAGGATGGAGACAAAGTGGAAGTTTCTCCCTTATTTCAAACCTAAAACAGCAACCCTTACCTGTGTAAAATCTGTTTCCTTTTCTATTGAGTTGTTTTCGGTTATGAAGGGTTAAGTCATCATTATGGAGCAACTTCAATGCTGCAGAAAAAAAAAAAATCTTTTTAGTTCTGTATACTCTGCAGTGTGATGTATCTGCAAACCATACTGAATTATCTAATTAGAAAGTGTGAAAAAATAAAGGCAGCCTGCAGCGAGAAAATGAGACCCTGTGCAGAATCCATCTGCTGGCAAAGTAATTAAAAAGATGGACTTCTTAGAACAGCAGTAATTGTCATTTGAATATGAGACTCAGTGGGCTATGACTTCCTCAGATAATACTCATGCATGGCCGCACCTGGTGAAGACCATGTGATGATCACTATGTAGCCCACTACATTTTCAATAGTTAGCACTAATTTAATGCTAAGCTATTTAACAGGTGTGAAAGAGAATAAGGGTTTACTCTCCACACAGAGAGTGGGGCAGAAAGATGTGCTTGTGTGATTTTTATTTCCTGTAACTGTGTTTCTCAGAAGGTTTGTGGGCATGTATCTCCCTCCTCTGGTGCACAATAAAGTAACACCCTAGTGGAAGATATGAGAGATTTGTTGTGGTACAAAATGAAAACTGGGAGTGAGTCCTCAGTGAAGGAGCACAAATACAGTATCTCCCATAAAATTTATTAAGTATTTCCTTTGCGTCTCCATTTCATTATACTATTATCATATAATATAAATATAATAGCTGTCTTCTATACCTGAGCACCTTGAATTCATTAACATTTTTGCCCTACAGATAGCTCAGCCCCTGGTTTGATGTCAAATCTCCATCATCTTTTCTGAACTCAGTTCTTTCATTCCTACCAGACTGACCCTGTGTCTTATCAGGACTATGCATGGACCCAGTTCCATATTTTACTAATTGCTTTGTTTATTTACAAAAATGGCATGATTGTAACTTTCCATTCCACATGATTAAAACAATCTTTACTTCAGTCATTTTATGCAGATCTATACTTGACACTACGGTGAGTCCAGACTCGTGGCCAATGACAGAGAGCCTAAAGAAGTGGGGTTAATCTCATCTGACTTCTGACATCTCCAATAAACAAATGATTACTCTCCACTGACTTAAACAGGGCTCTGGAGAACAACCTTAGATGCAGACACCTGCATTGGCTAGCAGCCTGCCTTAGGCAGTTCCCAGGCCTTCCCAATTCTCGTGCTCCACTCTACCTTCTGTTTGGTTCACCTTCTCTTTGAGCTGGCTACTCTGCCAGAAATACTAGGAGAATAGCATCATAGGCCTTGTCCACAACATCATCAGGAAAGGAAGAGTGGTCTGGGCAGGAAGTAGCAAGATAGCACCGCTGACATCCATCTGTAGAAGAGCAGGTATTTCCTCATAGGTGGTCAGAAAATTGTTTGCTGCTTCTCCAAGTGCTGATTTGACCTCCAGCACCCCTGATGACAGTAGTGGGGCCTTTCCATTATCAGAGAGGCTCTAAGGAACTGTTCCTGTCTGTTGGTACCCAGACCTGGATATTAACTATGTGCTTGCAGAAGGAAGACTCATCTGCTTCAAGTCTGGAGTGACTTTCGCCTAAGCCAGACTGGGCAAGATGGTACAGAAAATTCAGATTACAGGAGAAATCTTTCCAGTGCAGATTTCATTCTTTGTCACGCTGCCTTCAAAAGAGGCAGTGTCCCCCTGCACACACACCCTCCCTGGATAAAGCCATCTAATTCAACAGCTTCAAAAGAAATTGCTATTTTAAGAACTGAAATATTTCACTCCCTTTTACAACTTGATTTTTAAATTATTCTGACACTAGTTAGTCCATGTGCCAGACTAACAAGAGATAAAAAAAATAAACACATCACTATAGCACTGAGAGAAGGCATTGACACAAACATACTTTTAAAAAGGATAGGCTAGTCAGTACCTCAATTAAGATATTCTACTGGATACTCCATCTTGCAACAGCAGCAGCACATCCCCTCTGTTACAATGGGTGTATATTTGTTTAACACAGCTCCTTGCTAAACCCAGCGGCTACTTTTGTGACCATTTACACAAAATTATAAAGGCAATTATTTTAAAATTTTGAGACATTACAATGATCTTCCTAGAGGGACTGATTCTTCCCTAATTGTTCATTGCCATCTAAACAAACAAGAGCTGTAGCCTTTGCCTGCTGTGCTGCCGATGATATCCCGACTGATATCAGGTACTGTGTCCTGATTCACACCACTGCCAGTATGGGGCTCTGCTCTCCAGCTCTGACTCACTGGAATGTTCCAATTAACAATGGCACAGCCTCACCCATCACTCTTAATTCCTGCCTACCTAAGTCCAAGTGTTTTCTCTGATCCATTAGAAAACAAGCCTGGGAAAACAAGTTGCTTCTGCTTCTTGACAATCACCTGCTTCTGGCTCAAGCAAAGCTATGCCACCAACCCACAGCAAGAAAATCCTGACCCAGATCTTCACACAGGCTGGTGTGGTTGGGCTCAACCACAGAAGACGATGGACGTAAGTGACACAAGCTACAAACTACATGTAAGCCCTCAGAGAAGAAAAACCCTGTGGGCTTGAGTGTTTGCTAAAAGAAAAAGCATTAAAAGGTTTTATAGTCTCCAGAGCTTCACAGAATCAGACAACTGCCAAAGAACTCAAGTTCAAATGGCCTCACAAAACTTCCTGTCTCTGTACCATGACTGCTCAGCTAACCATATCAGTGGTATAGTAACTCATATATGGAGATTTGGGAGACAGGATGCACTGCTTATCTAAGCCCAGCCATCCTCCAAGGGCTACAACACTCAAAAGAGCCTGAGGTGTTGCCTGAAGTAATAACATCTTGCAGTGGGGAAGGCACAAGCCCAATTTAATCTTTCAATTTTTATTTGGTTGCACAAAAGTAATCTTTTCCTCTTGAACACAGGAGGATTCTAATCCTCAAAGCTTTAATCATTTCAGGTTAAAATGTTATCCACCCAGTATTCACAGGCCATTTGGATTCGTAGTCTGACTTGAAAAATAGATGAAAACTGGAATACTTGGATGGTGACTCAGCAGCGTTCAGAGTGAGGATTGATAATTACACTGCAGAGTATGTGTGTTAAAAATTCAGACTCAGGGGGGGGGTTTCAGTACACCAGTGAGCTTTTGCATGCAAAGGCTAAGCAACTTGATAAACAAGAGAAAGCCAGAAACAGATACAGAATTGGTCTATTTTTGGTTAAAAAAATAGATAAAAAAATAAACATATCGCCTCAACCCAAGCCCTCACAATAATAACACAAACTAAGCTTCTGTACATGGGCAGTCTTTGAGCTAGAAAGAGATAAATAAATAAAACAGAAGGAAAGAAATTAATCAAGAATTTAATAAAGTATCTAATAACAAGAAAGGAAAATAGGAAATACAGAATGTGATCCTGAAATTTAATGCTCATCTATGCCTTTCTCGCTTTCAGCATAAAATGACAACCATCATCCTTTTAAATAGATCTCTCTCTGTGCCCAACACTTAGAAATTCAATTGTTTTCCTAACTGTGACATAAGTGTGCAAGGCAAAGGGATTTTAAATGACTGAAATGACATTAAACAGTTCTGCAAAGCTTCCCTGCCTTTACATTTTTACACTTGTAGAGCTTGTACAGTACTTCAGTGTTGTCCCTGGACTTAAAAAGTTCATTCTTGCACAGGGGCTTTTGATTCATGGATATTAAACAATGAAAGCGCTCATGTGGGTGAAGAGATCATGTTTTTCTTCTTCAAGCTCTCTAGTGAGTGGATCTGGTATGCTCCTATTTGCTGTAGTCTACTTGTGGGTGCACTGATGGATAAGCACTGGGCTCCAGCAGCATCCAAAATTTACAGAAGGGTGCATTCACGCTGTCATCTCTGGTTAACCGTACTGTGGTCAGAGACGGTGAGAGCAGACTGAAGCATGCACTGCCCTAAAGCTTGTGCACACAAAGCCCCCACACTCTCCTCCTCTTCCCGCTCACGGGCACCCTCCCATCCCCACCACCCACCCCCTTCTGCCCTTTCCATGTGCAACAGAGTCCATCCTGGTCTTTGCAAAGGGTACCCCGATTTTGGGGCTAAAGAGAAGGGAAACACACAAGAGAAAGAGAAAATAGGAGGTTGGAAGGCGTGAGGGATGACAGGTTGAGGGGAAGATGGGGTGTCCTACAGAACTGTTAGGGGGTTTCTGCCAACGCAAATGACAACGAGCTGCAGGCACAGAAGTGGCACACCCCTGAAGCCCATCACCGCCGCGGGCCCCGCCACCGCACCCCACGGGCGGGCTCCGGCCCGGCCCCGCCTCTCAGGCCCCGCTCACCCTGCGGGCCCGGCCGCCAGCGCGCCTCCCCGCGGCCGCCGCCCGCCGCTACGCCGCGGGGCTGTGCTGCGGCAGCACCACCCATCCGCGGGCGCGGAGGCTGCGGGACGGCCGGGCGAGCGGCCCGGGCCGGGAGATCCCGCTCGTTTCTGGCCGGCAGGCGCCGAGGCCGCAGGGCTGCTGCAGACTGCGGCGCCGCTGCGCAGGCCCCCTCCCGCCTCTCCCCATATCAGGCCGGCTGGAGGAGGCAATAAAATGGCCTTTTCACGGCAAATGTCTTTGTAAGCCTCCAGCGCACACATTCCCCCTGCACACCCCTCCCCCAACATGCCTTCCCCGAAGGGCCATCCCGAGCCGACTGTCCTCACGCCGAACCGCAGCTCCTTCTGCCACAAGCAGCTGGGGGACAGGAGGGCACCGCTAGGAAAGGTGGTGGTTCCTGGTACCTCAATGAACAGTGTTTCTCCACCCGCTGATCCTTACGGATCAAAATACCCCTTCTGCCTTTAAAGGCCTGCAGGGAGGTAACTAGTAGTGCCCCACAGGCATTGGGACGTGCTTCACCTCAGGTGTGGGCCGTTCATCAATTGCACTGCTGCAAGAAGAGCAGGTACAAGGAAAAGCTATGCGTCCCTTCTGGCAAAGCATCTGCTGCGGTGGGCTGCTCTACTGACACTGAAACACTTGTGAAAAAGTTGCAGTGATTCGTATGAAAAAATAAATTTTTTAAAGAAAAGAGTAAGCATTGCATTCCTTAGCAGAGGTATCTATCGAAGTCACTAATATAAAGAGGTATCTATCAAAGTCACCAACGTGTGGTTGAATGAAAGTTTTGTGCATAATGCTGGAGTCTCAGTCGTGTTTTCTGATGCACAACATTTCAAGAAGTATTAAGAAATTCTTAAATGGTAATCCGAAACAAGTATTTCTACTTACTACCTGGTATTTTGCTGTATGAGTTTATGCATTGATCGTGGCAGTAAATTAACTTTCTTCTATCCTCTGTTCAACATGGGCCATTTGTGAGCTAAGCCCGGGAAAACTGCATGTGAGAAAAAGTTTGGAGGTGCCTCTTCTGCTGAGATCCCATTTAGCCTCTCCCCGGGGTCCCAAGGAATTTGATGCATTTCCAAAAGTAAGAAATGTCCTTGCAAGCAGTGGCTTTGAGGGCTGAGCGCCGGAGGTCTCCCAGGACTGGCTCGGACAGTTTCCACATGGGAGGATGTGGGGAGGAGAGAAAAAGGTTCGGGGCCTGTTTGATGATTCTTTCCCTCAAGGGAAATGGGAGCTCCAGGAGATTCACCACAGTTCTCACAACTCCGTTCACTCCACAGTGCTCACTTGTCTCAGTCGCTAAACAAAGCCCAATGGTACAAAATCCAGGAACTAGTTTTGCTCGATCTAGTCGACTATTTCTGGTTTAAATTTGTGCTTTCCAGTTTTATCCTGTGCAAGAAAAAGTATGATGCCATCCCAGGAGAGAATGAAATATTCCCCATAAACTCCCAAATTACTGCTAAACTTTGAGATTCTCCCCTCACGTCTGCATGCACGGATACTTCTTCAGCACTGTAAGAGCTATGATGAGACCAGCACTGAGCAACACGTGGTGATAGTGAAACGTTCCCTGGCAGGAGAATTAGGCTCTGCACAAACACATCCAAAAGATCACCACTGTTATTTTTTTTTTCTCTGTGGTGCTCCCACCAGAATAGTTGCCAGGATGTTATACCTGCAGTGCCTCGCTTGCTGACTGGGGAATGGGCCATGTGTGTACGTGCTGTAGTGACTGTGCAGTGAGGAACAAACTTGAAGGACCGGACTTGTCAAGCTCTGGATTGGACCCCTGTGATACTGATACCACATTCTCTTTAACCTATGCAGTGCCTGCCATAATGCCCCTTGTCTGGGGCCCTGTGAATCTCTGTAACCAGACCTCAGTGCACGACCATGAGCAATACAGAGTACAAAAAGCAGGGCACACATTCCATTCTTGAGGACATCTGATAGGGGGACCCAGCTGTGCTACACATCCATTCTGCATTAAAGCAAAGACCAGCAGTGCTGAGGAGGGTACGAAAGGAAAGATTTGGGTCACACATGTTTCATAGCTACCCTCACTATTTCGTCATTCCTGCCTCAGGCACGGTATTGCTGGTTCTGAGAATATAGTATGTCAAATGGCATTTGACTGTGGTAGACCTGTTTTACAATGACGCTTCATACAAACCCACAGCTCTCAAACTGAAAAGGGGGAGGGCGTGCGAGAAATGAATTCTTCAGGAAGATATGGCAGATGCTTTTCTAAGAATACACCACATGATAACACATAAAACTCTTGCCAAAGGGGAAAGATGAAAGGACAGATATTGCCCTGCCCACCTGAGGTCTGATGAGAATATCATTGTGTATTCAGCTCATTTGTCACTTGATTTTGAGTTAATGTTTCATTATCCATTTATAGCAGAGTCTGTACTCAATTGTCTACACTTAATTATTTTGAGGGGATGCTCAATTTAGAGGAATTAAACTGAGATTCACCCCTTCTCTTTTATTTTCCCTCTTCTTTCTGGCTGGCAAGTTACAGCAGTCAGCACTGTCATTTCTCGTTACAATGGCAATCACAGCTCCATTTACAAGGCCTAGATACAAGATTACAAAACCCGGCCCTAAGGCAACTGTGAGGATGACCACACCATAAACGTGAAACATGTATGCGTGGGTGTATTTCAGGGGAGAAAAGGGGAAAAGCTAGAAACACTTTTAAGATTTAGGGCCCACTCTTTAATGTAAAAGGTATCTTCTTCCTAGAAGGGGGGAACCTGGTGAGTTGCTTATAAAGCCTCAGGGTGCCAAACCCCAGAGTTACGGGAACATCTGCTCAGAAAGCTTGTAAAAAAAGTTCCCTTTGCACCATTTTCCTGGGGCTAATTCTTGCTTTAGACTGTATGACTTGTGTCTGTTGGTAAATAAAATGGATCCAGGAATGCTCCTGGGAAAACCTCTCAGCTTCCAAAACCAGGTGGCTGCACCCAAACTGCCTAACTGGAGCTGATTCTGGAATGTCCTCGCTCTGCATATGTGGGGCCCTTCCGAGGGCACCTGCCAGCCCACCCCTGTGCCGGGGTAATGGCTAACTCCCCTCCTGCCAACACAGCCAGCTGGTAGCTAACACTTGATCTTTGAATTTAAATACCTTACAATGCTCAGGCACAGCTGCTGGAGAACACTTGTGGGTACAGCAACGGTATTCCCGAAGCCCAGAGCCATTCATTTCAGAACAAAGTACCTTATGGCAAAAACCCAAAGCAGTGTCTGCTGCTCATACAGGCGCGTAGCAGGATTCCTCACGTCTCCCTCATTCCTAGGGCTGTGACTGATCCAGCAGGATTTACCTTATAAACACAGAGCACTGCAGTAAAATTCTGGGCACCCAGGACTCCTTTTTCCTGAGCTCCCTGACATGCTCAGGTTTGCCTTATCCTTTCGAGAGCTCAGCCCTCCCTGCTTTAACTCCATCACACTCACTTGCCATGCCTGTCTGTCTCTGGAGTGAACTGCATGTATCTGAACTCTGAAAGACATTCCCCTGCCCAAATTCAATATTGCTGATATTTCTCACAGCAATCATTCAATCAGCCCCTCCTTCAGCCCTTTCTGTCAGAGCAAATGTGGCATTTTCATAGACTTTACTGCTGCAGTCATTGCTTGGGACCTCTAAGGGCAAAGCTGAGTAAACCTCAAGTGCCTTGCCAGGCAACTATGCAGAAATAAATTTCAATTTCAAAGATTCATTCCATTGATTTATTCCCTGAGCTGTCACTGCTCACACAGCTCAGCTGTTATCACAGATCACATGCTTAGGATTTAATTATCTTCACTATACATTAAATATACTATATATGGTGTGCTGGGGAGTCAAGGCTTGCAAAGATTTAAACACAAGCAAAATGTATGTGGTTGAAGAGAAAGCCTTGAGGAATTCTCCAGCCCTGTCTTGACTGTCAGGAGAGTTTTGTGCCAGGCAATATTTCAGGACATGTTTTTATTATTCGCTTTACCTGATCTCAGTCTGCATGGCCAGGAAATGCCATCCAGACTGGCCCCTCTGGCCTCCAGCTGCACCACCCCACATTCTTGTGCTGGCACTGGGATTAATGTGGCTGTGGGATAAACTAGATCAGGGAAAGGATTTAGCTTGCACAGCTGCACAAGGGCTAGTGCTGCTACAGGGGAGGGCAAGGCACAAGGCTTGGGGTTTTGGGGGGTAGGGAATGATCCTGCCCATTTTGCTAGCAGTTGTGATGCTCTTCCATGGGCTCAGGCTGTTGCTGAAATCACACCAGCAGAAAAGGGGCCCTTCCATGTGATAAGTCGGGCCTTATGCAGTGTCTTCTCACTCAGATCACAATAATAAACACAGCAATCCCCCACAAGTTTAATAAATCAAAAACTGGCAGTTTTGGCCTGCCTGAGGGAAATGCTGAGGTGGGAGGGTGACAGTCACTGTAGCTTAAGAGATAAGAGTGGGACCATGGCAGTGACACACGCCTAACTGTTGGACTTGCTGTAGGCCAGTCCTCCCTTGGCAGGGAAGGCTTACTACTGCCTTGTGTGAAGCTGGGGTCACAACAGGAATCTTAGCAGTTCAAAAGCAGCACAGCAGGGCCTACACTGAACATGTGCCCACAGTGTAACAGCAGAGGTGGCCCTGTTGTTGGTAAACAGCACTGCTCACTGAGGAGAATTTCCTCTTGGAGGCTGAAGGTTGCCAATGCAAATTAGAGCTGTCTGCAACCTGCAGCTAAAGAGCACAAGGACTAACTTTTTGTCATGTCTTTACCAGAAGTCAACCCACATGAAATGTGATTGCCCATGAAGACATGTTGACTGTCTGGGCTTCACAATGTCCCTGAAATAAGCACAAACAGCTCAGAAAATAAGTTGCCACCAGCTATGCCCTTCTCTAGCCTGCTCTGCAAGGACTGGAGCTCTTGGTGGCATGAGGATTAAAGAACCGATCTGTCCTTGATAAAAAAATACTGTGGTATCTGCCCTCGCTTTCCTGATAAATGGATGATGTTTGCTGTAGGCAGCCACTATTCTAGATAACTTCCAGCTATCAAGGGGGAAAAATGGCCAACAATTATGCAAACAGCTATGCTAGGCATTGACATGGTTTGGAGCATGCAAACTTTAGCTGTGACCTTTCTGACATTTGCTATTAAACCAGGTTACTGTGAAAAAGCCTTGAAGAAACTATGGGCACTTAAATAAGATAACAAAGTGAATCCTGAGAACAGCAAATGCAGGTTGTCTAAAAATGCAGTTAATCTCTGAAAGTGCTGAGCGAGTGGATTACCATGTGCACAGTGTGCATGTGGCTGCTATCCATTCTAGTGCAAAGAGAAGATGGGTGCTCAGCTAAGGCACCCAGGACACCACCCCAGGGCCCTGCTGGCCCTGTGCATGAATGAGAGGTGCAGGAAAGAGAACACAACATGTCTTGTGCAAACTGCAAGCAGGAATATTAAAAACAAGTGGCTGGTGTGTTCCTCCTTAAGGTCAGCTGACAATCCTGGTAGTATGTGGGTGAATGAGGCCATGGTCCTGCCTCAGAGACCTGCTGGGGAGTGAGAGACTGTAATTCACTTTAGGAGAGCGTTGGTGGACTGTGAGGAGGAGGCTGGCAGCCCTTGCTTCCCACCACGCTCACTCATGCAGCACCTGCAGTCATGCGACAGAGAAGGGGGAAACGAAGAAAACAGGATGGCTGCAAGAGGAGGGGGAGAGCAAAGCTTCTTCCTTTCCTCCTTCTGCTTCTGGACCCTCAATTTGAGCTTCTGTGTCTAATTTCTGTTGTGTTTCTCAGTGTTTGTTTCCCATGAGATCCACCTGCAAGGCCAGACCTCTGTGAGGAGAACCTCTTCCTCCCTGTGCCAAACAAGAATGTCTGCCCTTCTAGAGATCCTGAGCAAGAGTGGCCAGCAGGCCAGGCCTGCCATCTCTCTACTCGTGCTACCTGGGGGTGCCATGGGTGCAACAGGGGCAGGTGGCTGCTCCTCACCCTTCCTGCTGACACCATCAGAGCAAGTAACTTCATGAGCCAAGTCATTTAACTATTTCTGTCCTTCCAGCTGCAGTTACTTCACAGGATGGTAGCATGTGATATCTTGAAAGATAAAGAATATTTTGTTGTAAGCAAAGGGAAACTAGAGAAAATCAATGGTGGTAGTCAGGGGAAAATGAGCTGAAAACCATAGATGAGGCAAAAGTCTGAATAATCAGATGAGTGAGGAGGGTTCTAGTGTGCAAGCGAAGAGACATTGAGTCACACTGGAAGCTTGTACCATAAAATGATCTATACCTATTTCCCAGAAGGTGATTAGTTTGCATAATTCAGAATTTTTATGAACAGTGTTCATTGGAACTTGATGAATAATTAATTTTTTTGTTTCGTTGGCAAATTTGGAAAGTCAAGAGGACTCATTTCAATCCGACTGAAAGGAAAAAAAAGATATTTTTTTTTGTGAATTGAAAAGTAAAACAAATAATAATTTAGAGGCTTCAAATGAGATATTTGTTCCTAAAAAAAAGTTAATGCTTCATTTTGGTGGTGGCTATTTAATTGTGGTCCGAATATTTAAAAATTACAGGGATTTTTGAAAGAAAATGTTGCTTTGAACAAGAAAAATCAATTAATTTCTTTTGAAAAAACAACAAGAACTATTTTATTGGAAATTCTGAAGGTTTTTTTTCTTGATATTAAAGAATATGATCATACTGCCAAGCTCCTGAAATACATTACTATCTCCTATCCCGACCTTTTGGCAGCAGCAGTTCTTTTCAAAAACAAAAGCCCCATTCCCAAGCTTGACAGTTTATCACGAAAATCCAAACTTCTCAAGACTCCAGAGCCTGCGCTCCATGTGTCTCCTGCTCCTCAGTGGCCCAGAAACAAAACAAAACATTAATTAGTTACTGTAATGACACAGACAGAAATGATAGCTGAACTCTCTTCAGAGCCTGCATTCACCCGCTCAGTGTCATGACTTTGTACACTGTCTACTGTTAAATAGCTTGCAAATGAAATGTCTCTGCTTTCAGGATGCAGTATTCGAAAAGCAACAACAAAAGCACTCCTAATAGCTTTCATAGTTAAATCCCTTCAAGTCAGGAAGGGGTGGTGCTGTAGTTTCATAGCTATTGAAGGAATGGAGGAATGGAAATGAAGGGAGACTGAGTCCTGCCTAGCCCCTCTAGCCCGAGAACCTTGGTACACAGGTGCCATGTATTTTCACTGAATCTTGACCTCTGGCAATAACTCAATACAGGCTGATATATCAGGCAGGTAATATTGCAGCAATGCCACTTACACTTAGGAGGCTGGGGCAGCAAAATTTGTTGATGCAGTTAGGACCTTAGAGTAATGAGAACCAGGCCTTCTGCTTTATACGTTTTCTTTTACGAGACATAAGTTGGTTGCTGATGCTTGAAAAATCATAAAAAGTGGGTTAATACAATGGCCATTTAAATGAGCAAGCATAGCAAAAAACCTTAGGAAGTGAAACTTTCTCAAGAAAGCTCTGCTGAACTGCAGATGCTCTTGCTGCAAAGGGTTCCCTTCACGTTTTTCTCATTTCACCCAGTGCTGGTTCTAGGCAGAAAAAAGACAAAATTACATTTTGCCAGTATGTAAGCACCTTTGTTTTCTTTGCAAAAGGGGTGATGATTTAAAAATGAAAAATATTGTTGTGGGGGCTTGAAAAAAGCTTTAGGAAAAGATGTACATGTATTGTCTCAAAAATTTCCCCTTTCCTTCAACATTTCACCAAAATTATAAAATTCAAAACATTTCCCCCCATTTTGCATAGGGCTTGGTTTTCATTGGACCTCATCCAATACTTTCGTTTTCTTTGTATGAACCAGATACAATCTCACTGTTATCTAAAAGAAAAATTCCCCAACTGGTGTGTTACCCACAAGCCCATTCTCCTTTTTAAGCCCTCTTACTGATTTTTCAGCCCTATTTCACAATCTCTTTCCCCCCGTAAACATATTTTTAAACCTCCTTAATTTTCCCCTTTATCCCTAGGACACAGGACAACCAAACTGCCCTCTCTCTGTTATTTCTGTGGCCAAAACATCAAGAATTCTTTTGCATGCTGGATGTGAACTTTAAAATGTAGGATTTCCTAGCTAGGTTTTCAGGTAATGATAGTGGGAGGAGGCATCTGGAGCTGTGAAGAAGCACTTTAGTTGTATGCTCACTGCAATCAGAGGCTTTATAGCAGGCAGTAATCAGTGCTCAATTCAAATAACCAGGAATGCAAGCTGACCACAATTACACATCCAAGTTAATATTCTTAGAGCTGCTATAGAGGTGATTATATAACAATATGAAAAACATAAAGCTTCTAGGGAGTGGTAATATCTGTCAACAAACAGGTATAGTAAGAAAGAGCTTCTGAACAGAGAGGTAGTGGATTGTCAGCTTTTTCAAACTATCACTTTGGCTAATGAAAGACTCCTCCTCATCTGGCCTCCCTGGCATTTCAGGGTTTTGTTTTCATACCTAGCCCTGGTAGAGACTTCAGGAAAGGGGAATTGCTAAGTCCTAGAAATGTAGTTTCAAGTACTTCGTGATCTAGGGAAGACAAAGGGAGTTTGAGTTATCACTAATGTAAGGGTAAGGTTTTGTCCGTGAGATAAGATTCTGTGGTGAAGAGTGGGTTGAACAACAAATCCTGCAGATGATACTTTTTTGGAAGGTATATGACCTGCTTTTAGTTTGCTGACTCACATGATGCCAGTCACAAACCCTGTGCTTGGCTACAGTACCGTATTTGCAGAGAGGTCTGGGTTACAGGGAGACAATTTCAAATTTTTTTTGCAACTGCTATACTTCAAAAGCAATAAGATTCTTGCAAAGTATGGGATTTATTCTACAATCCTCTGCCAGAAATTCCTTATCTTTGCTTTCCAGAGCCTCCAGTCTATGATTTAACACATATTCTAATGAAAACTCTCAAGCCTTAAGAGTTCACTGTAAACGTTCAATAACACGTGGTGGCCAATGGCCGAAGGCAAACAGATTGAGCATATCACTTCTATACATCGGGGCATCAAGCCTGCAGATCTTAGACACAATTCCCAGGAACAGGTTCTTTGACAAGCTCTGAATAGACTATAGTAAGCTACTATTCATTCTGTGGGTTTTGTAGGTAAAGCTGCAAGGAAGGAGGCAAGGAGAAGGTGTGGGAAGCAGAAAAGTGAGGCAAGTTTCTAGCAGGAGATTCTGAAGCAGTCCCCATCACTCAGTGCTGTGTTTCCATGCCACCTTGCTCTGTCATGCAAATTTTAAATAGTATTACTGACAAGCATGTAGGTGGTACGCTATCTTGTCATTACTAAAATGTGTTTTCATTGGTAGTGGCTTCTGGGCAGGTTTTGTCTGGGAATATGCTTCATTCACAGCCTAACAGTGACATCAGAAAGCACTGAAAAGCTACATATATCCTTCACTGATCCAGCCACTCCCATGTCTCCTCAAAACATCCTTTCCCCTCTTGGTATTCTTATTTCCCTATCTCCATCTCATCAAGAGCCCTTTGATATTTCCACACCACATCCTAGTGTGGATGTGGTTGAATGTGACAAAGTACCTTTAGAAGCCTTAGCCCATGATCACTATTCACCTCAACTGCTGAAACATTACCTTCTCTGGCCTTGACAAACTTTGGCTCACTGTTATGTACTTAAAATGTTGCTGTGACCTTGTCAATTGAACACCTTGTTTTCCCTTTGTGTCTGTCCACTAGCTTCCCCCTTCTGCTATATTATTAAGTTTCCTTCCCTCATTTAATTTAATTTAATTTAATTTAATTTAATTTCATTTCATTTCATTTCATTTCATTTTCCAGCCCATCCTATTCTAACCACTGGGTCTCATTCACTCTTCAGAAACGGCCTCCAGAATTTGATTGGCAAACAAAGTGGATCTTCATTATCCACTTGTCACGGATTCAAAGTGGTGCTTTAGAATGTGCTCTGTGCCATCACTTGGTTTTGAACAGAACTTCCCAATGTGAGCTTAGGAAAATACCTTTCCTTGTCAGGTCTCCTGTCTTTCAAATATCTGGATTCTCTGTATGTCCACTAAGCTACAGCACTATCTCCTTTATGTAAACTTCCTTCAGTCCTTTGCTTTATAAACTTTAAATATAAAGGTTTAATTCTAGGTTTTCAAGGAGTCCTGCTTTGCTCTTTTAGTTTGAAATTACATAAAATTTTGTTTTTAAAAAATCAGGGACTTAATTAGCCTTGGTTCTGTCCAGCTCTGCAGCCTGTTCAGGTCACACTGGATAGCAGCACAGCCCTCTGGAGTGTCAGCCACCCCCTCCAGTGTGTTATCATCAGTGAACTTGCTGAGGATACACTCTGTCCCCTCGTTCCAAGATCATTGATGAATATGTTGAACAAGACTGGAGCAAATATTGACCCCTGGGGAACACCACTGGTTACAGGCCTCCAACGCAACCCTGCTCCATTAATTATAACCCTCTGAGTTCTATCACACAGCCAGCTCTCAATCCATCTCACTGTCCCCTCATCTAGCCCACACTTCCTCAATTTCCTAATGAGAATGTTATGGGAGACAGTGTCAAAAGCCTTGCTTAAATCAAGGTAGATGACATCTGCTGCGCTCCCCTCATCCAGCCAACCAGTTATGACATCACAGAAGGCTGTCAGATTGGTCAAGCATGATTTCCCCTTGGTAAATCCACATTGACCACTTCCAATTATTTCCTGTAAGAATAAAACCTTTCTCCAGTATTTCTCTATGTCTCCACAGCTGCAGCTTGTTACAGGGTATACTTAACTGCTTTATTTTTAGACTTGGGGGGGTTCCTTTGGTTTCTTTTTGTTTGCTCATGAAAACAGACTAGCTTTCAGTGTTCACTCTAACGTGAAGGTGTCAGCTTTATTGTGTGTTCACTCTCAAACCAATGACCTATTAACAAGAGATGTGTGGTGCTCTGCTTTGGAAAGCTCCTTCCATCAAGAAAAGTCCTTAAACATCTGCCAAGATACTTCAGGGTCTGTGTTCAAATTCCTCCTAAAATCTCTCCCTTGCCACAATCCCTTCACAGGAACTTAGGAAGGGTAAGAAAGCTGGTGTGTAGACCAGTGTGCAGACCTTTTTGCCTGTGCTGCCTCTCAGTCCTTTCTTCCTTTCCTCTTACTTCTGTCTGTACCTTTCCATACAATCTCAGATCTTACATTTTGACTGTAAACTGCATGGGGCATGGGGAAGGGGCAATACATTCACACAGGCATGGTTGCTACTGGGGTGTGTATAGACTATGACAAAGAACATGTAGCAAACCCAGCCAGGTAAGGCGTACAATTCAGATCTTCAAGGCTAACTGGGAACTGTTAGCATGAAAAGTTGGGAGGCAATTTTCCTTCTGTATTAGAAAACTATAGATGCCCTGAGTTTCAGGAAAGTCTGTTGGATATAATTAAATTTACAGTAGGGAAAACAAAGCCTAGACCCCAGAAAGTAAATACCAAAAATTGTAGCACAAAGAAAAAGGATGCTCACACATCTACACGTCTATGCACACCTCAAATCCTTCTGGACAATCTGCTGGTCAGCAGAAGTGCCCAGGAAGACTAACCGTGTGTGTCCTGAGAAGTACTGGACGGAGAATTTCCCAGCTAGTGCTGTTCCCACCTCTGCTGAGGCTGGACTGAGCGCACAGGCTTAGGTCTAGAGAGTGCCATCTGTAAATCCAGGTTAGAAGCTGACAGAAAGGCCACATTTCTGAGAGACTTAAAGATTGGTGGTTTTGTGATGTGAATTGTGGTTCCTTCAGGAACCAAGAGTGATCCACCAAACTTGGTCATATCTAGGCCTTTACTTACACTAATCGGGTTTTAGTCCTTTAATGGTAATGAAACTTTTTTTTTTTTCCAGTCACTGTGTTATTTCCTTTTCTCTTTACCTATTGTTTTGTAGAAGAGATTTTTTCTTCAGCCATACCACTTCAAGGTCTGGATATTTTTTTTTCAAATGACGGTGCATTTCAAACCCCAATAGGTTTGTGGCAAAGTAACATGGTAAAAACGTGAACTGTTTAACATAATAAGACATGATCTCACATTCTGAGTTTAACAAAATATCCTGAAACCAGGTACTTATGCAAATGATAACCTTCTCTTCTCCCCATTACATCTCAAGCAATTCACCAAGCAAGTTCCTGTCACAGAGTAAAAAAACATGGGCAGCATGAGACAGGCTTAAAATGTGAAAATAATTTTTTTAATAATATTTTGAAATGGGAATTCTGACAGGCAGACAGCAGGAAGGTTTTCCCTAACAACTGTTCAATGAAGAAAAGCAATTCAAATCACTAAAATGTGACTAACCCAAAATGAGAAAGAAACTTACATGAGAAACATAGTTATTTAACTTACTAGCAATCTGACTAATCACAGTACTGTAGTCCAGTGTTCAGTGTAAATTGTGTGTTCTTCTCTGAGCTAAGTTCAAAGAGGCCGTGAGACATGAACCACTCCTAAGCTGATTCCTCAGTTTAAGGCTCTGCAGCTTAGCTCTGCAAGGCCCTCCGTCCCCTCCCCTGCTCTGACACTTTGGTATGGTAGCATATGTAGACTATAAAGGTTTCCTGCGACCTGTGGATTATTATCCCCCTTAAGAACAAAGAGTACTGCAATACTGCAATAAACATGCATTACAGGAAAGATTTATCTTACACTGAGCTTTTGGATACGACAAGTGCAAAGGTCAAGCTGTTGGAAACAGCATGAGGACTATCCTTCCTGCAAGACATTCTCAATCGCAAAGTCAAAGGGAGGGCTCTTCTTTCACCCATTCCCCCATCCTGGCCCTAGGCCATGTGTCAGGTTCTAGTTACTGGGACAGTGTGGATGAAAAAAAAGTTCTCCAGATGAGGAAGTCAGGGCAGCTAAATACACAGACAAGAAGGCGCAGTAACTAGGTAAGATAAGTCCTATGGCTGTAGCCCACAAAGCACAGCTGTGAAATACAGGGAAGGTGGACAAAGCAGAAGTCCAGAGCCTCTTCATCAGCTGAAGAGTAGTTAGAAAAGAGGAACAGCAGAGACAAGAGGCATCTCCAGCGATTCTGGTGAATCTAATTTTAGCAGAACTCATTCAATTACCAATACCTCGTTCCATGCCATAACTGAACTGAGAAGGATGGGAGCAGCGAAGGAGAGATCTTATTGGGAACAAGATCTCTGTTTTACTGCTTCAGTCATCTGCCATCTGCATATATTAACTCAAGATCCAAAGTCTAATTAGCAGGATAGAGAGCACCATAGCAAGGTGATCTCTATCCATTGGAAGGAGGATACTCTGGGCTCACCTCAGGCTGCCCTGACTGTGAAGACAGAGACAACTTCAAGAGCCTCCACAGGAAGACATATTGTGCATTAGAAGAGCAGTAAGCAGGAACAAGGATAAAAAGTAAAAAGATCTGAAAAGGCACCCTGATAACAAAAAAGCCAGGAAAAAAGAGGAATACCACTGGAAACAATGTTTGCCAGAGCAGTCTCTATTGCCAGAGAGCTACCTCTCACTTGAGCTGTATAAGATACTGTGGATACGTGAGGCAGTGAACATTGAGCTTTACAAGACAAACCTTTGCAAGTGTTAGTGGTTAATTGCACCATCCATTTGCAGTCTCAATCAATTATCAGGAGATGATACTATGGTTTATGAGGCTCAAATGCGTCATTTGTTTAACTGCATACAAAACCCAATCCCGAAAGATACATAGGACAGGTAATTTGGTTACTACTCTGGATATGAAAATGTCAGGCATAACCTGGAAATTTCGTGCCAAAAATCTCACTGATATTCTGGTACATGATGTTGCAATGGCATTTATTTAATATTAAAATTGATTTAAGCTTGTTTACCCATTAATATGGGCCTGATATTATTGGGGTGCAGTTTCTCATTTTCCCATAGCCATATTTTTATTTATCATCAGTTTTGTTTTGAATGCTTGATATGAAAACTGACTATGAATCTGCCATTACAAACAATTGTTGCATCACCTAAGTATGGAAGCAGTAAATTTATTTATATTGTTAGATATTTCTGTGATTTCAAGATCAAATATTTATCTTCTATCTTTGGATAGGGCAGGCTACTGTTCAAGAGCTAATGCTTAGTTTTTCTAGGTCACAATCAAAAAGTAGGTCTTTGCAATCTACTAGATCTACATAAGTAATGGAAGTACCTTCTAAAAGAACATCTCAAAGTGTGGGGAAAAAAAGAACATTGACCTTCAGTGTAACTTCATCTTTATGAAATTCTTAAGGCAATGATTCGTGGGTATGACAGTCTATCACATAAAAAAGCAAAATGATTTTCAGACCTTACAGGACTTTTAATAGGCCAGTGGGTGAAAACTGTTTCTCTGAGATTTGAAATGATGCAGGGGTTCTAAGCAAAGATAGCAAAAATCAAAGCTCCTGCAGTGTTTTTCATCTGTTGATCTCAAGGTACTTAGACAGTCAAGCCCGTAGGTAGGGAAAGTAGGGAAAGTACTGTATATATGTGGAAGTCATTAGCTATAAACCTAGATAGATATTTTTTTTCTTCTTGGAAAAAGGAAAGCCTAAAGAAGCTGGGTTATGATTCAAGTCACATTGCTGATATGAAAAGATGAAGTCATTGCGAGTGTAATAGGTGTTTTCAAGGGGGCAGCATTTTTTAAACATCAAAAGCACTAATACTAAAGTAAGCAAAGAAATTGGGGGCGGAGTGAAATCCTCCATAAAAAAGCTGTCTCGCACTGATTGACTGTGCCACACTAGGCACAAATACAGTTGTCTGTGCGTTGTCCTGTTAGAAAATACCTGATGATTGCTAAAATATTCAGTCCTATGATTGTACAAGCTGGCAGAACCAAAGGGCCTGAACTGCTCTATTGGATGATTAGCTTTCCTCTCCCAATTCTTAAAGCAGAATGGATGGCAGTTTCAGATTGAATATATATTTTCCATCTGCTGAATAGTTGTTTTTGTTCATGCTGTTTGAGGTTAACTGTGCACGTACTAATCAAACCCACTACTTCCTTTCTTGTAAAACCAAAACAAAGCTTCATATTACTTTCAGGTACAGCATCTGGGATCAAAGCTATATATATACACACTGACTCTGTGTGGGTTCAAACATTTCGAAGATTCAGTATCCTGAAAGGTGTTGCCTTTTTTCCAGTCCTGAGAGTTCCAGTTTGTCTTAGACTCTGAAGGCATCAGCCATCTTCAACCCCTTCAGCTTCTGTTCCAGCACAAGAATGCTCTCAATACTGGTCACCGTGGGCTTTCTCTGCACAGCCACTGCCATTGCTGAAGGTGGGTAGATGAAGGAGGCAGGGTAGCTGAGGGTGTCAACCTTTTCTCAGTTTCACATCTTTGCAGGAGAGGAATGGGTACAACAGGGAGAGGGAGATGACTGGGACCTCTCCATAGGACAGTGTGGGAACAAGGTCTTGGGGCACTGTGAGGTATCTGGAAAACCAGACACAGACTTTAGAGCAGTAGAATCTGTAGAGAGGCTGGGCAGGATTCAGAGTAGCTCAAGAAGGAGGAAAGACTTTGGAAAAACAGGCCCTCTGAGTGACATTGTTGGCAGCTGATAACATGCATATAGAGGTTAGAATGGATGCAGAAATCCTACACATCTTCATCCCAAATTCTTGCACTGCAGAACTCAGGAAGATAAGTTCTGCCCCAAAATGGACTGATATAAAATGAAATTGGTCAACTGAGTCTTCACAGCTTATTGAAGCCAAAGTCAATGCTTTCCCATTGTGTGGCAGGATAGAATATAGAAGTTGTAAAAAGCAGCTAGTGGGGATGTACGTGGTACACTAGTTTCCCTTTAAGACTTGTAATTATTTTTTGCAGTATGTTTATCAGGTTTTGTTGTGTGTTGTTATACTGTGGCTTGGTGTATATACTGTTCTTGTATTGTGGCTTGGGAAGACCTGGTTAAGAATAAGAAGCAAAAAGATCAAAACCAAAAATATGCAAACGTTTTCCATTCAGTTTTACTGTTATGCTAAAGGTTCTGTTCCATGTTCCATACAGGATGTCAACCTGTTTGTTTCTAAATGTGAACATGCTTCTTTGTTTAAATTGTTTAAATGCCTAATTTTAAATTTCAGATTTCAGCTTTACCATCTGAAGTCTATTTTTTTTTTTTGCTTTCTTACGTATATTAAAAAGTTTGTGTTGCAGGAAACTGAAGCATGCAGGTCATTGCTCCACCAAGTGTGCCAAATTACCTACTATTTAAGCAACAAGTGATTGCTGAGATTTATAATATCCTTTATAGTAATCAAAACACTTCTTGAGCTTTTAAAAGAATATGAATGCAGTGCCTTGGGGTCTTTTTTTTTTGGAAGGGTTTAGAAGCATTTCTAGGAATTACCCATGGATAATAGGAGGTTGTGCAGGTTCCTACTGTGCAGGTTTCAAGTAAATGACTGAAGATCATTTCTTGACAGTTCACTTACTGTCATGCTCTTTACTTCCTTACAGTAATGGAAGTGACTCAGCCAGCAATAGTACTGGCCAACAGGCAAGGAGTCGCCAGCTTGGTGTGTAAATACAAGCACATTGGGAATGCAAAGGAAATTCGAGTGACTCTGCTTAAACAGACAGGTGACCAGTTCACTGAAATTTGTGCTTCAACCTACACAACGGAGTTTAAAATGTTCAGTGTGGAAGAGGTCATTCAGTGCCATGTTAGCCCTGGACGAAACAACGTGACCCTCACCCTCACTGGCCTGCAGGCCAATGATACGGGTCTTTATGTCTGCAAGATGGAGCGGATGTATCCTCCACCCTATTTTATGAACAAAGGAAATGGGACGCATCTCTATGTCATTGGTAAGCCAAGGAGCTTTACAGTATTGTGAAATTCCCCGTTAAGGGAGTTGCTTTAATGTCTCAAAGGTCTTCAAAATTCTGCTTGTAAGAAGCGGGGCTCAACATTGATTCAAGCTCTGAGAACCATGATCAGCTCTTATCCCTTTCAGATCTCCCTGCAACCACCTACAGCAGGCACATTCATAACCATGCAATGTGTTTAGGGAGGTATGGATGTTCTACAGCATAAGTAGTACCATATATTGTACATGTACATCTAGGCAGTTAGATATGTAAGTGCAGAAACAGCAGAGAGTAACGTGTATGTCCTTCTACAGATAAAACCTATTTTCATTGGAGGTTGAGTGGCTATGGACTCAAGCCTTGGTCCTGGTATTACCCTGGGATAGCACATGCTGGAGAAAAGCAGTGTGGAGGCTGACCTATTGACTCCAGGGACTTTCTTATGAGGCTTACGTGTGATATGACTCTTGTGACATCATATGTTTTAGATCCAGAACCTTGTCCAGACACTGCCATATATCTCTGGGTATTAGGAGCTACTGCATCAGGATTTTTTCTTTACAGTATCATCATCTCAGCCATTCTCGTGGGCAAAGCGGTAAGTCCCATCAACTCAGCCACATCCTGCTAATAAAACCTCTTTGTGTGATGAGGACAAGGAGAAAGAAATGAGAACAGATTTTTCCTTTGCTCACCACCTCTATGCAAAGCAAACTTAAAGAGGCTTCCTCTTGTGATGGTGGGGAATTTTAACTTACAGCATTTTTAATCTCGCAGCTAGAAATGTCTGCACAAAGAGTACTGTGAAATGTAAGCCTGGGTTGCCTCTTTCCATGGGCATCTGGAGTACTCAGAGTCTGTTAGAAATAAGCCCGACACCAAAACTTAAAACTAATCAGTATTCCATATTTTTCAATCCACCCTTGTCCCTAAAAGCTAAATTAAACTGTTTGGTATGAATACTTCTAGTTTTGAACCAACACCAAACTCTGCAGCAGGAGTACCTTCAAAGGGCTAAATGAATGGTAGGATTCTGGTTTTGGCTAAATGTCCCCTGTAACTCCTGATTCTTCCTCAAATGATGTTAACGGATCTTCTACAAAGAGGGTTGACAGGGAAAATTATCGAGAATACCTTCTACTCAGTAAAGACAGAATATCCATCAGTTTTCTCTAAAATGTGCTGGTCAATGATTATGCTGTGATCACTTGTTCATTTTACTGTCTTCCTGTATTTTATAGATAAAGAGAAGACGATGTCTCACTACTGGGGTCTATGTGAAAATGCCTTCTGAAAAGCTAGAGAAAAAAGTTATTCCATTCCACATCACTGTCAACTGAAACAAGAAAAGAGAGAAACAGTTTCCTGGCTGGGATGGAGAGTCTGCTAATTCACTTAAGTTAAAGAAATAAAATTAATTGTTGTGTTACAAAGTTGTAAGGGAAGGAGAGGGAATATGCTTTGTAACTTCTGTGGTTTGGAGGAGAATAAATAGTTTATGCATTAATAATCAAGGTTAATCCTGTCACATAAAAATGGCTGCATTAGGCCATTGATTCTTTGAATTGTATTGTACCAATATGTAGTCTATATAATGGTTTATATAATGTATAGCATTAAGAACTATTGCTGTTGCAGCCGAGCATCTTACTGTCAAATTTCACCATGTCTACTGATCAACTGATATCCAAACACTATTTTGACAGAGGCTTGTGTGTCATTGCAAGGCTAATACCAGAGGCCTGGGGAGCAGAGGAGCACACTAATGTACAAAGAAATGTTGACTTATTTCCCTGCATTGCTATTTATTGGTCCCATTTCTGGCATTAGTGCTCTGTGCTTCCACAGAGGCTTCACCCTAGGCTGACAATAATGACATTGCTGCTCTAAAAGCCTGATCTAAGCTCCTTTCACTGGCATTGTATCCCAATAGTGCCATGCTGGAGTTAACGTTGATGGTATCTGAGCCAGTGCTGACAGCTCGGTTGGAAAGCAAGGCTGCCCAGCAGGAGCCCTCTTAGGCTGTTGCTGCGAGGAAGTTCTAGCTCTGCTGGGGCCTTGTGTTTTACAAATGCTAAATTAGCATCTATCCAAAAGGCAGAAGTATGTTGCTGTGTTTAACTAAGTTTATTTTCCATGAAAATACTGACAGTGTATAATCTTGTTTATTAGTTATGTACCATTCAATAAAAACCTTGAAGCTTTGCCCAAATTCAAGTTCATTTCTTATTCACCATTCTCAGAAGAAACAGGAAGTGGCTACATGTTAGAAAGCAGCGATGACAAGATGAACCTTTCCCCTCTGACCCTGTGTTCTGCCCTTCTGAGGGAGCCGGTGTGATCATGCCAACACGTACTTTCTCAGCTCTCCTCCTCAGGGGGCCACCATTAAAATCTGTCAAGCCTTCAATTTTCTAGTTAGAGCCGCTGTGATGTGGTTCAGAGACGCTACCGATCACCTTTTCACTTCCAGCAAACATACTTGCAAGAGGTAGCTGTAACGACTTTGACAGGATCTCCTGTATGTGTTTATACAAAAAGCTAGTCCTAGTTTCAAATCCTGTTTTCTTTGCACCTCTTTGACACTCTCACTCACTAAATGCTAGCCGAAACACAAAGCTGCTGGAGCTTAAAACAATTTTTGTATTCTCAGCCACAATCTCTGCTTTGACTCTTTGCTATCAACATTTCAACATCTGCTACCAACATTGCAACCCAAAAACTTGGCAGTGTGCATCTCTGTTTCACAGCTCCGAATCCATCTTCTTGGCTCCATAACTGCAAACTCAAACCTCACAGCCCTCTCTGCCGTGTTCCTGCAGTGGCAGCAGCTCCCAGAACACCAAATCTCACTGCTCTTTTGCTTCGCTTTTCCCCTCTTGCCCCTTCCTCTGGCATTACCTCCAACTGTACGAATAAACATTCACATTCTCCATTTGCCAATGTTTGCAGGTGCTAACTGCTCTCTCAGTGTTGACCTACAATTGTAGTGTATTAAGTAAAAGTAACATCTTATGACATATCCTTTTCCTGAAGGTGTTTTAGAATTCTGACATCAGTCTGGGATTTTTCACCCAATTTTCTACTAACCTGGAGTTTTGGGGATAAAAAATGGACAAAGATCACATGTTCGATGTCACCACAAAATGACTGAATTTACCCCTATTCAAGTGCAGCCTGATCAGAGAAATGTGTATGTACCATGATTGGTAAAAATAGATTCGACCCACACATCCACTTGTAAGAGCTTTAAAAGTCTTCTAATAAAGTTACCCTGCCAAAGCAAGAATAATTACCCAGGGCAAATTTTTTCTATCACAGCAAGTAGTAGCTCAGATATTCCCCAAATCATGTATCTAGCTCCTAATCAGTAATCACTTGTTTCTTCTTTCTCTTTTCCTTGACAATTCCTATACACTGGGACCAAGAATTTAGTTTTCTTAAGCAATCTAAAAGCAGTTCAAGTAAATTACTTTCTAAGTTTATTCTTCCTGGGTGAAGAGATGCTTTGGACACGTATCAACAGCCCCATGACCTCTGGCCACTGCTGGCTATGAATCTGTGTCACCGTACAACCTATGTATATTCCAATTCACCTTCACTTCTTGCAGCTAAATTGACCATGGTTAGGCTTTCTACATCCACCTAGAGTAATCCCTCTTATTACACTAACATTTCCTTGAGACATTCAGCCTGTAAACCAGTGAAGAATTCTTCCCTAAATAAGCTGCAGGCTGCTAAATTAACTGAATAGTGAAGGTTATGGGAAAGCAGAGCAGAAATTATCATCTCACATATGGCAACAGTAACATTTTCTGTTTGCTCTTGCACTTAAATAATTCCTGGTATGATGTTTATTAATTATCCTATTGGAAATGACTTTGCTCAAATTCTCTAGCTGTTCTGAACTTCTCTTCATCCTCAGTAGCTACTTTTTCCAACCTTCTCTTACTTCTGCAGTGCTTAATTTTCTCTGGCTTTCTTTACCACTGTAGCAGCATTCCCTAAGCTAGATGTTACATAACTACGCATTATCATTTTTGCTCTAAGCCAGGTTCCCCTTTGAATTTTTTGGCAGGGTAATAGGTGCACTCACATCAGCAGATACACCAGTGCAAGACCAACGTGGGATTTCAGTTCAGATTTTATTGACAGTGATACTCTCGTAATTTATATCTGGCACTACAGAGATGAGTGGAGCCTAAGTGTCCGCAGAGAGGATATTTATACCTATCTCCATATGATCCAATGCAGCAACTACTCTGAAGAGTGCAGAGCCCAGATCTCAGGGAATTTCCATTCCCCTGATGCCCTTTGTTGCCCTCCAGGACCTTGAGCTCTGTGCTCTCCCCCAAAACTTGGAGAGCATCTTGCCATGATCAGCACTCAAAAAAAAAAAAAGACATATGCAAGTCAGAGTTTTTTGTCAGATCACAGCAGTACCAGTATGAAAGGTGCAAACTCTAGGCCAGTGTACATCACAGACAATGCAATAAGGAGGAAATCCTGACTCTCTGGGAAGAATGTGAAAAGCAAAGGCTAAAGGATTTGGTTTCAGAACTCTGCTCATTGGAACAGGGAGTTTAAAAACATAACTGAGTATCTTATGCGGACAGCTAAATAATGAGACCATACTGCTCAGTGAGGTTCAGGAAGAGTATCTTTTGATGTACGCTTCACCCAGCCAGGATATATGTCAGCCTGTTTGTGAAACAGAGATAGTGAGTTTCTGGCTGGATCTGAGTGGGCATTCACAGCTATACTTGTCTGTATCAAAGACAATGTGCGTATGCATACGCCATCTCCCACCCCTCAATATTCTACTTTCATTTTCATCCATTTGTTTATCTAAACTAGTTTTCTCCTTGCCATTTTCAATTATCAGAGTCCTAGAATCATAGAATTATAGAATAATTTAGCTTGGAAAAGATCCTTGGGATCATCAAGTCCAACCATCAACCCTACTCTACAAAGTTCTCCCCTACACCATATCCCCCAACACCACATC
>JAOQGH010000077.1:31320431-31348933 GCA_025769975.1 Gallinago jamesoni | reverse complement strand
GGGGTGCCTAGTTGCCCCCCCCCCCCCCCTTACACTGAGATCCTGAAGAACACAAAAGGCTTTTAAACTGTGCTCCACTGGATTAAAAGTAGTCAAAGACAAATGGCAAACACATCAGAAGAGGTTATAGACAACTTCCGTCCCACCAGCATTCTTGCAGGCAGGTATTTGCTCCCAGGCTTAATGTTGGCTAACTGTTTAACTCAGTGGCTCTCTGAGTGGCAGCAAACTTTACAGTGTTCTCTCTACAAGTTTGCATGAGCCACATACTTGCAGTTCGTTGCTGCCATTCCCTGGTCTTTTGCATTCCCTGTTGTCCCTTCAACTGTCCCTCAGCCACAGCATATTCAGCTGCTTGCACAGGGATGAAACAACCTTCACACCCTGCAGGGGTTTCCAGCCAAGCCATCCCTTCTGAAGGATGTCAGTCCAACAGCCGATCAGAGGCACCATCCACTCACACCACTTACACAGGGGCTGAGCCTTTCCTTTTCACAGGCAGGGCAGCCCAGAACTGCCCTGGGAACCATAGTGTAAATGCTCTGCTTGTGCTGCAGAATACGGGTCTGACAAGCAGATCAAAGAAGAGGAGGATATCTGTGACAGAACTCATTTTGCTCTGAATTTCTTTTGTATCCTGGACTTTGTATCAATGCCAGGATAAGGTATTAGTATGATCCTCTTCCACATTCTCTTGAGGATATGATATGTGCCCTTATGTGAGAATTTTGTCCTCTTTTCCAATTTAATATAAGCAGGTCACTACCACATACTTCCTTAACATATTTTGCACACTAGATGCTTC
The DNA here is from genome assembly GCA_025769975.1 of Gallinago jamesoni. Taxonomy (NCBI): domain Eukaryota; kingdom Metazoa; phylum Chordata; class Aves; order Charadriiformes; family Scolopacidae; genus Gallinago; species Gallinago jamesoni. Next base: position 31,348,128 of record JAOQGH010000077.1, on the reverse strand, counting down.
CAGACCCTGAATAACCACACAAGCCACGTTGACCATAAGTAAGTGTATGCTTTCTCTTACCAATTAACTGCTGTGATTTCAGGAGGTTCACCAATATAACTCAAGTCAGTAAATTGTTACTAATCACATTGTAAGGGGGGAAAACCTCTCTGAAACCTCTCTGCTCTGGATGTGGGTAATCATGACTTTACTAACAAGCCAACCTGGTCTCTGGCTGGAACCAGCAATCCTCACCCAAACCCCTGAGGAGGGGCCACTAACAATCAGAATGAAATAGCGACACAAAGTAAGAGGCTTCTATTCAAACTCCTTTGCCTCTCGATCTTTCCTGGCCTGCTAGAAGGATTCATTGTTTTTTACATCTTGTTCTTTCTCATCAAATCAGCAAATACAGATGAACAATGTTCAAATACCTACTCAGAAGACCAAACCTCCTGTTTTCAGCCATGACACTTTCAAAACCTCCTGAGCTCCAAGAAACCTGCTCTGTCCCTCCAAAAGCAGGCATCAGAGATGGAAACTTTGTAGTGGTCTCTGCTGTGCAGGTTACAGAGTTTCTGATAACCCCCCCCCCACCTTTTTAAACATAAAGCCCACATATGTGGGGAGACTCATGTGGGGTTCCAGGAGACCAGTCACACCTTGGTGAAGGCCAGCAGCCACAGACCAGCGCTAAGCCAGCGTGACCCTGAAGGGCTGCACTGCAAACCACACTGAGCTAAGGTCAGAGCGAAGGAGACCACAGCCTGGCACCTAAAAATAGTTCCCCAAAACTACAGCTGCGCAGACAGGCCGGGGAGGAGCCTGGCCGACGCTCACAGCACACCTGGGTTTACTCCAGCCGCCCCGGCGAGACCCGCACCCCGGCCGCAGCTGGGCCCTCCCGGCGGCGCAGGTCCTGCGCCAGAGGCAGCGCCCGGCCGGAGCGCGGGCCGGCAGCGCCCCCGTGCGGCCTCCCCGCGGCGGCGGCCCGGCCTCACGCCCCTCCCGCCGCCCGGGGAGAGCCGCCCTCAGCTTCCTGCCTCCGAGGCGGGCACGGGCCCTGGCGGCGTCAGGCGCTGCCCGAGTGGCCGCGCCCAGCTTTCCGTGGCTCTGGCCTACGTGCAGCAAGCGGTGTGTTCCCAAGGCAGTAACCTCTGAGAGACTGAACGCTACAAAGCAGTGTGTTCCCAAGGCAGTGACCTGTGAGAGACGGAATGAGGGACACAAAAGAGAGGAGACTGAGTTGCATGTTCGAGAAGGCTGTGATTCCATTGTTTGTTCTCCTCCAAACCCACCAGCCCTGAGCTGTCTAAGCCTGGCTCCAGTTAACTGCTAATATCAACAGCAGAGCCTGGCCTGAAAGCACTTGAAAGACAGGGTTTTCAAAACCACTTCAGGTCAGCTGGGAACAGGCAGTGGGTTGTATGTCCTCAGCCAGCTCGGTGTTTCTGAAGTCCAAGCCAGGGTTGTGCTGCTTCACCTGTCCCTGCAATTTTCAGCGTGACATTTGATTTACCTCTTATCTTCAAGATAATGCAAGAATGCATCATAACTCTGGAGGCTGTTTATGTTGGAGAAAGTTCCCCTTTGTTAATACTCTCAACACTGTGGTAGCAAAAGTTTACCTTTAAAAAGTAATCACAACATGCTGAGATAAAAATCACACCACAAACCCCAAGTAATGCCACAGTATGTGGCTCTTTCAGTACTACCTCCTCTGAGGCAGCTGACCAGATAACCACATAACAGGAGCCCCCCTCCTACTACGAGCTCTGAAACAGCTGGGGTGTGAAAATTTTACAAATGTGTTTAATTCATCACTGTCACACCCCAAAGGCAATTAATTCAAATCCAAAAGCAGAATAATTTTCATGGTCACCCAGCTCATCAGCATCTATCTGTTATACACTGCTCTACATGTGGCAAGACAGCGACAGTCTGGGTCCCTATGTTTGCACTTCATTTGGGTTTTGCATTTTTACTACCCATTCTGGAAGATCCCCTTTCTGAACCTAGATACAAGTGGTGCTGGTGACAAAGTCCCACTCAGCAGCATGTTGGCCATAGAACTGCAATGGCTTCAGAAGGTATCCTCCTCTCTCCGGAGCACTGCCACTTACACTTACAGCCACTTACAGCCCTGGTAGTCTCCTAAATATCTCCTGCACACTCAGGCCTACGCCATTGAAAGGTACCTGCTGCTCACAGTCCTCTTCCCACTACATTTTGAAGGGCACGAACATGGTTGTCATCTTTATTGTTGTTATTCATGATGGTAAACCTTCCACAGCCATCCTGTAGTCTGCAGCCCACACCACCAGCATACGCACATGATCTTCATTGGCCCATTCCTATCTCTACTCTGTGGTCTGGAAAAGTGCTTAGGTACTCTTTAGGTAACTGTATTGTGGCAGGCACAGGGGCTGGATATTCAGAGGCATAGCAGCTCCTGAGCTCAGACGGAGACAGTCTTTTGCCTAGATGGCTCTCAGTGCCTTGAGCCAGCCAGTCCAAAACATTAGTCACAGCGTTTGAAGTGGCATTTGGAATCATAGAGTAGTTTGGGTTGGAAGGGACCTTAAAAGGTCATCAAATCCACCCCCCTTATAATGACCAGAAACATCTTCAGCTAGATCAGGTTGCTCAGAGCCCTGTCCAGTCTGACCTTGAATGTTTCCAGGGATGGGGCACTTACCAGCACTGTGAACAACCTGTTTAGACAGAATGAATTTGCCACTTAGTGCCTGTTGCCTAAATTTGTAAGTCAATGCCCTTGCATGTGTTAGATGTAGGCTTAACTCCTTAACATACATGTTTGTTTTCTTCTTTTAAGAAAGTTGATGACAACAAAATATTCTCAAGCATGATATAAAAAAAAACAACACATGATTCATGGGGTACCTGAGCTTGTACCAAGAAGCAAAGACACACACACATTCCAAAGAGGACTGTCTCATTAGATCTGCTCTGCAGGGAGGTGTTTGCCCTGATGCTGAGGTGATCCCTGGTAGCCTCTGTTGGTGCGTTGATGGAGAGAATATTACAGTGTGCCCCATGGGCCTGTGGGAGACATCAGACCAATATATCAGCAAAGGAGGCATCAGAACAAATGAGGGAGCATATGAGCTACATTTCAGGCTGAAATCTGTACATCCTGAATGACTGCAGCTTGTTTACACACCTAATGGGGAGTGATGCAGATGGGAAGTGGGATTTAAAGCCATCACAGAAGCTTCAAAATAGCACAGTGAAAGACATTGCTCCCTTTCTCAGTTAAGAGGACAGGAAGCAAAAACGCATGAGTGTGGAGGCTTTCTGCTCCAGCCCTGAGGGGATGACCCAGAGTCATGAGAATATAGGCCAGATATTGAAGCAAAGAATGAGAAGCAGCAGGAGACAGCAGAATATGATTTGTGTGGATAGATTGTAGCAGCCTCTGCAGAAAGAATCACAAAACATTTTATTGAGCGAATATTTTATATTCCTGTGGGCAACTGCTCATCATCCACAAGCACAAGTGGAGAACTGCTGGTGAGACTGAACAAGCTACTTCAATGTAAACACCACCTTTGTTTCATGGCAAACAATGCAATAGCATTTTGTTAACATGGGCATTTTATAGGGTGATAACAGATAATAGGAGTTATGTGATTAAACAGAGCAAAGAAAAATATATATTGTGCATCACAGGGAAAAACTAGTGTGAATCGGTCTCCTTAGGGAAGTAGCAGAAGTGTTGCTTTTTGAGTTGCTTGGAGTTAGAAGGGAGAAGCACTGAAGATTGTGTGGTAGAGAACAATGGTGTATGAACCAAGGAATGAGCAAGCCCATTTCTCTTTGGAACTGGGTCTATCACTGCATACATTTTTAAGGCATAAAAATGCCCATAAGAATTTTCCAGGTTGTTAATAGTGATGACAAGTCAGAAGCGACATGATCAGAGAATAAAGAGTTTATCACTGTAGGGTAGTTTGGGGGTAGGACATGAGGAAAGAATGGGGCTTGGGGGAAGGAAGCCATATTCCAGAAGGAGTTACCGCACATGCTAAAGGGCAGCCTCTGCTTGAGGAGAAGGACAGACAGGAACTGGGGGACAGTCAGGTTAGAGGAGGAAAGAAGTCAGCTCTGAGAGGCGTATGTGGATGAGAGAGTGAAAATCAAGACAAAGAGAAATGAGTGAGGATGGAAAAAGGAAACACGTGTTTGTGAGCAAAAATAGTTGCAGTTATAGGAAGCGTGTTGTGGAAACAGCCTGCTTGTCCCAGGTGGTTAACTGTAACTAACCGTAGTATTTGCAAGAAACATTTCTAAATTGCAGTCACGATGTCTCTGTGAAGTAGGTAAGCACTGACAGCGGAGGGAGGCAAAGACAGAAAGATTGAAAGGCAATGGAGGAGTTTCTGTTGGTGTGGGACTAGAAGGTGAGCATCCCTTGCACTCAGTCCTGAACTAAACTTTGTGTCTCTTTGCTCGTGAACATACACTGAGTGTCCCAGCCACTGCTGGCTCATCATCAAATACACTTGACCACCAAAAGAAATCACTGCCTAGATCAAACTTCAGAGTGCTGCCAAACATATCCTGAAGTATACCCTGGCATGGACCCTTTTGAAACAAAAGTAGTGTGCTGTAGCAATCCCAAGTGCCAGGAAGCAGAAAAGGAGAAGGAGTAATTCCAGACTTGAGGCTACAATGAGAGGAGAAAGAGAGGACAAATACAAACTGCTTACTGGACAGTGGGGCTTGCTCAAATTGTTGTAGCGAGATCTATGCCAACCAAGCTATGCTTGGGGTAGCCATTCTTAGCCCAGGAAGGAAATAGATGTGTTAATCACCTCTGCATTGGTATAACTGATAAGGTCACAGAGAGGGAGGGCAGGAGCAAGTTGCTTCAAAATAACTATATCGGTGAAAAATAAATACTCTATCAAGATCACTTTTCTGGCAAAATGTTTAAATTTTTAAGAAAGACAACACATTTTTGAACCCTGACAATACTGATTTGTTTTAAAACTTGCGTTCACAAAAAGTAGCTAAAACTTTGCTCAAAGGAGCGCATTCCCCTATACCTTTATTGGCCTGCCCAGCCAGTGGTAGGCTTTATGGGGACTCAATCTTTGGTGTGTTGTCAGCACATCCTCCCAAATGTGTGAGTAGGGGTACTTTACACATTATTGTCTTCTTCCCTTAATTTTGTAGAAGCAGCAGCACCAGCTCTTTTTACTATAAGCCTTTCTGGCTGCTTGTATTAAGTTTACTTGAGGGGCAATAAAGGTCTTGTCCAAAGAGAGGGCTGCTCTGCTGTTTCACCGCTTCCCATAAGTTGTTATGGGGGGTGGGAAAGATGGTTCTACCTGGAACCTCCATAGATCCCAATATGGGTGATAACTTTGTAGGCAAAGCTCAGGAGTCAGATATATCTTTTTCAGCTTTATCATTGCTTGATCCTCCATATATTACTCTTGAGCTTCAGAATTAAAAGTATACTTCAGAAACTTTCCCTAGTTAGAGTTGCTTAAGTTTGGCTCCAAAGACCAGAGCTGAAAATTCAGATAAAATCCTGATTTGACTCAGGCTTAGCTCTGATTTTAATTTAACAAAAGGCAAAGATTTGCAGGGCTTTGCAAAGGTTCAAAGAGAGTACAACTCTGCCACTGTCTGTGTGAACAGATCTTTAGCAATAGTAGTGAAAGAAATTAAATATATTTTTGAGGAAGTGTAAACCAACACATGAAGATTTATTCACACAGTATAAAGTAGGAGTGAATCTGTAACCCAGTCCCATTATTCACAAATTATTTGGTAGCACTGCATGACCATTGCAAGGGCTCAACCCCAGGAGTGTCTGTCAGGCACCACTATCAGTCCTTTGCGTCTTCTCTGTGCAATCAGAAATGCTATCTGCATCTAATATATTAAACATCATTTAGAAGCTGCTTTTCCAGCATGTTATCTGCATTAAAATTAGTATTATAGGCATAAATACATAGCTAGTTCTAAATGATTGTAGAACGTGTTATCCCAAAGGGTCCTAAAACATTCCCAGAATACAGATGGATAGCAGGCCAGAATAGAGTATGCTACACAAAAGCCGGGAGAGGGAAGGAGAGAAACTTTTGACCTAGGGTCTTAGGGCACTGGCTCAGATCTCCTCCTCCTCCTCTCCTCCTTCACACAGGGCTGTGTGAAGTTTCTCATGTCTGGGCAGAGCAAGCCTGACCACCAGGGTGGAATTCTTAGGTCAGAGTGCACGTTCAGGAAGTCACAGGGCTGAGGGGATCCTTCTGCAATTTGGACATCTTCTTCCAATGAATTCCAGGACCAAGACACACAAGAGACTCCAACCCTATTGATAAATGTTTTCCACATGGAGAAGGACCATCAGTTACCTAAGGCCAGCTGAAACCGGCAGGAAGAAATCAGGTTGCCAGATCCAAATATGCATGTATTTTAAGTCAGTTTAAGGAGCAAGTCATTGACCACGGGCCATCTGCAAGAAGTGTACTGTAGATGACTGTAGCCTCTATCATGATAGATTTAATGAGAAACAGCCTTTGCAGAAGTCAACATCAAAAGTAATGTCAGAAAATCTTTCATCTTCCTGTCCGTGACAGCAAACCATGGTAGAAAAAAAACTCCACAGGTGTGGGCGACAGCAAATGCTGACATAGCTATAACGTAGTCAGGGGTTAAATTACAAAGCCCTTCTGATTATCATATAATTTCCCCTATTGCCCACAAACCACTTCCTTTTCTACCATCAATTCTTCCCCATCTTCACTGTAGGCAGAAGGCTGGTGCTTCTGTGTCAGATAAGCATGAAGTCGGTTGCTGTAACTTTCTGTGTCCTCTGCTTTCAGTTTAAAGCCCTGTATGGTAAGTAGCATTTTGGATTATTCTTCTTGCAGTAGATGTCTCTAGGGAATATAACTCACCCAATGATGGGAGACAGTAAATGAGGCATGATAGCAAGGGTTTGGAGGAATAGAGGTAATTAAGGGAAACAGCTGCAAAAAGACCTCTCTCAACTTTAATATCTCTAGAGTCAGTGGGGAGAGAATTCCTGCCAGCCCAGGGCATTTGCTCTGAAATGAAGAAGTACATGTTTTCATTGTTTATATTCTTTAGCTCATCTGCTCAGTGTTACCCTCTAGCTGTTTAGACTGTAGTCCTCCAGCCAGCTTTTCTTGCTGGGCGTAAGGTCTTACAGCAACATGATGGCGAAAGCCTTAATGAAGAGAAGGCAAGTTATTGGTATTAAACCTGCTCTTGTTTGCGCAGGAAATTTTTATACTATGAAAAACACATATGGCATGGAAGAGTGGATGAGTTCATTTTGGTACAGGCTTGAAATGCACAATGACTTAAGGAAGCATAGCATTCCTAATGCTGTGTTTGAGAAGGCGCACAGTGACAGCACCAATCTCAGTCCAGCTATAAACATGGATGCAACATTTTACAAGATTCAGTGTTTAACCCAGCTATGCAAAGTAAAATACCAGAGCTCATATTTATCTGTAGCCTCTTTGAAACACACATATAACCAGGCCAAGATGGAAATACAAATAATATCTGATTAGGAATATCTGTCCAAGGATTTGGTGTAATGCATCATATAAGTACGACCTGAGATTTAGTGCACCCAATTACTAAGCACCATCTAAACATGTTCCTCTGAAGGTCATGCTAAGGGCTATTGAATATGTTTGCTTCTGAAATTCTAGTGATTCAGGATAGGTTTCTAGTTCCCCTGTAGAATTTAAATACTTCTGAGGTTTCATATAAAATTTAAGCTTTCATTTAAATAAAAACCAGTTTCCAGCTCTGAGGGCAATGCAGATACCCTTCTGAACGTTAACTAATACAGCAATAGTACAGTGAGTTTTCAGATAGATGGAAAAGATGGGTGAAATCACAGGGAAGGAGGATTGTGATCAGTGTCTTTACAGGGACATGAGCAGCTCTTTTTCTCCTTGAAGTTATTCTTATATTTACTAAAAAAAAAATCCTATCAATTATGTTAAATGTTTCTCAGCTAGGTAATTTAGCAGGCATACTTGACCAGCATGCTTTTACATATGGCTGGATCTATCTAAAAGACCATTCATTGTGTGAAGAAACAGGCTGGAATTTTAAGCATACAAATAATTGTTTTATCTGATATCAGCATTTCTTTCTTCTTTCTTGCTTCCTTCAAATATGGAGGATAGGATTTGGGCAGGGGGCTAGGGAGAGGAGATGGCAGGAGAAAGAGGTTGCCTGTCACAAGAAATGGTGTCTGTCAGGTTTTTTACCTTTCAATGCTTTCAGCATAAAAAGTACTAATCATTCTTTATAAAAAGAAAAGATCAGCTTGATGTAAGACTCATCATGATGTAATTACTCTCATTTAGAGAACAAGCTAGCACTCCAGAGAGCACTGCCAAGCATTGTGGCAAAGTTTTGGGAGTAAAATCAGAGTAACTTCTGAGATTTAGGTATTTTTTTGACATAGAACATATTTCAAGCTCTATTTGTGATCTCCAAATAGCTTTTTTTTTTCAATATAAATAGGTAACAGAAAGTGATATATGAGTGCATATGTGTATTATGATTTGATAGCCCAGTTGTGATAAAGAAATTGTTTGTAAGAGCATGCAGCCTGTCTTGTGTTTGTAGAGGAACACAGGCAGTGGAATTTTGGGGTACAGCACTGTAGGATTCCATAGCACTCGAGGCCTTTGCTAAGAAACATTGCACAAGAGCTTTTGCACACCAACATTTGCAAAGCATTTATCAATGTTCACCCACAGATCTCCTGTTGTCAATATAGGAGGAAATCATGGTCATTTCTTAGAAGGGTGTCTGAAATATTACCAACAATGGCTACAGTGTTAGTGGTATATTTTATAAGAGTTTCCATATTTCACAACATATGTTATACAATAGAAACAATTAAGATTATAGATGGCTTCCTAGAGTAATTCTAGCCACTACTTGCCTTGCTCAGAAGCACCACTTTCCTCTCTTAATCCTTGATTCTTGAAAGATAGGAACATGTTAGTTCTAGGCATATGACTAATGACACTGAATTGACAGTGTCATCTTTCAGAGTCCCTTGAAAGGTCAAAGCTATAGCAACTTAAAAAACTGTGTGGTTTCGTTATGCATTTACTATTAATAAAACCAATTTATTTATTTTGAAGGCAGGGTCTTCACTCTCGTTGCTCATCTTTAGAAGCAAATACACCCAAGTGAAATTATGCTTTTTCTTTTTATGAGCTAATTAGTTTTCTGAGAGCTGGAGCAGATAACACAAACAGCAAGGAAACCAAGCAAGAGTATTATATTCTCCTACCCCAAATCTCAAGTTTTAAAATTAATTGAAAGTATTTTTTAAACTTCTTCTAGGACCAAAATTCATAATGGATTGGTGATGTTTGCAAATAGCATTGGGTCTGCCAAAGAGCAAGCAGAAATCTCTAAATTGCACTCCCATTAAAATGAAAATAACTCGCCTCCCATTGGCCTCAGTGTCCAAGCACACTACCACAGAAATTCCCAAGCTTCTGCTGAAGTGCTTTTCCACTGCAGTAAAGATGAAATTGAGACAGAAATGTACATGACTGTAAATATACATATACATAGAATGTAAACACACACTCTTTCATAGTTTAACGTAGCAAGTTGTTACATTCATATACATGTTCATATCTCGGATTCACATCTGAACTACAATATCTGTCTGACAGTCTGCTTCACATGAGGTGAGCCAGAAAAAACTCTGTGCAATTCCACAGTGTGACACTGCTATGAAATGAATGAAAGATTTGTTTCCTCTAGTCTCAAGGTCTTTATATGCAATTGAATTTTCTCATTTTATGAAAAATACCAAAAAAGAACCTTATGGCCAAATCTAAGCATTTTAACTACTGACATCCCAAAAGTGTCTGGTCATTAACCACAGAGTGTTACAGATCCATAGGATTACCTAAAAATGAACTGGTATAAATGGGCACAGGAGAACAGCAGTCAGGCACAGGAAGGGGGGAATAAACCACCTTTTAATAAGCAGTGAGAGCATTCACATTAGGAACTGATGCACAATAGCTACTGAGTTGGAAATTCATATTAGATCTCATACATTGCGGTCATCCATGTAGACAATTTTGTGTTTTAATCTCAGGCACCATTAATCTCATTTTTAAATGTGCTCCCTTTGTACTAGGCTAAGCACACTCCTCTATATTGTCACTTGTTTCAGAGGAATACTAATTACATTGCATTTACCCAAATGCTCATTCAAAGAAATACATTACTGAGTCTTTTTTTTAAATAGGCAGTTAGGGCTTCTGGATCTGAGAGGACAAAATGATCTTTCAGTTTGCCACAAGGTCACATGAACTACACAGTTAATGACCTCTCTCTGCCCCTTTTCATTAAAAACAAGGCTTAAAACCATGATCTCTGATAAACATTTTAAACCTCTCGTTATGAAAGGGTTATTTCGCTAGCTTACTGAAAAATTGAACTATTCTCAGAGACAAACAGAGGAATGAAATTCAAAACTGTTTCTTTAGTGCTCAGAATAGGGTAGCCCCGTGCTTCTCTGGGTCATTGGGGGAATATGGCACTGCATGGCTCTGTAGCTTCCCTGACAGAATCAGCATCTGCCTCTCCTCTCAGATGACCAGTGACAACTGTAGAGGTCTCAGCTACAGGTGGATGCTTCTTAAAAGCATCAGGTCAGTTTACATATTCGCCATACTCCTGCGAGTACTCTTCCGAGCTTCTGCTATATCAGTACACTTGGTTTTTTCTTCCCTTCCCTAAATCATCTGTCTGCTGTTGGGCCTCATTTTAAAGTTATATGTTACCAAACTACAAGCCATCAAACTACTGAGCATTTTCAAACACCTTTATATTTCAAATGCTGTTCTCATAGCAGCCGTTTTCTTTCACCAGTCTGCTTTTCAGACTATATACCATTACGAGGGCTTGCACTTTCTGCATCTGTGCCTTCAGTATATCCAGAGCTCTATTTCACTGTGTGTTGGCGAGCTGTGTGTTTTGTCTGTCTTATCTTCACACCGGTGGTGCAAGATGCCAAATATCTTGCCTGTTATCACACACTTAAGTAATGGTCCTGAGAGAAGTACAGCTATTAGAACTGTCCCTGAATTAGATAAGGGTGCTGACTGTGCACAGTAAAGCAGGAAGAATGTGATAACTAGGAAGAAGGTAAATCAATCAAAAAGGGATAACAGTTTCTATTGCTTTCCAACTGCGTCTCATAAAGTGTCTTCCAGAAGTCCATTAGCTTATGTGTCACACTAAAAATATTTTAAATGAGTATCATTCAGTGCAATGCCCTTGCCAATGGTAGTAACCGGGGAGCAAGAATTCAAAGAAGGAAAAAGCATGGACACTAAAAGATTGCCTTCGCCCAGAAAGAGTTGAGAGCATACAAAGGTACCCAAATGAGAATAATTTTCTGGTCCTGTGCATATGTAGGCTAGATGTCAAAGATAACGGGTGCCTTGGGAAAAAGATTATTTATACTGTGTAATCAGTGCAATACCTGGCACAGTTGGGGATCGACTCTGTGTGGATCTACAGTACTATGTAGCAGTAACAAGAAGAACAGGATGGTGCATCGGTTTTTAAGTATGTGCCCCATTATTTCCTTAGCATCATAAAATCCTGATTAGAGTACATTTCAGTCTAAGCAGTCTCTGAAGAACTTACTCAGGCTACCAGAAAACAGGAAAAGCTATTTTTTCTACTTGTCTGCATACCTGTCTGTACCTTTAATTTTAGGGCACTGCAAAAAGAAAAATTCCAAACGAAACACTATCAAATGAAACACTGTGCTGTGCTGTACAATGGTTTGTACCGACACACCAACTGACACACATTTCAAAGTGTACCTGCCACCAACCCAGCCAGGAAATTGTGCTCTCAGTGTTGCCATAGTGGGTGGTGATGCAGGCAGAGGTTAAAAAACAAATCCAGAACGATTATTAAGAATGTCCCTGTCTCTCATAATGAGTCTGCCTATGCACAATGAACTGAATGCAGTTTGATAATCATGAAGACGAAAAGCTACTATCGAAAAAGGGACAAAACTGTATGCATTGCTTGAATCCTTTCTTACTGCATGTGTTGGAATGTCTTCTGGATATTCATTCTTGATGTGTCATAAGAAGATGTTTTGATGTAGCACTGAGCAGCAGGGGAAGCAAAATGAACACAGGCCAAAATGAACATTTTGGTCTGGGAATGAAGTACTATACTGGCTCACTGCAGACTCTGGATTCATGAGAAACCAAAAGAATGCTCTTTTGGGGGAAGGGCAGATTTCCTCAGTATTTTGGGGGAAGTTTTACTTTAATCTGAGTTTTTATTTATGAAGTTCATGTATTACTTTGCAGAGGTGTTCTGAGAATTTGTAAATGCTGTATGTATGATCAATATTCTTGCTCAATGTATTTTCTTTCTACTTTGATTTTTATATTTTGTGCATTTATCACATCATATGATTTCATAGTGTAGCACAGATAGGATCAGATAGGCTAATGACACAAATTAGAAAATATCTTCAGCATCTTAACACTGTATGGCTCAGCCCCTCTTCCTGCATTTCTCTTCTTGAATTTTAAACTGGAAACAATTTTGTTTTTCAGGAGTTGATAGCTGCTCATCAAGACCATGCAAAAATATAGGTAAGACACATTTGCTTAATTTGGTTTATGGCTTTAAATACCTTTCTACGTCAGAAAGTACTGCCCTTGAAGAAAAAAAATTGTCATATTTTTACAGCATACTTTAACATATTTTTGTCTGAGGGAGTTTCTCATGCCATTGGTCACTGACTTTACAAAGGCAAACTGCAAAGTAGCAGGAGGTCCTTGGTCGGTTTCCTTTCTTTTTCTTCTCCAAGAAATTTGCAAAATGAGAGTTGCTCAACATCTGGGAATTTTCCAGACAGTTTTTGGGAAGGTCAAATGTGATTTTTGGATTGGATGTGGGTGCATGCACACAGTGACATTTGTCCTCTACTCCTACCATTATGTTAGTGATAAAGGTGCAATAGCCATCTAAGTAATTAGGTTTAAACTTTATGTCATGCCTCAAACCACCATCTACTCCAGAAAGGAAGGATAGGTCTTGTGGTTAAGGCACTTGTGTAAGAATTTTGGGTCACATCCCTTTTAAGTTTTCAGCCGTATCATTAGGGTGCAGATTATGAACCATAAAGCAGAGATAATTATCATCATCTTTGTCCCACCCTGTTTTATCTATGAATAGGACAACCAGTCTGAGGCAGGGATTATATGTGTTTGGTCCAAGTGGGTCTTTAAACATTATCTCACGAATCCAATGTTAACAGTGACCTCTCTAGCCTTATAGGATAACAGGCCAGATATTATCTCATCTCATCTCATTTATTTTCTTGGTAATGTCTGACGTGACCAGAATGATGTACTGGTATCGCATTGTACAGGCTGCTTTCCACAGCCAGACTATTCTGAGTATCTGCGTGCCTTAAGTTTCAATCACAGGGTTCACTTGCTTTGTTTAAATGAGTTTCTTAATATTTCAGGGATTCTTCTCATTGCTATGTGAGTGACCGTACTTATTGTTTTCTTGTCTTCAGATCAGCCTCATGTCTCTGACTCCCAGGTGATAGTGGAGTTTGAAAATGGAAACTTCAAGTTCACATTCCCCAATCCCAAAAATGTGAGTGAGTTCAGCATGACCCTCTTCAAAGGGCATGAAAAGAAGGAGATCTGTGCACTCCATTTGAGTGAGGAGAAGATTTTCCCCAAGAGTAATGTCACCTACTGTCAGACAGAGCATTCAAATAGCAGCACCACTTTCATTCTTAAAAATCTGGAAAGAAAGCATATTGACATTTATACCTACTGCCTGGAGATGTTCTTACCCCCTCCTTATATAGATTGCCGTCTGAAAGAAACCTATTTGTACATCCAAGGTAAGTTTACGTCTCGTCTCTCCTCACTTCAGTTAACTGCTAAGTAGACATTGGGCATAGCTATGCTGCAGTGAAAACTGTGACTTGAGTTGGCACAGATATTTCTGAATCAGCTTGAAACTACTAAGCAGGGGGCTGGTAACAGTAGAGCTGTGTCAGCAGACTGCTGGCAGCATGGCCTGTCCATAATTATTCATCTTCCTGGGCAGGTTTTGCAGGCCATTCTGAGCTCTGTATATTGGTGGTGGTACCCAGGCTAGCTAGACTGCATCTTCTGGAGTACTGCAGTCCCACCTTTGCCTGCAGCAGAAATTTCCCATTGTCCATTTTCCAAGCTGCTAAATGTTAAGATTACTTCTAGATGGGAGAAAAAAATAATCAATTCTGAGAGCTGTCTTCATGTGCCTAGGGTAAAAAAAAGCATCAGCTATCAAATATCTGTGCTAGTAGAGATATACAGAACTCTCTGATATCACACTGTTGTGAAGAAGATGGTGTTCACCTCTCTGAAGCAAGCCTTCAGGTTTAGAGCCTTCTTAGAGCAGAAAGATCCACAACTACTGAGAATTTCTTGCCTTTTACTGAGAAGGATTTGGACTAACTTCAGAAGGCTCGCTGCACAGGCTTTAATTTTGAACTGCCTTTCACTCAGTGCTCATTGGTATATTAAGCTGAAAGAGTTAATAGTATTTTTGCTCACACCCCTTCTTGGTTTTCCATATAGTTCAGTTGTAACACTGCCTTTTGTCCTTCCCTTGTTATCTTTACCTACCTCTCAGCACCAGGACTAAACAAAGAGAAGCTCTAATGCTAAGGCTACAATTATGTGGTTGGGTCAATTGTCTCTCAGCCCTCTCTGAACTTTAAACAGTTTCTCCTGTGACATCCTTTTTTGTATGCAGTGTTTCCCAGAGCTGTCCATTTCCATTGGTAGGGATAGCCAGATGCTCTAGCTATTGCCTGGGCAAGGGTAATCTTGTGTCCCCCAGCTTGGCTTCTTACCCAAACATGACTGCCGAAGTCCAGCCTTCTTCAGGCTGCCCTTTAAATCACCTGTGGTACTCACTGAACTTAAGGCTTAAGCCTCGCTTAGATCTGAAGTACCATCATGCTCTCAAGCCTGGCTTGCTTTCTTTTTAGTCTACACTTTCAGCCTTGTGTACCAACAGTTTCACCTCTCCTTCTGTAAAACTGCAATGTTCTGCTTCCTCTTGAATACACTTTTCCTAGGTGGCTTTTCACCTCAGGAAAATCCTTCTCCAGAGCTCACTTTTGCCATTTTATTACTATGAAGAGAAGAGGGGAAAGAATTTGAAAAGTTATCTCTAGGGGTAAAAATGGAATTTGTAAGTAAAGACTTTTTTTGCCTCCCCATCTCCAGATAAGGAAGACTGCATTTCACTGGGACTTATGTCATGGATAATTATTGGCCTGATCATGTTTGCCATGATTTTCTGTGTCTTCTGTGTTGTAGCCTGTTGCTTAAGGAACAAGGTAAGTAAGTCTATGAGATTCTGCAGAACCCTCCTTCCGAGGGTCATTCATAGGGAATTTAATTTAATGAGATTTAGAGGATGGGACAGGCACATACTCAGCACGTGATGTGTTTTGACAAAGTTGTTAATTTACCACTGGAATTCAGTAATTGGTGACAGCAGCTCAGATTTAATTTTTCTAAGACAGAATTGTTTATTGATTTAAAAGCTGGGAATCAAAGGAAAGAGGAGAAATGCTGCACAGGTCAGGAAAATTACTTTGGTAAGCAATTCACCTGATTGTTTTCTTCAAGAAGGGGAAACAAATCATATGTGGAGCAATTCCAGCTCTGTTCTGGAGCAAAATCACTGAAACAAAGAAATAGTTGGCTCAGGAAAGAAAAAAGATCATGCAGATTGGCTATTCTTTTGGACAATGTGTGTTTTTCATTTTCAGTTTGCTTTATCCCAAGTTTTCTACGTGCCTGTCTATTCTGACTTCAATATTCCCACTGAAAACAGAGTACCTGCCCTACTTAAATAACAAAGGCAGGAGCATGGAGACTAGTGACGTCAAATTAAATTCATGGCATTTTCTCTCTGTTTGCAGAACCAGCAGTGTGAATCCCAGTCCCATGAGTACAACAGTGAATACATGCCCATGGCAGCAGTGAATGAAGCTAAAAAAACAAGAATATGAGGTTGTATTAAGCCTAGTTGTACCTCTGCTTGTATCTGTTGCAAGACTTTCTCTGGCAGGGGAAAGGCTGCTTGCTATGCCTCCTATTGATTCTACGTGGGTGGGTGGGCGGGATTGTTAGAATAGATTGTTCATAGAATCATAGAATTGTCTAGGTTGGAAGGGACCTTTCACATCATCTAGTCCAACTGTCAACCCAACACTGACAAAAACCATCACTAAACTGTATCTCTAAGCACTATGTCTACCCATCTTTTAAATACCTCCAGGAATGGAGGTTCAACCACTTCCCTGGGCAGCCTATTTTAATGCTTAATAACCCTTTCGGTGTAAATTTTTTTTCTAATATCCAATCTAAACCTCCCCTGGTGGAACTTGAGGCCATTTCCTCTTGTCCTGTCGCCTATGACTTGGGAGAAGAGACTGACCCCCATCTCACTACAACCTCCTTTCAGGTAGTTGTACAGAGCGATAAGTTCTCCCCTCAGCCTCATTTTCTCCAAACTCAACAACCCCAGTTCCCTCAGCCGCTTCTCATAAGACTTGTGCTCTAGACCCCTCACCAGCTTTGTTGCCCTTCTCTAGATATGGTCCAGCACCTCAATGTCTTTCTTGTAGTGAGGGGCCCAAAACTAGACACAGTACTCAAGGTGGGGCCTCACCAGTGCTGAATACAGGGGAACGATCACTTCTTAGTCCTACTCACCACACAAGGTTAATAGAGTTTATGTTACCATATAGCAAGGAAGAGGAAATGAAAAGCAAAATCTCTGGAAACCTTTTGAATCGAAATGGTGGGCTGATTCTTAGAAATGCAACTGCTTCACATTAGTGCAAAGTAATGATCTTATTCATGAGGAAGAGATGTGAAACTTCTATTCAGGTTCCTCAGATGATGAGTGGTACCCAAAATCTCTCTGGGGAAGCGATTTGCTAGATTTACTGACTGTTACAGACTACGGGGAAATGATCTGTAGAGCACAAGGAACTTCCTAACCACTTAAGCCTTTCATAGTAGCCAGAAGCAGTTTTGGATACAGAACAGAAGCAGAATTTGGACTGATCCAGACATACTGGGGTTGCATGTAACTAATTCTCCATTCCTATTTCAGGTATAAGTTGCTTGTGGCATGGAAATTCTTGCAGCAGAGGTTTTCAGCTACTTGAACCTGTACAATGGAAAATCAGCATTTCCTCACCTTTCCCGGCCTCCCTAAGCTCTCATGATGGTCCTGTGCTCAGGCATGAGACACCCACTCTAGTACTGTTTGGAGCTGCATTTTGCTCTAGCCTTGTTTGTTAACTGGCACACTGCCTGATACACTGACCTGTGCACGAAGTGCTAACAATGTGTTGAAAAGTCAGCTTTCAGTTAAAGAAAATGTAGTGATTTAGCTTGACAGTAGATTCCTGTAGCCCTGCTACAGAGGGAATTTTTATTTTCTACAGTCTCCTTTATGATAAACTTTTCACTGGGGACAAAAGGACTACCTCCAATGCCAATCCTTGTGGCACAACCGTAAAGCACTGTTGATTTATTGCACATGCCCTTTTGTTAGGGCTAGATTAGCCTGATGTTATAAATTCCTCCTCATATTCACTGTCAAACTTCTTAGCAGCATGCTAAGAGAGTGTGGTATGCACACATGCTTTCCTGCACCAAGCTGTGGGACAGCAGAGGAACAAAACCTGAGAAAGCACAGCAGAGATTTCACTGTGACACAGTACCTCAGGTATTCACCTCTGCATTTTTCATATTTGTGCTATCAGTACATCTTTGCCATTCACACCTCAGGGCTCCTTTTATTTAATTAAATACTGATTTCTTTTACTAACAGAGGAATATATTATTTTCAAGACTGAAATAGTTCTTTAAATCACTTCAAAACTGCAGGATCAGTCCCTAAAATAGGAGGAGCTGTCCTATTCGTGTCTTGTGGCACAAATACAACACAGTCCATAAGGCCGATGTATTCATGAGCTCTGCATTGCAATTATCTTCCTCTTATGGTTTGACAAGAAACCTTTACTACTTCCCCAGTGGGTTCAGGGGTTACTTCATCTGCCTTAAATTGCTTAGAGCCTGCAGTATGAATGAAGTGATCAATCCTTCATGCTCCTTGTGTAATCCACCAAAATTCTGACTATAAATGACCAACTGGGAATCCAGCCTGGATGTGTTGCCAGATACCATTTGGTTTCTGGAAGCAGAGTGGTGCATTGATTCTGAGTCTCTCTGTAACTCATTGAAAAAATAAGTATCAGTCAGAGGACACTATTGTGAAGGATACATAGCCTGCTTGTCTGGCAAACAGAAGGCTGTTTTCAAATGTGATAAGGCAAAAAGGTACTATCAGGCATGAAGAGGACATAGCTGTTATGTCAAGAACAGTCTTTGCCTCAACAAACACCAAAATACATGGAAATATTGCAGAGAGAAGGTGCAAATTATTAACTGAGCAAAGAGGAAATGAGTAAGGCATCTAATGAAGTGGAGACTACCCATTTCACAGTGGGTACCCTGCTTCAATAACCAGCTCGTAGGCAGAGATGTAGGGGGCATACCATGTTGGGTAACATTACATTCTTTTCCATCGTTCTGCCACATAACCTTTGTCAAATTACTTGACCTCTCCAGTAAACAAACTCTCCTGTGTACATCCACAAATACACTGACTTTACCATTCAAAAAAATATTGGTGAAATTACTGCCTTTGAAAATTATGGCCTTCGACAATTATTGTCTTTGGAAATTATTGGTGAAAATAGCTAACCCTACTGCCTGTGAGAAATGCCGGATGCAAGATCCCAGGTAACAGAGTCCTATCACCTGGAACCTTTCACCAGACTGAGAAGGAAATTCAAGTTTCTGAAAGAAGGAAAAACTTGAGGTCTGCCTTGAGATGTTGCTGGAGAAAGGAGAAATATAAAAGTCTGAACAACGTAGTTCAAAATGCATACATTCTACTATGGAGAGATAAATGATTTATACTCACTGTAACAATGCTTTTGGAAGTCTCAGGTCCCATCACTGCTTTCTTTTTGGAAAAAGATATTGTTATTCTTAATAAAACTTTTATTTTTAATTATGCCACATGTATCCATAAGAAAGTTCATGCATGCATGCATGTTGTGTGCAAGAAATAAGCTCTAAAAATCCATAGTGCAATGGGGAGACAGTTTGGATCTTTTTGTTTCTTTTTATTTTCATGGGAAATTCTTTTTCATGAGAAGTCTTGTATTGTCCCATCTCTTCTTCCTTTCTTTTAATCCCTTATGCAGTATACAGACAATGATGTGGATTATTTTGGGACATTTTTTCAGTTTCTTTCTGCCATTCTTCAATACCTCCAAATCTAAAGGAGCTGGCAGGTAAAGGATGGCAGAACAAGAAAAAAAAAAACTGTGAAAAAAGTAACATGAGCTATGTCTACAGACTGTGTGACCAGAAAGGATTAAAATAAAATAAAACAAAAAAGGAGCCAATAAGAATAAACAAAAACTCTGATCCTCTCACAGATCAGTATTTCAAAAAGTAAAAATTCACTTTGGAAATTCTCAGTTTTGGCAAAAGACTATTTTAGCAGGAATAAAATCAAGTAAGAATATTTCAGCCAACTATTCTATGAAATCTGTTTCCAAGACAAGCAGAAGCAAGAGTAACATCCAAATAATGTCCAGTGGATCAGAAATTTGGGGGTAAAATAAGCTACTAAGACACAGTCTCAACCTCTGTTTTTTCTGTTTGCTACATAATGGTTTAGAATTTTAACAGAAATTTTACAATTGTACAGCAGTCCATGAAGGGGCTTCTAAAATTTGTTCTTCTCCATCTTTGTCTTCTATTGTTTTATGAGGAATATGACTGAAAAAGTACTTTCAGGCTAGGGCTTTTCCAGGAGCTGAATCCCTAACAACAGTATTAGAGTAAAACCAGTTTCTGTCATACAACATGCAACATAAGATTGAGTATCAGTAAGATGCTTTCATCCTTTCTGATTTATTATTGCTTTAAGTCACCCCACATGTATTTACACTCAGTAATGCCCTTTAGATCTTTCCAGTCCATTCCAGTAGGGATTGGATGAAGTCAGCAAGTCAGTAAACTAAATAGGTACCTACAGCAAAGAACTACTCATAATCTCCTTGAAGGTTAAGACGTGAAATAAAAATTTACAACTTGAGCTAACTTCACCTTGCTAAACAGATAGTATGATCTAATGTGAGCAGGTGAAGGATGTTAAGGATGACAACTATGGATACTCCAAAATTTTAGGAAGAATAAATGACAAGGGTATCATAATTTGAACACCTGCATATCTTAAGATGTCTTGAAATCCAAACCTCAATATGTATTTCACAATCATGTCTTCCCAGCCTGAATTATGAACCCAAATCTGAATGCTCTTGGAGTTTAATGATTAGATTCAATATTGCAATTTTGTACCTAATATATAGCACTGGAAATGAAATGACACTATGTTACATTGTGAGTCATTTTCCCTCAGTACAGGTATTTTGTTAACTTCAAAGCTCAAGTAGTCTGAAATTCTATCATTCTTCTTACAGACTATGACAAACTTTATTTAGGGGTGGGGAAAAGACGCTCTTGACCTAGCATAAAGGAAACGAAATGAAATGAGGATTTGTACTGAAGATGTCATACATTGCTATTCATAAAGTGTTTTACAGTGTGAAGAGTCCCTTATGCATGTGTATCTATAAGTTGCCATGCAGAAGAATATAGCAATAATAAAAATAGAAGAAATACAGTTCATTGAACTTATTTAGTATAAAAAAACCCACAATGAGTTAGTGGGGACTTCTGCCCATACTAGCTTTACTGGGGAGGTGGATCTAAGTTTGCCTTTGGTTTGGCTTTAATTGCAATGAGTCACAGCATATACCCAAGTCCCTTGTGTTGTCCAGTCCATCATTGCTGTAGCAGTCTACCCACTATCATAAAAATTTCCCATTTCCGTGAAAGATGAAATTTTGAGATTTGGATTTATGCTATGATCATGAGTTCAATTCAGTGTGGGAGGTCGGTTGGAGAAGAGGGAGGAACAGGAAGGATAAAACAGCTTTTCTGGCAAAATGAACTGGACATGTATGAACTGGAGATATGAAGAAGAGGTCAGGAGGTGAACTTCATCTAAATGAGTATGCCTGAACTATTTAATTCCTCGTGGGAGTCATAAGATCTGGTGCAGCTTGAGATCAATTTTTACAAAGAGATAAATCAGCTCTGATTATCAACAAGAAAGATTTAGCTGCTGCCCACATCAAGCATAATAATTTTTAAAAACTGCAAACTTTAACGACTTTGAAATACCAAACATCTTCCACATATTAAATCTTGCATCAGTCCTCCCTGTATAGTATAGTATAGCATACTGTTGGCCAATCCATCACCAATGATACTTCATTCTCTGTCACAATGCATTGCAGCTTATATTTGTTTGTTGCCATCTCTCAGAATTGAGGCTAGGATTTAATGTCTGGATCGTGCAAAGACTTGCAAGGGGGTATTCCCTTTCCCCTTGCTGAGGAGGAAGGCTCATTTGCTGCCGTAGGGTTCTTCTGAAAATATGTCTGAAACACTAAGAAAAGAGGAAATTTTGTTAGCAGCAGCAGGAGGGAGCATGTTGCCTCCCAAAGGTGGCAGTTTAACTGAATATAATCTATGGAGTGTGAGAACTCTGCATCGTCTTTTCAAGCTCTACTGAGGCCAAATTTTGGAGGACGAAGCTCAAAACTGGGATTTTCAAACCTTTTGCTGGCAACTTTCCTCCACAAAACAGAAGGTACTTTTGTTTGTGTAATCAATCAAATCATTTTCCCTTTGTAAGACAACAAAAAAAAAAGACAGGATTTGCTCATTAAGGCTCCTTTGTGTCTGCAAGAGGGGACACTGTAGTAAGCACCTGGTTGAGCGCCAGCAGAAGTGCCAGCTTTAACTAATCCTTCTATCTATGGATCCTCCTGTTGATCAAACTGGCATGGGGCTACCACACACATCTGGGTAGGACTGTGACCATGAAACAAAGGGACAACAGGGTCTTACAAGGGTCAGAGCTGGAAACAGACCTTAGTACTGCTGTCCTCATGAAACTAAGATATACCTAGGTAGCTCTTAGTAGCTATTACATCCTTGAAAGCCAGACCAATGCTTGCCATTCCTTCCCTTCTCTTGACTACGTCCCTGCTTTTCACTCACAACCACACCTCCATGGACATCTACCTGTGCCATGGCTCCTCTTAAGGCCTGTGCTTCAGAGGCCCAGCCAGGACTTTTCCTCCCACAGGAGGAAGAGCACAGGAAGGGCTCTGGGGCATCAGTAGCAGGACTTCACAGTAGCTACTCTGCAAAGAAAGAGGAACCTCAGGGGAGATGCATGGCAAAGCCCCCACTTGGCTATACAGTAGTGATGAAACAGAAATTAAAGACATTGCCATGGTCATGTTAGAGGGATATGTAGGTTCCAGGAGTGTAAGGAAGATAAACAAGATTAAAGGATTTAAGATTTGGGGAGTTACAACACCTCACAACCATGACACAGTCCTCATTTGCAATAAAAGAGATTGCAAGCATTGTCTGTGAGGACAGGTAGCTTCCAGAAAAATACTTGGCATCCACCAAGTTGTTTGACAAAACCTTAGCCGGGCAGTAACTTCTATGGACTACAATAGACTAAAATTAGCAAATCTCAAGGCACATGCACAGAGGAAAAAGTATCTTTGCTTCCAAAAACCATGGTTTTTACTCAAGGGACTGACTAAAACTTGCAGCAGGTGAATAGGGATCTCTTTCAAGCACAATGTATTTATTCAACAGAAGACTCCGTGGCCTGTGGCTTCATCTCCATATAAAAGTCTGATGGAGAAACTGCCCTCCCAAACACTAGCTCTTACCCACTGCTTTTCCTTGTGTGAAGAAGCTGATCAGCTCCTCACAGCGACATCCTGTGCAGTCTGCAACAGGCTGGCCTAGCCAAGGAGCCATAGCGAGGGAGTGCAAGACCTGCTGCATTTCCTACCACAACATCTGTCTCATCAGCTTCAAGGTAAAGGAAACTTCATCTCCATAAGGAAACCAGCCCAGATGAACAATCCCTGTCTTTCCTGCTAAGTGTGTTGGTTATCTTTCTATTTAAAGATTAAGGAAAAAAGGTGTGCTCTTTACTGGAAAACGTAGACTTACTAAAGAAAATGGCCACCCATGATGATGAGTGCCTCATGATTCAGAATTTCCACTGAAAATTTCAGTAAAAGAAATATTGTCTTCAAGACGGTGAAAACATATGTTTTATCTGGTGAGAAAAAGGCTTCTCTGTTTTAAGAAAACTCCTGCTACTAAGTGCAGTTATTAATTCAAACACAAGTCTCCAAGTGACCCCAATGGTCTTCAGCACACAGACCACGTCTCTGCTTCTTTAATTACAAGTACCCAAAGTGTCTTTCAGAGACCTGAACTGTGTTCCAGTAATGGTGACCCGTTTTCCTTTCCATGAAAAAACAGCGTTTGGTTAGTAGACACCAATAAAAGCAACATCTGCGAAGAAAAATATGCAGATAAATGCTGCTACAGCTAAGCTAGTGGAATAAAATGTATGCAGTGGATTTTTTAAATGTAGATATACAGACAGATTGCTTTGATGGCTAACCAGAGCATCACACCACGTGACCATGAAATCACTTCTGAGTCATTTTTAAGTTACACTTTCTCTGCTTTCTGTGGTGCTGGCAAACACAGACAAAGAATGAGACTGTAGAGCAAGAGCAACAAGGATCATTATTGAGGCATTTAAGTGGTACTAGAGCAGTCCACAGATGCCTGGGTCTGCACTTTGAGGTGTTCAGAGATCTTGCCCAAAGAACCTATTAGCAGAAAAAAGCAATTCTTTTGCCTGCATACAGTAGATCCCTGAAGTCACAGGATGAATGGATATAAGGTCAGAAAGGGATTTTTTTAAAGTGGTTACGACATGTGCCTAGACCACTGCTCATTCTCCAGTAAGCTATAGGTGTCCTGTGTGATCTGAGGTCTACCAAAGTGTTGAGAAACTGAAACACTCAGCCTTCTCCAACCCAATGTACAGCTGTTTGGCTCGGGCAGTGGATGCCAAAGCTGACTGAAGTACTGTGGTGTCATATTCCAAGGGCCTGGGGACAGTACTTCACCAGGGGATTTACTGCAGCAGTTCACAAAGCTGGACAAGGGATGGAGTGTGCAGCCTAATGGTTGCATATTTGCAGTGCCATCCCAAGGACTGCTAATGAACTTCAGGAGAAAAATTCAGGGATAAAGTACCAAGATAGATTTTGAATCAGAAGTATGGCTCGTGCCTCCTCAGGAAAATGGTAGCGACTTGTGGACTACAGAGATTTTGCTCTTCCACACTATTGCTCTCCCTCAATGAATCTTCAGCCTGTTACAGGAAATTTAGACCACTCCTCCTGGGAGGGGCTGCTTGATAGTCAGAAGAACGCTCAGTAAAATATTCTGCATTGGGTAAATCACATGCCACTGACACAAATACAAATCACCTTAATTAGGCATTTTTCAGCTGGATGCTGGCTAGTCTTTGTGCCTGCAGACAGATGGTGACCCATATCTGCCAAGGGCAAGGGAACACCTATGAGAGTTCAGAATTTTGGGAGGTTTTTAGCAACCATTTTATACATCATTGTTTGGTATCTCACACATTGCCAGTGTTTCCTGTGTCAGACTAATACCCTTACAAGGAAAATATCAAGCATGTTTAGAGCTACCCCCAGTTAATGCCCCTTAAACATACAGGCAAAATTCAAGCTGGCATGGAGGTTTTAGTGCAATGAAGGAAACAGGAGACACTGGAGTTATGGGGGTCTGGCTAATGGAAGGAGCTTTGACGTTTCAGGCATGTGTAGGAGGAAGAAGAGGAGTCTTTCTCCTTCTCTCCCTTCTACTTCCTCATTCCTTTGGGTTACAGAATTCCCACCTGGGACTCTGTGACAGAGTTGCCTAATTTCCTCCCCTGAAGGAGCCTCTGCTCTGTCTTCTGCAGTTGTGGAGAGAAGAGGAGAAAAGGCTCTGCATGTAGCTCTGCTTATACAGGAAGCAGGGTGGAAGAGATGAGACCTGCTCTGCAAGCCAGAAGAGAGCTATCCTTTGTCTACATTTTAGGGAAGATTTGCTCAATGCCTGTCAACTGAACTAAGTGCCTTCAAGGGAGAAAGGGAAAAGAAAATTATAAGAGGCTAAACATATGAAGAGAGGTCAAGCTCATTCCTTTGGAGAACTTGTTTTCAAGTAATGCTTTGCAAAGCCATTTTATTTCACAGTGTAAACTGTACAGGCAAACTTTACTGAAACTCCAAACTATGCAAAAGGCAAATGATCTGGACTTTCTTAAACAAGGTTGAGATTCAGGTCACATTTGCTTAAAATACAGCTAATCTGTGAATAATTTTGCCAAATCTGGCTACTTTTGATTTGACATCAAAATAATGCAAATTTCACAAGCCTTTCATGATGTGCTTGCATTGTAGTCAAACATTTGATGAAGCTCTGTGGTTTTCATTAAGTTTGCTTAAAGATTTGAGCCAAATTCAATCCCCTTATTTGCAGAGGCAATTTATGTAAAATGGAGAGTCAAGCTGTTTTCGTCTGGTTCCTAGGTGGTCACTGCTAACAACTCTGCAGGCCAATTCCAGCACTGCTGTGGTAAAACTTTCACTGAAGTCTCTCTCCTGCTGTTCTCAGATCTCCCTCAGAGCTTGCCTTCCAGGCAGCTCTCTGGCGTCCTGTGTAAGGGCTGGACAACCAGAACTCACTTTCTTTACAAACCTTCTCTGGCTCTTCAAGTTTTGTCAGGGCCACAGATTTCTCAGGCTGCCAGCAAGAGACTTCAGCACAGTGAATAGCCTCATACGAAACTCACTGTTTTGAGCTTTGAAGAATTCCCAGAGGGTTGAAAGTGGCAGAAAACAGTTTCTGACACCAGCCCCTTTTCCAGCACAGATTTCTAACACATTTCTTCTGCTGCATCAAAAGGCTTGAAAAACAATGCTAAGAGCATCAAAAGCAGCTGGTCTCTGGACCTACAGCACAGTTCTGCTGACTCCTGCACCCATTGATAACTCTAGGACAAGTCCACTGAACATATACAGAGCAATGCTTAGGATCTCTACACAGAGCTGCAATACCTGTCACAGAAAACGATGCTTGAAAATAACAGTAAATAAAAGTAACAACAATGTGAGTTCACATGTGGAGAGTCAAACCCTTGTTTGGAAGTTCAGCTGGTGAGGACAGCCAAAAAAGCATTTCTCAATGTGTTACTGCTCTGCGGGGCCACGAGCAACAAGAAATAAATGAAATATTCTCATAATGAAACTAAGCATATACAATGCTAAACGCACAAAGCACATCTGCTAGAAGATGGTAGCCTCTCCCTGCTTGTATTCAAAGCAAACATACACTGCTACTAGCAGTCTGCTTTCTGAACAAACCCAGACAGCTTCTCATGACAGCCTAGGATCAGAATCAGCAACTTCAGCAAGGCTTATCTTTGGGGAAAAAACAATGTCAGAATCTTTTATCATGATTGGCTGTATTTTGAGAATATTAATTTCAATATTACCAAGATAAGATTACTAATATTGAAATGAATGATTAACCACACAGCTTCCAGGAACTGAAACCCTACAAACTAAATCTCTTTTTCAAAGTTGTATTTTATCTAAGCACACTGAGACTTTGATGATCAAATAGTTTAATCTATCAAATATGCAGAAGTGTTTCTGAGGAGCATAGGACTGGTGCATACTTTTTATAAGCCTGTCGTGTTGCCAAAATAAATACATATATAACCTCACCTTTTTTTTCCCTAAAGAACAATAGAAGGAGCCAAATGATATGTCTCAGAAATCGTTTTGATCTCTTTGCTGTTCTTTTTCATTCTTCCCCTCCTGCTCCTTCATATCTGTCTCCTGCCTTTAATTTGCAGTTTCTTCGGTTGAGTGAGTAAGCTTTATGTTGTGTAGATACAGCAAGATCCTGACCCCTCCTTTCAGGCCTTCCGGTACACACTGTGTAAATACAATAAAATAATAAAAGCCTTTCCTTTCCACCTCTACACATCTTCTGAACGCCACCTGCTCCCAGATCACCCAGCTGTAAATGGGCAATGCTCACTTGGCTGAGAGGCTGCAGCCATGGAGGTGTCACTTCAGCTGCTGCCTCTGTGTGTACTGCGAAGTCACAGTGAGTGTACCCTCATTACACATGAACTGATAGGGCACTGACACCCAGCTTTGATCTTGGCCTTCACCTTTTGACTATAAACAACTGTGCATCTAAACCTGTTTACCACAAAGTACAAACTGTGATGGGTGTATCAAGGGCAACTGGAGTCCACTTACTTCAGGTGCAGACTATATCAGTACCGCATGGAACTAAAAAGTCACTTCCTCATCACAATCCCCCTGTACTCGGCACTGTGAGGCCTCACCTCGAGTACTGTGTCCAGTTTTGGGCCCCCTACCATAAAAAAGACATTGAGGTGCTGGAGCGGG
>JAOQGH010000077.1:31242171-31320331 GCA_025769975.1 Gallinago jamesoni | reverse complement strand
TTTGTCAGTTAGGTTGACGGTTGGACAAGATGATCTTTAAGGTCCCTTCCAACCTAGAAGATTCTGTGATTCTGTGAGTAAAAAGCCTATGAACTTCCCTTGAGAACTCAAAAGATCCCAAGTTTCTTTCTTCAGTTCCACAGCTCAGTACTCTCCCCTTGGATATTGGCAACTCAGAGTATCGTTACGGGAAGGAATTCCTTAGCAAGAATTCTTTCTACATGATTAAGGACCTCAGTGACATATGTGGACATCTTAAACTGGAGAAAACAGGAGGCAAAGCAGGAATCAAGCTCCTGAATCTGGCTAACACAGCACTGCTAGCAGAGGAACAAGGTCTGCCTAGAACTGCTGTGTTCCACAGGCTCACCACTCCTTTCCTCTTCCAGATCATAGACACCCCTAATCCAAGCGCCAAGCTGAGCTGAAAGCTGAACAAGGTAAGTTTGTTCCCTGCCTCCTGAGATACATCTGAGCATTGTAGAGGTGGAGCCACAACTGTCATGGCAAGGTCCCCATCATAAGAAATTACTCCTAAGACAAACAGCCCTATGGCACAGACCCTTCCCCCTGCAATGACAGGTGGATTTGGAGAACCCGATATATTCCAAGATATATTTGGATCTGCCAGAATTATATTCAGGCTTATATGCTACTGGTTACTCTGCTCTAGTTATTTCCTTGCATCCTGCAGTATGGGCTTACCGCCTGTGGGTCCCCTCCATGGATGCAGCCAGTGAAACTGGGGAGTCTCAAGGCACGGGTGCCCTCCTGGAAGAAGGGCAAGCCTGGTCTCCATTCAGGACCAGCTACCCCTGTGGAAACAATCTGAGCAGTGGGAAGTGCAGTCAAGGCATTACTGACTCCACGCCCTCTAATATATTATAATCCATAAAAAGAGAAGATGTCTGGTGGACTTAAGATAACAGTCAATAATCTGTGTTTTGCAATCACCTCTGTATCTGTTATGCTGACTGGAGATGTGCTGGTATACAACTATAAGAACGATCAAAAATGAGGAATTGGGGTAATCTGGTAGTCAATGGACAGTAACATCAAATAATTTCAAAACCGCGTGCAGGTCGATATTGAGATGGTTTCTCCCAATGAAATAAAGTTCCTGTTTGGTTGGTTTTTCATGTGTGGTGCTCCCATGTAGCCAAGAGCATTTTCTTCCTGGTATATATGGATCTTTATTATGTTGGTCAGTACTGAAAGATTTCCTCAGTGAGCAAAACTGGTGAATAACACCAGATATTATGCTGCTATAGCTTTGATTGCTGATCTCTCCTTGTCTCTCTCTGGGTGAGAACGATGCAGACAGCACAGAGTGACCTTTGAGATGTCCTAGTTGTACATGGTATTGCTATTCTAAAAACTGCTTAGACGCATATGCGGTTTTGGCTTCTGAGAATTGGGTTGAACGATGGTTGAAAACTTCAGTATAGATGCCACTCATGTGTGTACTAGAGTTACAGATGACAAGGAAATAATAATAATCAGTGTCTTATATACAGATACATACTATATACAAAGTATGTAATTATTATTGTATATAGACACATATGCACACAGGCATTATTATAATCAGTCTGTTCTGGATGACATAGAAACAATAATTTCTAGTTTATGCTCCAAAAAGACACAGAAAAGTCAGAAAATTCCATTATTTACTATTCTGAGTATATGAGGAGACAATGAGATTCAGTACTTTTTTTCTTTTTTTTTTTTTTGTTTTTTGTTTAATAGTTCCAGAACAGGAAGAATATTACTAATTTGAGGATAAATAATGTGTACCAGTTTTTGGTAAAAGATTTACAGCGTCAAAGTTGGTGGGCTATATTTTCATAGTGCCCCATTCTAACAGTTACCAGGGTTACCGAGGTTATTTCATTTTCATGAGGAGAAAGACAATGTAGACTTGAGCAGTCTACACTGGGGAGGGTGATCTGGTATGCATAAAAGTAAAGCCTCTGGGCCTTTGGTTCATAGATCAAATTCTTTGCCTGTGAAAAATTGCAACCCCCTTTAGGACATGGGATTTGAAGGCTCTAAAGCATATTGCCACATTTTTTCTTGCCATTATGAAAAAACTTCATTATGTTGGTCCTTTACTGAGGGAAGAATACATTGACAACACGATGCCTTGGAAGAAGCATAGTTTCTAGACCAGTGTCAGAACAACAGGATTAAAAGTTGTGATGCGCAGAACACAGTTCTTAATTGCTGCTAGCAGGATGTTTGTATTTTGAGGTGGGCCTGATTCCACAATAGGAAAGAGATCACATCAGTGATGAAGAAATCCTTTGTTACTAAGGAGGAGAAAAGATACAGCATAGGGACACAATATTCAGAGCCTTAGCAGTACAGCCTTGTGTCACTGCATGGCTAGCAGCACTTTCCCCCAGGCAGCTATCACAGATGGACAAACATATTCAACCCCATCAATACAGCAGCTGTTGTATAACTCACACAAAGAGAACACTGAGAATTGTCATGCATTGAAGGACAGAGTTAAAGGAGGGCCTTTGTTTTTAGATGGTGATGCAGTTGCTACTGCCTTTGAATTTAGCAGATTTTTTCCCCCCACGTTTTGTTACCTACAACTGCAAAACAGAGTGATACTTGCTAATGAGACCAACATACAATTTTCTTACCAGAACAAGGCACAGATTATTTCTATGTATCTCTGCATCTCTAAAGCACACTGTCTAGACCATTTGTGAATGCTAGAATTTGACAGGGAGCCTATGGCTTTTTTAAAGAAAAAAGTTCAACTATTGTGGCCTTGGGCCTGTAGGGATATTCTTTTTCATGGAATCAATCAATGCAATGTGCTTTTATTACAAGCTCAAACCCAAGAAAGAAATCCATTATTATGATTTTACTGACTTATACCCTCCTTTCTGGATATCTTAGAATCAATCATCATGATTTTGTCACTTTCTCAAATTAATTTAGAGTTGCCAAAGTTAAACATGTCTTCTGAGAAGGCTTTTTTCCTTCATGCCATTTGTCAGAGCAGCTAACAAACTTATATTCCCTCTCTAGCACATATACAAAAGAAGGCATCAGAAAAGAATGAGGAAATGGCCCTCCTGGGGAATCAGAGCAAAGGTTACAGGATAGCTAAAAAATCTACAAGATTTATCATTTTGAAGAGAAATGTAACTTCCTCTTTTTCATTATGAAAAAGCTCCATCTCAGGCAGAAAAAAGAGACCTCAGGATTTCCCACACCATATACAACCCCTGAAAAAGAAAGGGACTATGTTAATAAATTCAACTAGAGAGAAGGAGTACATTAATGTAAACACAGGAAACTGGTGAAATCCACTGTACAACAAACAGGCAAACTTTAAAAAAAATCTTTGTGCTGTAAATTTGGCCAATAAAATCCTTCCCAAAGTCAGCCCTGTGAAAAATGCTAGTAAATTCTTCTGATGTCAGTTTTATCCAGAATACACAGTTTCATCATATGATGATATAACATTGAAAGGGGGTGAAGACATGTCTCTTCAAAACATGCCAGCAACATGCCCAAGACATACACTGCTGCATAGATTAATTATACAAATGTGTTTCATAGCCTGGTTTATTGCTGCTTATGCTAATTTAGAATGATGCAACTTATCAGACCAGTTGGAAAATTCCTGCCACAATTGTGACACAGATTTGGTGATATCTGAGGTGTCAAAGAAAACAAAACCCTTCTCTGAGTGATAATTTAGGAGAATTCACATATGAGCTCCTGACAGACCAATTCTTCAGAGTTTTTGTTGGCAAGATGGAAAAAGCATGTACATGTTGTTGAGAAAAGGCCTATATGAGTGCCGCAGGGACTGCTCTACAATATGACACTCAGGAAAATCCCTTGATTTGGGCAGTTCAAAGAATTTTGTTCTTGAATACAACTTGGTCCTCAGGAGAAGAACCCTAAAAAGAAAGATGTAACTGTTGCTTTCTGTGAGAAACCCAAGTCTGAGGGACACTAACATGAGAAATACAAGCCCTTAACCAGACTAAGAACATGGTTTGACAAGAAGTTTACCACCAAAAGAGTTAAATCTATCTGTTCCACTGACTGAAGATGGAAGCATCCTTTTCCTATCATCCTCAAAGCATCCAGGAGACCTGGTAAAAGTTACTTCATAAGAAAGGGTGTGGATAATGCTAAGTTTTGCTTGAAAACACTGTTTGATGTTTCAATAGTTGGCAACCTTTCTCTGAAGAATTGCTTTGCAAATATTCTCTCATTAATTTTGTAGGAGGCTTGACTACTGCTGCTAATGATGATAAATTTTTTCCCAGCCACAAAATAAGTATTACAGATGATTTGATGGACTCTGCTTGTGAAAGTGGTTAAAATGAAAGTACCTCTGCAAACACATACATCACAGGTATCTGACTGCCATGTACTTACCCCAAAATATCTTCACTTGAATGAAAAACTGACCTTCTACAAACCTAAAGACAGAGTGCACAGGTCTTTATATAACAAGCCAGGATCAATGGCAGGCTGCAACCTTTTGTGAGGCAAATGAAACCAGGCCTGTCAAATTGCTTTCCTGAGGCTTCTCAGAATCCAACAAAGAATGGGCTATGTAGTGTTGGAGTTAAGTGATTCTGTCCCAAAGACTTTTAGTTTCAGAGAATGGCTTTCTTCTGCAGGTTGGCAGTCACTTAGCTTTGGAAAAAAAGCCAACTGGATATGAATCAAGATGGGCTGGGAGCAACCTCTTCTTCAAGCTGGGCTTGCCACAGGAAGGTGAAGAGAACTGTGGCTTTCTCAGAATTTCTTGTCCAGTTCTGCAACTGGTGGAGAATAACTCTGTTCTACTCCTGCTTGGGAAATACAGTGGCCACAGTCTTAGAAAAGCCCTCAGTGCTTTAAAATAACTTTGACAAGTCACCAACTGGCACTCTGAAACAGATGTGCAAGCACATAAAATGTGTGGGTAAAAAAAGGCTTTAAAAAAACACAGGGAGGGAGAGAAACACCTGGAAGATGGAAGGGGCTAATCAGCTCAATGCTAAAATTTTTCCACCCCTTGATTACTGTCTTTTGACTAAGCAATAGTTAGGTTATAAAAGGTGCCAGCACTGGAACAGGCTGTCCAGAGAGGTGGTGGAATCTCCGTCTCTGGAGACATTCAAAACCCGCCTGGGCATGTTCCTGTGCAACCTGCTCTAGGTGGACTTGCTTTGGCAAGGATGTTGGACTAGATGATCTCCAGAGATCCCATCCAACCCCATATCATTCTGTGATTCTCTGTGAACACCTCCTCAGCAGAATTACTTAAAATAAGGGCCAGTTAACCACCCCTGGAAAACATTTAAGCACTGTTAAAGATTTTCTTTCCAGTCATCTGTTCACTGCTCAGCAGTACTTCAGGCAACTTAGCCTACCTGTCCTATCTTTGCTCACGTGGAACAACAATTCCTGAAGGGATGAATAATAGCAGTGCATCATAAATTATGCCCATTTTTTACCTCCCTCAGGGGATCTGAAAAGCAGTTTCTTCAGAGATGTTGTTCCAGCTGTACAGATAGTATATTTCCACTAAACCCTCTTACCAAGAATGTGAGAGATTCAAGGATTTAACTGACGGTATTGCAAAACCCAAGCTCACGATTTATGGGCACACTCCAGCACAAACTTTGCTGCACAGAATAAAAGATCTCATCACTTATATTGTCTCCTGAAATCATCCCTGTCCAAACATCACACACTTCTGAGACTTCCATCCAGCTGCTGGATTTAGCATGCCACCCCAGCTACTTCACTTGCTATTTGCTTGCTTGCAAGCTTCACTTGTTGTTTACTATTGCAACAACACATCATCAGTAAGGTAAAAACTAACCTGTCTTATGATGGTCTGACCCAGTTTAAGTTTCTTCTTCTCTATTTCCTTTACTCCTTTTACAGGTGTACCAGTATCAACCATGTAAACCCTGTCCGTGTTTGTAGTTGACTTTTTATAATTCTTGAAGGTAAAAAGAGCCAATGTTTTTCACCAGTAATCTTTTATTTGGTACCTTGTTCTCTGCACTCTAATAACTCCATCTGCTTTGAAAATGTCACTGGCCTACATCTGTTAATAACCTTTTTCAAGGCTCTTCTGATTTCTAACACACTCATGTACCTCTCTTGGTAAAAGGAAGACCCTTTCCTTCTTATTTCTTTCCCTTTTCCCCTTTCTTTTTTCCCTTTCCTTAGGAAAGGGCTTTAGAAGGTTTAAGCCCTGGTAGCTCTAAGGCAGTGGCAGAAAATGGAGCCCAAAGCAGAGGCAAAGTTTTTCTAGTCCTATTGTCAGGTGTCACTGGCAATGATAAGAGCTGGTTTCAGTGCTGCTATCTGAAGGAATTCAGCTGGTTGCTTAAGGGCAGTCTGGACCTAGAATGTGCTCCTACTCACAGCTATAGGAGATTTAGTTCAACTATACCTGTGTCTCCCCGTTCCTACTTGCTACTTTCGATGGTAGTAAGTTTCTCCTCTTACATGTGCACTTGCAGTTTAGGTCACTGAGGAAAAACTACCATATGCTGTTTAGGAGACATAAACTTCAGCCCCAATTTGATCAAAGAAAGAGTCAGCTGAGTTGGTGGCCAGCCTCCCATGCCACCCCAGCACCCAGCTTGCAGCAGCACCACAGGTTGACCTCACTAGAGTCCAAACCACAGCAAACCTCACTCAGCTGCAGAAGTGCTATTGCCTATGGAACAGGATTGTACCTTGTGCTTAATATGACACTTCAGTGTGGAAGATGATGTAAGACAAATGGGTATTAGAAATCTGCTTTGCTCATTTATGGAGTAGCCAGTTTCTGCTTTCAAGAGAGTGGAAGATTTAGGGGCAGGATATGGATCTTGCTTTCAGCCCAGAAAGCTGAAACATCTGCTGTGGCAGATGTGCTGCCTTGGATTCATATGGCTTTTTATATTTCTATCAGGCTTTATATGAATGACACCTGGAGTACTCTTGGTCTGGGGTCTCTTCTCAGGAAGGCTCATAATTTGATTTTATCAGATAACAGTCTCAATCTAGTTTTAGAGTGGGGGAGGGAGGAACGTGCTCGAATCACTAAAAAACAAAGTTGAAATAGGCTTTACTGGCACACACACTGCCAGTTTCAGCACAGGTGACTCAAGAAACACATGAACTGAGTCACTGTTTCAGTGACATCAGTGCTACCTCCAGCAAATAGCCAAAACTCACGAAGAGTTGCTGCTTCTGTTTTCACTCATCCTGTCTCTGTCATAGGACAATTAATGGATGTTGTTTTTTTTAGCTGTGGCACCCTGTCACGTTTTCTGACTGGGAGAAGTGAAGAACGGTGCAGTGACTACAGCCAAGGGCTAGGCGACCTCTCCACACTGTGAACAGGCAGACTGACAGCAGCAAAGTGCCTCTGACTGTGGCTTTGCTGTGCCCCAGAATGGCCTCCAGTTCTTGAACTAAACAGTTTGAGCCAGTTACTTTTGTGTTTCCCATAGCCAGAGCACAAGTGTGCCAGCTGCCTGCCCTCTTCCCACACAAGAAGAGCAGAGTGAAAATGAATGTGTAGGCTAGGAATCTGGATTCAAGCCTTAAACCCCAGTCTAATGTGGTAGCTTGTGTGACGTGCACCCGTCATGGAGTTACTAGAAATTTTCTTGAAGGGGAGCACAAGGGGAATAAATTTACTATTCTAATGAAAATGAAAATAACTTGTATCTTTGAGAGGATACTGATGGTGTCAGAGCTGTAAGAAGATATGGTCCAGTTCCTTACATCATTCCTTTACCCCACTTTAATCCCAACACTTAAATTTAGGATGCAGCAGTTAGAATTAAGCTCTCTGTGTGCTAAAGTAGGATGTTTAAAAAAACCTCACATTTTGTTTCCTTTCTGCTGGGTTTAAACTTTTAGATCAAATCACCCTGAAAAAGATGTTTGTGCAACAGGAAAATGTGGTATCAAGATTATCAGAACAAGGTAGACAATAATATATTTCATGTGACATGATTGCAAAAATTGACAAGGAAACCACAGGACATCAGTGTGAATGCAATGGAACAAGGCCACGTAGCATGTGTTGTGTGTCACAGGCGTAAGGGTTTATATAGACTTGAATGAGATTCAATTTACATCAAAAGGACCTTCAGGGTTGGGGTTTTTGTGTTTTGTTTTTTTTTTTTTTTAAGATAGAGGCATGTCTTTTGGCATTACACAGCTTGTGGCTATTGAGGCAGATCTGAAGGTAACAGGATACAGAGCATGCACTTCTGATTTACTAGCACAAATGGCTTACACAGGCATGGAAAGTAAACTGTTTTAAGCCTTCGAGATCAGAGATAAGACTTATTAGCAGGACTGTCTGGGGCGTTTTTTCTCTTCACTTCCTTGCCGTGCTAATTTGGTATAAAGGTACTTCTCCGACTGGCCTATTTGCACAACACGACACCCAGATTTTGTAACAAATTCCCTGCACTAGTCTCCATGCCATGACCCCCTCATCCCACTTTACTCTGCTGTTGCATCTTGCCTTTGACATTTTATCCTGCTTTCTCTCATATCTTTTGGGTCAGTTCTAGCTGTTCTTTTGATTCCTGTTTTCCTACAGCATCTTCTTCTACCTGCAGGTGGGAAGTAACGACATGACAAAAACACCTAAAATATCACAGAAACAGGCAACTTGGTCACTGTGACCTCCTGGCAGAATGGTACTTTGCAGCAATCTAAAATACTCCTACCTAACAGCAGTCTGCAAGAACTAAAATATACAGACCCAAGTACTGTGACAAGTAACTCACAAAAGATACTTTACTGAGCTTTTTCTGTGTATTTTTCAGTATTCTAGAATTCAATTCTAGAAGTATAACTGGGCCCTGAAGAATTTTGTGCTGAAATGTAATGCCCACTAGGACATCCTAGTAAAGATCACTTATTCTGTAGAGCTGGTACTAGCCAGGAGGCAATCTCCTCTCTCCCTCAGAAACCATTAGAAACCTTCAGTTCTTGTCAACTTATTGATTTTACAGTTTAAGACTCATCATAATTTAAAAACTGTGGATGCAGCTTCTTAAATATCACTGTCAAATGTCAAAGCACGCAGAACAAGACTTGCTGCATAGCTTAGAACATGCACAAAACACCCTCTCTCAGCCTGATGTAGTTGATGGTTCCTTCATTCATGACTTCTTAAGTATTTCATGTTCAGCTCTGTGCCCAGCCCCGTACATCGAAGCCAGGCTCATGGAGGAGACCTTCCATGTGCTATGGCTTCCAACCAAAGACTTGTAAAGTAAAGTAATGCCACTCCTGAAAACTGTCTGCCTCCAAGGGGATGGTGAGATAGAGCAGATGGTCCTCGAAGAGACTGTTGCTTAAAAGCAATTGCTATAGAAAAGGAAGGAAATCATAACTGTCTACCCCACTCCCTAATTCCAGCTACAAAGAACCTGCTTTCAACCCCAAAACTCCCAAGCAATCCTGCAAATTTCACTCCAGAAAGAGAGAAAACTCTCTTTGACCTACTGTTTTCTAATTTCTCATCTCAGCTTCTCCCAAACATCTTCTGGAGAATACTAAAACAAAGACACTTTTTTCAAAGCTTTATCTTTTCCTGCTACGCAGGAGGTCCTGGCATAAAGAATCATTGCCTGGCTAACACCAATGAGAAATGCCATACGTGAGCACAAATAACCTGGGCACAGAGCCATTCATGAACTAAGCACAGGTATTACTGCTTGAGAAGAAATTAATCAATTGGAATTTTGCAAACTGAATAATTTTATAATAGCATATTTTATGATTATCTCTTCACAATTAAAGATTTTGGCAAAATCAGCCAATGGATTATAATCTTCTCCAGAAAAAAAATAAAGACAAAATTATGTTAAACGAAGAACTCTCAAATACACAAAGAATATATAATAACCCCTTTAATTCTATATCTTTCTTTCTCACTTCCTCAGAAATAATTACTTTACATGCCAGATTCTTCTATCTTTGAAACTCAGATCATGCTGTCCAAATTAATAGACCCATTCTTGAGCTATGGTGCAATTCAATATATGTGAGTTCTGTATTAAAACACCTGTATGCTCTGAATTTTTATGTTGGTACAAGCTGAGATTCTGTGTGGTATGCTCTCACTGTGCAGGAATAAAAACGTTTACATCTTATTTTCTCAAATCAAGCTTTTTAAAAATAAATGGCTACATCATGTTTGCCCAAGACACAACATTCTGTTTGTATCACAAAATAAACCAACCAGTGGAATAGGTCTCTGGTATTCTGGAAGCCAGAAAAAAAAAAAGCAGATCAGTCTAGCCCTCATTAATTTGTTCTTTTTCCGAGAGTAAATGTTAACAAGAGTTTTCTGTGCTTAGAGAAAACTTTGAATCAGACACTTAACTATTGGAAATACTTATTCAGAAAAAAAGCATATACCGCTCCTATACCTAGGGTTTTCCAGTGTGTTCAATACACTCATTTTTTTACGAGAAGCACCTCTCTTTTTCATTTCACAATCCTAAAACACGTCAATGCAAAAGTATCCCAATTTCGATTTTGAAAACACAGTCACCTTTCCTCTTATGTTACTTTCAAGATTAAAATATTCATTTCAGGTACATGATTCCAATATTTGCTCATATATGTTCCTTCCCCCTAACAAATATGGCTAAATGGTAAAGAAGACTTAGAAAGTACTTCTAAAGTAACTTTTTCTGGGAAATTTGAAAGTTTCAACATAAAAAATTTAATAGATTTACAGACTATTCAGATGTGCTGTGGAATTCAGGTTACTCGCTTTCAAACAGCCCTTATTTAATGAAAAACATACATTTTGATCTCTGACGCGTGTACATACTGAACACTTAACTGAAAAGTATCTTTGCAATGCACTTTGTTACATATTTAGGAAAGGCAAGAGAGCAAATCTTGTCTCTCTTTGCTTTTATTATTAAAATTGTGTGTGTTGGAAATATAGATACTATACTGTTACTACTCTAGAGCAATTTACTGCCTGGCATTTTGCAGGTTCTTGTATGAATATTCCTTGTATGTTCATCATTCTGAGTCTCCATTATGTTTTGTCTCCCCTGTTTAGATCTGAGCAACTTGAAAGGTTTTACACAATAATTTATTTAATTTGATTTCTTTAAACAGATGGAATATAGAATTTTTCTAGCTTGTCTGTACTTGGAAGACAAAAAGGTTGTGTTTGATAAAAACATAACATCCAGAAATACATCTGCAGGCTGATTTAAAAACATCAAGAAATGGAGAAGTCCCACCACCTCTTTTGAAAGTTTATTTTGCTAGTTGATCACTTTCAGAATTAAATCCCTGAACCTTTATTTGTGTGGGTAAATCCTTCTGGTCAGGCTCCATTCTGAACTACTGCACGTATGCCAGGGCTACATGGTTCTCTACTCTCGTGGTGGTTGGAATTCAAAACTGCATGTTGAAAAACTTGCTCAAATCTTTTGGGAGTACTGATCTGTTGTTTGTATTGTATTAGCAGATAGAGACTCCAGCTAAGATTTCACCAGTATGGGCGGAGAACTCTGTTTCTGCTACAATAACAAATAGGCAAAATGGAAGGTGAGAGAAGAGTCCTTCCTCTTTTTACAGATGAAGAAATAAGGCACCCTGCATGTCATTTTGAGTTCTTCAAGGATAGTTTTGAACAATTGTCACATGTTGGTCTCAACTGAATTATTTTGAATTTACAAAGAATAAATGAAGATCAGAATCTTGCTCATGAAACTTGCCTGAGAGGAACAGGAAGCTTGTGCAAACTGAACCCAGAAAGAAAATTCATGTCTACAATGCCCTGGAAAAGGGCCAAACAATTTATAGTTATAATAGATTAGAATTCCTGTCCTAGTTCTACTTGCTGATACCCAACTGCTTACTACCTCATATCCTGTAAACTCAGACTGTGCATCGATACACTCCCACATATGTGGCACCAGACTGACACCACTTTCGTCGTTTCTGTCTAAGCCGACTACAAATTTGGAAGTTTTTAGTCAGCAGCTAACTTGATAGTTTCACTGTCTTTAATGGATATGAACAACGTATGTTGTGCTTTGTTACATGCATTTTCTTGCTTTGCCAGTAAAACCATTCATGTGGCCAGAGTCATGCATGGCATGTTGATTCTGAGTAGGTGTTTGGTGACAAGCTGAACTGAGCTCACTATCTCTGAGATTCTGTACAAAATTTTACCTTTTGAGGTCCTTTCCTAAGTTCCTCTGACTGTCTTTTTCATGCTTTAGCCTGTAATGTCTCAAGTGACATGATGCACCTGCTGACCTCCACTATGGCTGTTGGCTTGTCCATCTAATAATCTGAACCCTGAAATTATGGAATATCCTCTTGGTTGGCCCACGATGGACCATGGACAGACCTAACTAACTTTGTAAAGCAGGCTTAGTAGTCTTCATTTTTGGCATATCATATTTGACTGTAAATAGATATTGCTGTTTCAATCTTGCCTTTGTTTCACTGTAATATACAGAGGGTATTTCCACAAATCAGATTATTTAAAAAAAAAAGACATTTTTTATCTTGCTATGTGGGACTTTTGCATATATCACCCTTGTCAATTATAATGAAAGTTACACGTGTAAAAACCCCAGTGGCAGATTGTGATAAGGCAGATTTGACACACATCACTCTGCTGATAAGGATGCTACAAGATTTTGACATTTGTAGTGAAATGCTTCAAGGAAGGACTGTATATAATGGATAATGAAATGCAGATGGCTTGACCAAACTGGATGCCAAAAGGGTGTCCAGCCTTGGTAGAAAGTTTGTGGCAGAACTCATACCATAGAAAAGAACAGAGATAGAAAGGACAGGGCAATTTTGACCTTCTATCATTACTGGAGAATTAGTGCTATTGAAAGTGAAAAAGAAGGACTAGGGAGAAAACAAACCCTAGAAGACCAAAAGATGGGGTTGGAAAATTTGACAGTAGCATGATAGTTTGCCTGCGTCCTTCTTCCCCTCTTTCCATTTCACAATGGGAGTCCCTGAGGGCCTGGTGGAGGTTACCTTAAACACACTATGCCTTTACTGCAGGGTTAAAAAAAAAAAAGCAAGTGGTTACTGAAATATTGTACATCATTTACCATACCACTTGCATGAAAAGTTATTTCTCTCTGTCTCTCCGTTCAAGAAATGGCATTCTCTGTTTACTTGAATGACAGACATACATTTTCTGTACCTTCTACTTTCAATAGTTTTGGCTATTACTCATAGCTGATACTGATTTCCTTGCCACTGCCCTGGTGATTGGTCATACTGTAGAGCTATTGCTTGTGAATCTTGAAATCTAGCCAAGTTTGTAGTAGGTTTCAGGACTCTGCTTAAAAAGATAGCCCCCTCAGTGAATTTGAAATGGGGAGCCTGGAATGTGCCTAAAGAAGTATAGTTATAACCTGCAAATGAGCTATGCCAGGGTTTGGAAATCTTCAAGAAATCTTGAAGCCAGAGTGTTGAGGGAAATCTTAAAATCCTCAAGTCTGTGAGAAGGCTTTAGATTTAGGTTTATGGCTTCTTGTTCATTACTTAATGTTGATGCGATAAGGCTGTTCTCTATCCCATTAATATCTCTTAATGCTGAATTCTGCTGGCTTACAGCCTTCTTTCCTGTGCTTAAAGAAAACAGAATCTAATAGCCTGTTACCTCAGGAAGATGCAACTACTTTTTCCCGTATACTACCACAGGGAAATCCTTGCATCAAGAAGTTGTTCCCCATCCATGGGCATTTTTCTCAAACGGCCAAAATCAGAACTATTAACTGCTGAAAGAAACTGAAGACATCTCAGATAACTGGCAGATAACTCATATAAAGTGGCATCCCGACTGACTGCAGGTCAGCCTATGAAAACTTGGCATCTCAGGTGAAGAACCCAGCTGTTGTAATGTAATACAATGTTCTGTGCTCATGCTTTCATAAAAAGATAGAACACAAACTGTTTGATAACAAACTATGGGCTCTTAGCTTATGGAAAAAAAGAATGGGAAATGCATGCAGCTGAAATGTGGAGACTTTCTGTTACATTTTGTGGACTCTGTTTTTCATAATCAAAAGGGATTTTGAAAAGCCAGAACACAGAGATGCAGGCATAAAATCCCATGAACAAGAATTACACAGATAAAACAAATAGCTCTACAGTCCCCTTTAGAGGTGACCCATGTGAGTCAATGAAATGCAAGGCATCTCTGTGCCATACAGTGGAGTCCAAGGAAATTGTCAGAGGGCACTGAACCCCCTTTGCAAACCTGCAGCCGCGTCAGAGCTGAGCTGGGCCCAAGCTAATGGCCAGGCCCCACAAGCCCAGGTGAAGCAATGCTAAGGCAGCTGCCCCACCGCTGTGGTGGGTTTTGGCTCTCCGAAGGAGACAGCACCCTGCCTGCGGTAGCACCATCACCAACATGCTGCTCCACAGTGGCATGCCATGCATGTCAGCTGAGAGGTGGGCACACCTGACCCAGGCGACCTGTTGAAATCTCATTTGGCCAATACCACTCTGGAGCCCATCAATAAATCCTTGAACTAAGTCTTTCTGCATAACTGAGTGAACTCCCCATCTCCACCTCTTGCCAAAATAATCCATTGTAATCAGTTTCAAATGTTGCCCTGCTCGCGTCTCACAATGTTTTTCCTCGCCTCATACGTTTTCCCCCCACAAGAGGGCACCAACACTGCATCCTTTGAGACATTTTATTTCACAACGAAACGTGCCTCAAAGGAAACGAGGCGGGGGGGGGGGGGGGGGGGGAGGAGAGGCCAGAGGGACCCAAGCAGCAGGTTTCAGATCTGTAGCAACTCCCTTCCCCCTCAGGGTTCCACAATTTTGATTCCAGGGTTTCGATTCAGAAACATCTCTAGTGACAGCTGCATGAAGCCTCTAATAGGAGGTCGTTACATAAAGCCACTAATAGGAGACAGTAGTTCATAGGCACATACTTGATTTTATTTCTCCATTTTGTCTCTTGGCCCCTGCTTCAAGCAGTGAGACTACAAAAAAGGGCATCTCTGGAACTACAAACCTTCACGGACCTTAAGAGAAACCAGTTGGAGAGCTGAGAAATACCAGACAGCAAATGTCTCTTGAAATAAAACACACATGAAACAGCCAACAGACGAATTTTATGCAGTAAAAACATAACTAAAATTGCCACAGGACAGAGAGAACCTAGTGAATAGAGAACAAGCTAAAAAAGCTCTTGTACTGCATTACCTGAGATTGTGACAGCTACGGGTGAGATGATAAATATGCAGACAAATGAAAATCAAGAAAGGAAAGGACTTACTTAGTGTGCTCTATGGATTTATGCTTACAAATACAAAAATAATTCTAAAGAAAGGAAAATGTAGGCTAAGTACCAAGAAAGCTTC
Source organism: Gallinago jamesoni (assembly GCA_025769975.1). Lineage (NCBI taxonomy): Eukaryota > Metazoa > Chordata > Aves > Charadriiformes > Scolopacidae > Gallinago > Gallinago jamesoni. The sequence continues at coordinate 31,304,921 of JAOQGH010000077.1, read as the reverse complement.
CTATATAAGGTAGAGAGCCCACACGTTCTTTTGCAGGCAGTGAATACCCACATTTAAGCCACTATTTTGGTTGCCTTATTCTGGAATTTGTAAACGCTGGGCTAGGCTTCAGGGGCAGGACACAGGTCCCCAGATGGTGTTACTCTGGCTTCTGCTGGAGCTCTGGTGCATGTAATCTACTAGCAATCATATTTTTACACAACACTGTGATCAGGGAATTTCAAGAAATTCATGTAATGCTCTTTTTCCTCCTCTCTCCTCTTCCACCTCCACTGCCTGTACATTGTACTTCCTCACGTAAAGGCAAAACTCTTTTCACCAAGTCCTACAACTTGAGAACCAGGGACGCTTGATGAAAACAGTAGGAAATTGGGTCAAAACAGATAAACGAAAGTGCTTCTTTACAAAACATGTAGTGAATTTCTGATACTTGCTGCCACTGGAGGTTGTGGAGGCAAGGACAGTAGCAGGTGACAAAAGGTTTCAGACAAACTCATGGACAACAGGTACAGATGGAATGTGAAAACTCTGGGCAGGGATATATTCTCTAAAATCCTAAAATTTCAATGCTCAGGGAGTGCAAGGAGTATGGACTGCAGACTATGGCCACTTGCATGGTCTCCCTAAACAACTGCTTTTACTGCCACCTGCGGAGAGAGGACACTGAATGACAGACTGTTGCTCTGGCTCAGGAGTACACTTCTATATCCTCATGTTATTTCTCTTTCCACTGTTCTGATTTAGGCAGAGCTATAATAACTACAGCTTGATCACTCATCAAAATGGCTACCTAGAAACTGCATGGAAAGAGGAAACAGTCCAAATTGGTGCACCTTGATAAGTTGAGAGTTTTAACAAGCCTCTCAAAGCCACCACCATGCAGGGGGCCCAAGTTGGATGCTGCACACAGAAAACCTGCTGGAAAATGCAGCATGAAGTGTTGGGGGAACATTTGTTATCAGAAGAATAAGTTCCCACAAGCTAAATGCCCTTCACCAAACTGTAACAGGTTGACTTAGGTATATTTCGGCAACCAAACAAAAGAGGGAAGGGAGGGTACTCTTGGTACTGTCCAAACGTCCTATTCCACTGCTTTTTGAACGAAACATTTTTATTTTCCTTCTTTTGATCAAGCTTCAAGAATACTTCGGTTTTAAGTATAACATATAAATTAAAAGAAAGAAAATGAAAGTTTTATGTGTAGTGGTCTGTGGATTCTGAATCACTGACACTTATGAAACATTAAATTACACTGAACAGTCAAAGAATGGATATAGCAAATTTTAACAGGCACAGGAATGGTATAAAAAAAGGTAATGCTCAATGTTTTATGATACAGGAATAGCCATCATGTCCTCACTGTTTTCATCATATGAAGGTCTCACCAGGGGAACTTGCTGAGAAAAGTTTAGTGTTTAATGCCGTAAGGAACACAAAGACAGTAAACATAAGTCTTTGCAGGGGAAGGCCTCAAAAGAAACTCTCCTGGACTTTCCAAGGCTCTAATTTTCCTAACGCACATGAATGCCTTTCAGGACCATACATTTATTGCATGGAGACCAAACTCTACAATTTCTCTTCACAGGACCAGGCAAAGGACTTAATTCTGTTAGAAACAATTAGATTATTTAGAAAATCAGCTCTGCAAGAAGACTTCAGCTCTGAGTCAGAAAATTAAGTTTCTGGATCAACTTTTTGTGTGGCCTTATGCAGGTAATTTCATCAGCTCTATAGGTACTGGCAGTGATGGGTAGACCACACCAGTGCGGTTGCACCTCAGTGTGCACATAATGCAGTGCACCAAACAACCCCATTTTCTCTGTCAGGCTTAACACCTACTTACCTGTGAGACAGGATATTTCCCTACCTTATGGGGAGGAGGGGGAATAACGTCAGAGAGACAAAATCTACTAATAATTCTGTAGTATTCAAATACTGGAGTAGTGTGGGTGGCAGGAATACAGCTGAATCGTTATCATATTCTATTTACACCTACTCATGGACGTACTGATTCATATCGGGAGTATTTGGAGAATACACTGGATTGTATTTACCATTTTTCATTACAAGTATGAAAGTGGTGTTTGAATCTAGCCCACCCTTCTATGGTTTTTCACGTAACTCTTCTCTATTGAGATGTATTTCTTGAAATGACTCTTTTGTAGCTTTTGTTCTGAAAACAACTTTGAATAAAAGCTACTGGAGGTTATATTAGCTGCTGTACTGTTTTTCACACATTTTACAGTTCAGTCCCAGGTTTCAGATTAAACAGTTCCACTGCCTGTTTTTAAGGCTAATCAGACAACTTCATTCAGATGATTATTGACAGGTAACAGGAATAGGCTTTTGTCCCAGGGTCACACTATGGAATGTCACAGAACAGATAGCCAGTTACACTCAATATTTGGATTTTGCATAATTAGAGGGTTTTTTCTTTCACAGTAATTTTTTCCTTCACAGCAGTTATTTGGAATTCATATTGGGAGACTAAAAATATGTAAAGTGCGGAAAGAGAAGTCTGAAACAGTAGTATTAAAACACTTACCATGTCCCATGCATTAGCACAGTAAATGCTGTAGAAGTTAAATTGCTTGTGGACTCAGCATGGACAAGGTGCCAGGAATCTGCAAGTTCTAATCTCATCTCAGCAGCTCTAGAAATAAGCATAAGACAATTAACTCATCACACTTTATTGCTTGAAAGCGTCTATAAACTAAAATCATATTTCAGATATTCTTCCATAATTGATTCACAGTTTTACTACAGTTATTTTCTTAATGGCCTTTCCAGGCCATAACTCTTAACACATAAGCCTGTCCAAAATGTGGAAACTTGTTTCCTGATCCATTGGTGGAAGTATCAGGACAGAGGACCTGTTCGCAGTGAACAAAAAGCATGAATAAAATTTGATTTTAGCATTAATTTTTGTTTGCCCCGGGATTTGCCAACTGTAACCACACAAGTGTTTCATAAGCTCCTCTTCATGTCAGAATTCATTACAAAATCTCCTGCCTAGGAAACATTTCCATTCTTTCTTCTTTTCCGTTTTTCTTTTTAAAAGGAGTGAGATAATGCTTGAGAAAGATACCAGATCAAAAAGCCCTCAAGTCCTCCTTGCTACACTCTAAATCCCATGTCAAGAAACACTCATATTTCCTCCCAGGCATGACTCTTAACCCTTTGTCTAATAAAATAATTGAAACCTGCTCCCAGGCTCTCCTGTGCTCAACCATCTCCCTTGAAATTCTCAAATAGAATGCCCAGTTGTTGGCCTTTGAACCCACAATGAGTATATGGAAGTCGAAGTAATTAGTTTAATATACCTAGAGAGCATACAAGGTCCTCTTATGTCTGGGTCTGAGCCTGCAAGGGCTTGTGTGTTCTCAGCTGCCTTTGACTGAGGATGTCTAAGCATTTCTGAGAAGGCCAAGACTAGCTAAAATTAAAGCTCTGGATGGAAGAATACTGCTAATATAAAATGAATGATAAAGAAACTTTGCACTAGTAAAAATAAGTGCAAAAAATGTAGAAGATGATGTAGTATGATAACAAAGAGAAAAAAAATAGCAAGGAATGCTATAAAGGAGGGCTGAAAGAATGAGGCTGATAATAAAGACAGAGATGGAGTAATGCTAATCCCCAAGACATCAAGCTTGGCAATAAACTTCTTAGTAAAACCCTGGTTTATCAGAGTAGAAGTGAAATTGCAAGGGATAGCTTTAGGTAGAATTATATATTGTCATCTCATGGGAGGGACATTACAGGTACATGTCACCACTGGCAGCACTTCACTGAGACAGAGGAAGAGAGGGGAAAGAGGTGTCTAAATCAAAGCACCCAAGGCCCTTCTTTTTCCTCCCATGTCACTAGCCATTACTAGGAAGGTAATTTGCAAATGTAGGTTCCAGTTTCAGGGAAGGGGAATTGCCTTTCCTTCCTGTAAGCCCAAAAGCATATCCCTCCCAAGGAACCTGCTAGCCATGCCGGATTGCTGCCTCTCACAAACTGAGCTGCTGCCTCCTGATTTTCTTATGTCTCTTGAATTGGGAGAGAGCTGCTGAGATCTCTGAGGATTCCTCTGCCTATAACTCCTGTCAGTGAAATAAGAATACCTTGCTGAAAAACATAGACATCTTCACAAATTAGGAAATAAACCTCACAAGGCAAGGGTTTTCCCAGAATACCAAAATAAAAGGGAAAGGGACACAGGCATTCAGAGAACACAGTTCCACTGGATAGAGTCTCAAGGCAATTTTTGAACAATCTGTGCACATTATTGTACTTTCTCTCAGACTTGTATTTTTCTCAAACTTTTATTGTACTTTTTCTTGAAGAAGCAAAATAAGATGGTACTAGACTTTTTAAAAAAATACTAAATTTGTTATGTGCTCTGCTACCTTCCCAAGAAAACAGACTGCAATAGCTGCCTGTTTTATTAAGGAGGTGACTGGTTTACTTTCAGAGCCAATTTTACAAGCCTCTTGACTTCCTGTCCTCATCACTTTTTAGAGAAGTGAAGACAGACACGGTCTTCATACCTACCGCTGGCTTTTTAATTGCAGTGGCTATAGTATTAGTTCAGGCTCCAGATATTTGAGTTATAGGAGCTGACTGTAGCCTCCTAGCTAACCTGTTGCATAAAGTCTGATTCAGCAATATGTTATGTGCTAGATTCACTCTTTACATTAATGGAAATACAGCTTCTAATGCACTTGGAATACAGTGCTGGAAATTTTGATTCAGCAGCAGATTATGTGCTGGATTCATTCATAATATTAATGGAAGTTTTAAGTGCTGTTGGAAGATGTCACTGGAAGATTTTTGATTTTTTATTCCACACTGTTTTCAAAAATACATTTGAGGGCTTTTTAGAAGTTGCAGTGCATCCGGATGACACAAGCAAAGAGAGGCAGTTCTGGTCAATGGACAAAAGGCCTTGCATTCAGGTACCTTGACATGTCAGACTTTCATGGGTTAACTTCACTCTTCTGAATCATGGCCTTTGACCACTGAGGGCAGACCTGTTATAATGTGTTGCAAGCCATGGGGATGGGGAGTGGGTTTGAGCAGGAGAGTAGCCTGCAAATTTAAAAATCTCTGTGGTCCGCTGGTCATTTTGAGGACGGATTTAACAATTGCAAAGCCACATTTAGCAGAAAGCATTTCATGGGCCTGCTGGTACATCTGGGTTAGCCAGTAAATGGGAGCTTCACTTTTTCCACACCGTGCCTTCCTGGAGGGAGAAAAGATGATGGGGCAAGTACAGAACAATATCAGAAGCCACTGTCAGAAGACAGCACAGGCCTGGTAAATGAAAGTGTGGTCTTGAAGCTCCTATCAATAACCTGTAAAAAAAACAAAAACATGTGAAAAGTGTCCTTTACTTTCCACAAGCTACTTTGCACCAGGCCTAAGACACTATAGTCTTTTGGAAGAGGTCTCCGGTATGGAATATTTTAGCCTTGAGGGTAGGGTCTGCCTAGCTAACACCATGGTATCACTAACACCATGGGTATAGCAAATGCCTATATCCCCGCTGCAGGACAAGTAAGATTTTCCCCAAATGTCCCATATTCCCAGCCACTCTTTCCTTCCCACAAAAGCCCCTGAATTCAGCCTTGCAGCTGCTCAGCTACTTCCTCTCTAGTACAGCACGTTCAGGGCTGCTCAGAAACCCATCAGAAGCCCAAGCTCATTGTATCAGAGAGATGTGGGATTTTGTCTCTCACACACATTATGATAATAATTGTGTTGATGCTACTAATATTAGGAGCCACCTGCATGTGGTTTCAGAGCTCTGGAGAATTCAGCTGAGCTTGAAAGATAGGAATAAGGGACGGTGGGTGTCTGCTGGGGCCCAGGTATCCCCAGTGTACAAATATATAGAGGATAGTCATGAAGTGTATTGATCCTCTTTCTAGGTGCTGAAATAAAGCTCAGACCTTTGCAAATTGAGAACAGAATCTCGATTTTGTGCCAGCAGAGCCACCAGGATGACTGACTTGCAAATTTGGATCAACTCATGGAAATATAGACATTGTGTGACCACAAATACACCATTTGGATACAGGTTTTCAAATTAAAGCACACAATAGCTTCTCAGTATTGTGAAATGCTGCAGTGTACTCCTATCTCAGCCTGAAGGTGAAGTTCAAATTGCATTAGAATGTAAATCAACACAACAGAGATGATTTGGTTCTCAGTGGATATCACAGCTCGTGAGGAGTGGCATCCTGGATGAACTTACCCTATTACAGCCATCCTAAACTCTTCAGAGATATGGCCATTAAAGACTCTTACAAATATGTTGTTGTTAAGTTACAAAGAATATTGCTGAACATGTCACACTATGCATTTTTGCTGACATCTCATTTCCTCTCTCCTGTTTTGTGGTGAAGGTATAAACAGGGTTTATTACCAAGTCATCCTTCCTGTGGTAACAGATGGAAGTAACAAAACCAGCACAGAAAAGGATTATTAACATCCATGGTAAGTTTTTCAATACTCTGGCCATTAATTTTGAGTACTGCAAGCTGGAAGTTATTATCATATCCAAGTGCACTCAATTTCCAAAGAAGGAAAAATAAATAATATGAACATATGTTTGATAGAATATTGATCCAGAAAGAGACATAAAATATTTGAAAAAGTATACAACACTACAAATATTATTAGCATAATAAAGTTTTTTAAAAACTGACATAAAAAGACTAGTTTTATGAACAAGCAGTTGATTTTACCTGCATTAGGTTTCAGCTGCCGAAGAAAAAGATTCCTGCTGAACAATGGGCTATTACATGAGTTGCCTCCTTCAGCTGTAAGCTCAAAGCCTGCTTTTGGATAGAGAAAGAATTTGGTGATCCTAGCCTTGCTCCTTTTTTCATGTAGCTCATAAAACACACTGACAAACTGGCTGTCCTGTTGCAAAAAAGCCGCAAGATTGGATTTACAGGATTCAGGGTTGAGGTGCACTGGCTGAACTACAAGATGAAACCTGTACAGAACATGCATTGTGTCTAGTTCAAACCAGAGCAATTAGCTGTTCACTTTCATGACTATTAAATGCACTCATAATTAAAATTTAAAAGTCTGAAGTCTATACTATTTTTTCCAAGCCCCAATTATGAGTAATAAGATTTAAGTTTAAGTTTAACTTGTTTCTTAATAGAGGGTAAAAAGCTCTTATAAATCAGTCAAATAGGAATTGCCACTGAAGAGCTATTGCTGGAGAATTGCTGTCGAAGTAAAACTAATTAATATCTGTCACTGCAAACAGTTAACTACAGAAAACTTTCCTGCTTAACTACCAGCAGTATTAAACCATCTGGATTTATATCATCAAAAGAAAGGTAAGAGAGAACACACTGTCTCTTTTGACATCAGCTTTTATCTTCTGCTCTGGTGAGATTCTGAAGTCTTTTTTCATGAAATCTGACCAGACAGAACCGAAGCCAGGTCCGGCTCCCCAATTAGCTCTAGCACCGCGGTTGTCGGATCATGTTCTCAAAGAGCTTTCCCTTAACTGAACTTTTGGATCACAAAAATACAAAAAGAGACAATCTTAAAGAAACCAATAGTTTGATAAGTTTCACTCAAGTGACCTCAAGATGGCTCTGCCACCCTTGGGCCCAGAAGTGGTAGCCAGCTCCTGAGAGTTCACAAAGTAGCTTCAGGTCTCCTCCATGGCTCTGATCACACATCAGCACATGGGGTTGCTTGAAATAAAGGAGCACTATCCACATTCAACAATCAGAATCAAGCCCACTCATTAACTTCTACTCTGGCAATATACATCAATTCCAATAAAGCACTTGTGCCCTCACATCTATGTATTTCTGTGGCAAAAGAAATAAAAAACACCTTAGAAGACCCGAAGTACAAGACTTGATGGCTGTCTGGTGCAACATTGGTATTTCCTTCTTGGCTTTGGGACATCTTCTTAGCACTAATTACAGATTCTTATTTGTGGAGCACTTACTGGATGACTTTTATGGGTTAATGCTTCGTAAAACGGTAGATTCAGCTTCCCAGGGTCTGGGAACCTGCAAGGTTTCCCCCTGGAAACCTGCAACAGCCTCTATGTAGAAAGCTTTGATTGCTTATTCAGAAGTCGTCATCAGAGATTTAGCAAAAATGTTCGCAGTGTGAACATCAAGGCTCTGAGCAAGCTAGTGTAATTTCAAAGCTGGCTCTGCTTTAGGAGGGAAATTGGACCACATATCTCCAAAGGACCTCTCCAACAAAAATTGTTGTCTGTTTCTATGATCATGCCTTTTGTTCCACTGCACATGCAGAAACACATGATGATAAATGTATATAACTAGATCAGGCCCTAATTGACCATTTAAAAAAACAAAAGCAATCCTACTTTGATTGCCTCCTTTTTATAATAACTCTCCTGAAAAGCTATTTTTATCAGCTGTAACTGCAAAACATGTATCCCAAATATTTTCCTAACATAAACAAATGATAAACAAAGTTAAGAGTTCACTTGAGCTCCAGACAGCACACCTCCACTGGGAATTCTTTGTCTGTCCCACTGTCCTTTTGCCTGATAACTATGCAGATTTTTCATGCCCACTAGCAACCAGTGCTGGACTTCAGGGTGGTAGTGATCTCCCCTCCTTTGGCACCAAGCCAAGGAGGCAGTACACACTACCATTTCTCCAGGGCCTTTCAGAGCCAGGAAGATGTTGGCAAATTCGAGGGAATTACCTGAGCAGCAACAAACCTGATTAACAGGCTGAAGTGACTGATTTATGAGGAGAGATGAACAGAGCTCAGTTTAAAAAGTTTGACCAAATGATGACTAAAGAAAGGGATATTTAACTATAATTGGTATGGCTTTCCTTTCACTTTAAGAGGGTGTCAGGCTCAAACGAGAAAACTATCCACCTACATAAAGGCTGGAGAAAGGTTCTGATGGGAACTGATTAAAAACCAAAGACACAGGTTCCCCAGATGTGCAAACCAAGACAGTGTCACTTCTTTTAACTTCCTTGTGACAGGTGAAGATCCCAGCCTTCCTGATTTTGATCTTGACACTTGTCTGACCATAGAAGTGACAGACCATGCTTTCCTGTATTATCTCTCCATTGCTAACATGACTGGCAGCAGTTAGCTTAAAGAATGGCAGAGTAACTCAGTCGTTGTACCCAGTCACTCTTTGGGCCTCCTTGCTGAATGTAATTTTGGTGGCAATTGCCCTGGTGCTTATACTTTTCATGAAAAGGGCTAGCTGTCCCATAGAAAACGGAATAAGATGGTCTAAGTGATTTTCAGGAGAAATGCCTGAAAACTGAGACCTGTGAAAAACTGCAACTAGCCTTAGTGTAGCAGTGTTGGAAGGTCCATCATCTGCATCTGCCAAACTGAACTGGAAACAGCATTGGTAGGTTTTCCTGTGGAAACAATATGGTGAATGTTCCTGGAGAGATGAGTGAGCTGGCCTACGTTTTTGGGGGAGGGAGGTTTATATAAACTTCCTCCCAACCCAGCCTCAGTGTTATAATCTGATACTTCAGATTGCAGTGCCAGTGCTCATCAACACGACTTGAGACCTGCTGGTTTTCTGCTATTTGGAATGGTGCTCCCTCATCTTCAGTCTGTTTTCTGCTGTAGCATACAGTGGCTTTGACAACTGCTTCAGCCCAGGGAGAGGCCCTAGTGCTGACTGCTACTCACCTGGCCCAGGCCCCTGGCACTCAAAACCCAAAGGCTTAAATACATTCTTCTAAGTAGCTGTGAAAGCAGACAGGATGGAAAAACAAGGAGGGTGATCCAAAGACTAGAAGAAAAAACAAGCAACTGTTTTTAGTGTAGAAAACACACGCATGGCTGTGAACGTTTCTCCAGTAAAGAATTAATTTGAAGACATGGTTTCAGCTGGAGAGCTCTGATAACAGGACTTGGTCAGCTTTCCTACACATCACCTCCTCTAAATTTCATATCTGACTAGCAGAAATCTCTTTAAGTGGTGTCAAAGAAGGTCACCGCTGAAGTCTACTGTCCAAGTCTACTGTCTCATTTTCCTTTCTAGGCAGTCCAACTAATTGGGACAACATATCATGCTTTGGCTTTGCAGTTTTCAGCTGACCACTAGAGAGGAGCTGAGCCATGTCCCGTCCATTTGTGTCTTGGAGATGAATTGCTATGCAAACTATGATTAGCTAACCCGTTGTTTCGGTTGAACATCCCTTAGTTTTCCCAAGAAAAGAGAATATTTTACTTCACCATTCATAATAAAGACAGTCAAAATGCTCTACTGTTAGCAGTTACTATGGTAACTGCTGGCAGTTTATTTTTAAGAGGGGAAGGACTCATTTTTTCACTGGTTACCTGCTTTAGTTTTGTTTTCTTCACTTGCAATCTGTTATTACATGTAAAACAGCTACCAAAGACCATTGACATGGTCAGCTCAAAGACCCGGTGATCTAACAGGCCACGTCCTGCCTGCTGATCTTGAACTGAAGTTTCATTGACTTCAGCAGAACTACTTGGAAGAGTATCCCAGCAAAGTTTAAAAACCTTTGTCTTTTGTATGCCTACTTCAATTTACCGTATTGAGAAAACAACACAGCTAGCTCTTTGTCAGATAAAGGTCTGATCTCAGCTTTAGATCCAAACTTGCCAACTTGAATTCAAAATTGGGAGTGAGGGTTTGTTACTACTCAGTTTAGTTTCAGTACTAAACCAGCTTCCTGCATTGTTGCTTTGTAGTTGCCATTATGTTTAAGGTGGCTACTACCTGTACAAAACACAAAAAAACTGAAAACCTCTGATCTTTCCATCTTTCTACATGTATTTTTCTTTATATAAATTATGCAAAGGTGCTTGATACTGGAAGCATAAGTGCCATTCTTTATTCTGGAAAAAATAACAGCTTGTGCCTGTATAACCTGCCAAATGAAAACCACCAAACTTAAATTCTAGTCCAAATTTTGCAGCTGGATCAAACATCATTGTAGTATCATAAGGCTGGAGAAGGAAATGTAGAAGCAGAACCATCTTTAATGACAAAGCAACCTGTACACATGTGAAACTATTTTACTTATTTTACATGCTGGGAAGGAATATTACGATCATTGAGTCTAATCTTCTATGCTACCCAAGTCTTCTATTCTATGAACTTCACCAAGAATATAAAATACATTTCTACTGAAAATATAGCCTATTGTAACATGGGAACATTTGGGAACCATTAGCAGCATAAATGAAGTATCAGAGACAGCCTGTGACATCAAGAACAAGGAAAGCCAAACAGTTTAAATCAAAACAAAGAAAATACCAGGAGACAATGTAAATTCATAGTTGAAAAGAACAAACTGGCAAGCATCTTAAAGTGATATTATGAGGGGAAGGAAAACTGGCACAACTTCATGGAAGTTAAGTAGCTGTTCTTGGAAATCAAGCGAAATACACTGCATGGAAACACAAAATTGGCATTTGGATGCTATTCATAGAAAAACCCCATTTCTACTTCAATAAATCAGGCTGTTTTAGGAAGAGCTGACTTTGTACATTTTGGCTTTATCAACAGTACTTCAATAATGTTTAGGAAATAAACTTCACAGTAAAACCTCGGGTGTTCAATTAGTTTTAAATGTTTTAGTGTAGGAACTGAGATAATGAAATTATAAGGATAATGGTGGCTTAATGCTTTGTGGCTCACATGAGATTTATACATTCCAATATAACCTCAAGCTGTACATATGGCATTAGAGAGAAAAAAATGAAGAAAAAGGAAAAAAGAAAAGGTTGTTGGTTGGAGGAACAAAAGCGTAATATGGAATCTGATTGCAGTGGGCATTTTCTAGCTTCTCAGGTTTTGTTGGGTTTTTTTTGTACTTGAGTTATTTTTGGATGAAGTGACTAGGAAATGCTGCATTTTCAAATGCCATCTTTATGGCTGCCCAACTCTCTGAAGCCATGAGCAATGCTAACTGAACTGAACAGCATCTAAACACACTGACTTATTTCACAAGATTCATTTCCTCCCCATGCAAATTAATGCTCAGGGGGAATACAGAGCAAACCACAAGCCTGGAAAAGCCTGTGAAAATATGCCTGGCCCTCTCTCAAATTGCAACTTCCAAAAACACAAGGGGTTTAACTTTTGCTCTGCAAACTCTGGGACCTGGGGAGGAGTGAGGGTTGGGGGATATGAGGAAAGCAAGCGAACAAGGAGCAAGGGAGAGAGAGTGGGCTCATGCTGGGTGATTTGGAGCATTGCAGCTCCAATTTAGCAGCCAAGGGTGGCTGTTTTCCCATCTCATTCTCTGGCTGCAACTCAGCCATGCAGTCTTCCTGTGGAGAAGGGCCCCTACTCTGCGTGCTCTGAGTATCTCCCACAAATGCGCCTGTCAGATTTCTTGGGAAGTCTGGAAGGGGCTAGCTAAACCGCAATCAAACAGTGAAATATTTTGAGGTTTTAATTTCAAATAAGAATGCTTTGTAAAAGGAGGACACAGTTTTGGGAAAAGAAAAACAGAGGGAAGGCTATCATCCCTGAAGAATTCATGGCAGGAGAATAAACTTTAGGAATCCCTAGTGTACTCTGTGGTGAGCTGGCTTTCTTTTCCCTCTTAAGACCAAGCATGGTACTGGGCCAGCTTGGAGCCTTCTGGAGACCTTGGGCCAGCTGGGCTAGAAGCCAAAAGCTTTCAGAACATATAAGAGAGCTGGTGTGCAGTGTTTGTGGTGGCTCAGCTCTTCCTCCTTCCCAGGGAAAGGTTGCTTCCAGACAGAGTGCTGTAAATAATTTTGAGACACTGAGGGTGGAAGATCCTTAACATCTGCAATGTTCAAGCTGTTAACTCTAGGATGGAAAAGGAGAGAGGGAAAATGGTGTCAAGAAAGCCCCCCTGGAATGAAGAAACTCTTCACAAAGCTAGTTAATGTTCCAAGAAAGAGCCATTCAAATCCCTGCTATCAGAAAATTCATATTATTCAAAGTATGAAAACCTCTGACTCACACTCTCTCTCTCCTAGAGCTTTACCACAGTCTGAGGGGAGCCCTGCTGATCCATTTAAATCAACAGAAATTGGATCTCATGCCAAATTGCTAGTACAGATGTAGACTAAGAGTGCAGAAGAGGAGGAGATGATCTCATCTAAAGCCAGAGGAGATTAAAAGAAGTTGTACATGTAGGTATTGCACAACATTTCTTTCATGTCCTTCATGGCAAATCTGACTCCTGTATGCTCATTATATATCAGATTTTGTGAAAGAAACCCTATTTTGGGCCTCTTCAAGGTCTTAAATCTATAAAGATAGCACCTCACAAACTCCAAGGACTGGCCAGAGATTCATTCATGGCAAGGAAGAATGCCCCATGGACACAGCAAGAGGGAAGCTCAGGAAAGCGAGTATCAATATCTTCTTTGCCACAACAATCCTGAGAAAATCAGCTCCTTTCCTAAGTTTGGGTTCTCTTTTTGGGTCTGCTACAGGCCACTGGACCAGGAAAACCAAGCTGATGAGACCCTCTATAGACAGATAGAAGCAGCCTCACATTCACAAGCCCTGGTCCTCATGGAGAACTTCAACCACCTCAATAACTGTTGGAGGAACAACACAGCAGGTGTAAGCAGCCCAGGTGGTTCCTGGAATGTGTTGATGATAGCTTCCTTCTTCAAATGACAGAGAGGCCAACAGGAAGAGGTGCTATACTGGAACTTGTTCTCATCAACAAGGAGGGAACATGAAGCTCAAGGGCAGCCTTGGCTGCAGTCACTATGAAATGGTGGAGTTCAAGATCCTTAGGGTAGTGAGGAGGATGCACAGCAAGCTCACTACCCTGGACTTCAGGAGAGCAGACTGGCCTCTTGAGGGATCTTCTTGGTAGAATACCATGGGATGAAGCCCTGGAGGGAAGAGGGGCCCAAGAAAGCTGGTTGAAATTCAAGGATCACCTTGTCCAAACTCAGGATCAATGCATCCCAACAAAGATGACATCAGGCAGAGCAGGTATGGAGGAGGGCCATGAAGATGATCAGGGGGCTGGAGCATCTCTCCTATGAAGGCAGGCTGAGAGTGTTGGGGGTGTTTAGCTGGAGAAGAGAAGCCTCCAGGGAGATGTTACAGCAACCTTCCAGTACTCAAAAGGGGCTTACAGGAAGGAGCAAGGAGGGACTCTTTTTCAGGGAATCTAGTGATAGGACAAGGGGTAATGGTTTTAAACTGAAAGAGGGCAGATTTAGGTTAGATATTAGGAAGAAATTCTTGACTGTGAAGGTGGTGAGACACTGGAATAGGTTGCCCAGGAAAGTTATGGATGCCCCATCCCATTGTTCAAGGCCAGGTTGGATGGGGCTTTGAGTAATCTGGTCTAGGGGACATGGCACTAGAGGATCTTTAAGGTGCCTTCCAACCCAAACCATTCTATGATTTATGAAATGTGACATCTCCTACCACTGCTTCCCCTTATTCTTTAGGCTGTTTGCTCCTCAACACAGCGTCTACCATGTACTATGCATTTACACAATGGCTAGCAAAGCAATACTATTCAGAGCTGCTCTACCAGCAGTGAATGCATTAACTCCCCAATTCACCTCTACTATTCTTCTCTACTATTTGACTATTTAGTGGCACACATGCAATGGACTCATTTAATTTCATGTGGATGTGTATTCATGTTGACTCACTCAGAAATGTCTTTAGATTAAATATTTTGTTGTAATGTCAGCTCATTTTGTAGGTGAATGAATACACTCCAGAGCTGTGTAATTTCTTTTTTCACTAGACCAATGCTATTCAAAGAGGGTTATACTTTAAATTTGAGAACAGCTATATGAGCCCATTTAGCAGCCTTTTCACTTATCCATGGAGAGCACTTAAAGGAAAATATTATTCCCTGACTGCTTCAAGTGAAGGTCTCATCAACTCTTTCAGGAATGACAGGAAAAAGCTTTTAGAAAGACATGGACTAGTTGAAGAGAGCCCAAAGGAGAGAACCAAGAATGATCAGATGTCTAGAAATATGTGATTTACAGGGAAAGATGAAATAAATTGGGATTTCTTATTCTAAAAGAGACTTGGAGAGGACGTGATAACAATCTCCCAATACATAAAAGCCTGCTTCACAAACGAGAGGGATAACCCGTTGTCTCATGGTGGATATAATGAGAAGTAATGGATTGAAATTGCTGCATGGCAGACCTAGGTAACATACTGGGAATTGCTGTCTCTCTCTAAGGATATAAAGCACAGGAATAGATTGACTAGGGAGATTGCACAGTCTCCATTACAGGGGGTCAAAAATGGCATAAGTATAATTCTTCCTTCCTTCCTTCAGGCTGAGGGATGCAATAGATGACCTCCCTCCCAATCCTGTGCTTTTTTTGTGCTTCCAAGTCTATCTTCATGTATAATGCAGAAACTCTGCACACTGAGCAATAGAGATAATAGAGAAACCAGCATAAAGGAAATCTTGCACTGAATGAAATCATCACTACTTGAAATATAGGAAGTACTTTTGAAGAGCTTCATTTTATTGCTTATTATTAATTTTATTTCAGGTATTCATTTTATTGGTTGCTACACACCAGTGCTGAATCCAGAAAGAAGAAATTTAATGGAGATCCTTGGATATCGTTATTATATGTTAGATGAGCAGAGCTCTAAACTTGCAGCAAGCTTGGCAAAAGCAGGTGCTTTTACACAAACTGAGCCCAAATGGACTTTGTGGACTTCTGCCATTTGAGCAGCTGCCCACATCTGCCTGGAAATCCAGGAGCACCAGAAGACACATTTCTAGTCCTTCCCCTAGCAACAGCCTTGAAAACCAATCTCAAGCTTTAAGAGATTGTCATTGATTTTTCCTTAAGATCACAGGTTATTCACAGTTCCTTCTGAAACCCCATACTGGATGCAAAATGCCTTTTTGCTGTATTATTACTTTTTTTTTTCCTCTTAAATAAACTGCTGAGAACATTGTCGATGCTTAACTTGCAACAACAGCAGGAATAATAGCTTACTCAAGTTCAGCCCTCAAAGGATAACACTGAATTGATAAAATGCGAAACTGTGTATTATCTGATGCATGAATAATGCTGGTAAAAGCTATTATTTTTTCATGCTCAGAAGAGTTAAAAATCAATACAGTTTTGTAAAGGTTTGATCATTTCAAAACTACAATTTCAGAACACCATTTTTTAAGAAAAACGCCTGTTGTATATTTGATGGAGTACGAATAGCACTGGTATGCAAGAGCCACATGCCACACTGACTTCATAATCTTTCCTTCTCTCTCTGAAAAATAGTTTCTGTGCCCAGTGGCACAG
This sequence comes from Gallinago jamesoni, assembly GCA_025769975.1. Taxonomy (NCBI): domain Eukaryota; kingdom Metazoa; phylum Chordata; class Aves; order Charadriiformes; family Scolopacidae; genus Gallinago; species Gallinago jamesoni. The sequence continues at coordinate 31,288,637 of JAOQGH010000077.1, read as the reverse complement.
TGTCCTTGCTGAGACTATCCCTGGCTGCTCTACACACAACTTCTGAGGTCCCCCGGCCGTGGACACAGGCATGTGAGTGAGCGGTAGAACAAAATTTCATCCTCTATCATGAGGCAAAACCAAAGAGCTGGGAGCTGGAGTTACAATAAGCAAAGAGAAATCTATTTTTTTTGGCTCCACCAAATTTTTTTGGCTCCACCAAAACAAACTCACAGGAAACCCACCTGCAGAGACTCAGTGGGATACACCTCAGTCAGCAGTGAGTCACATCCCCTCTAGTACGAGGGGGCAAAAACTCCTACCCAAGGACCATGAGAGTCATCAACTGGGGGGCTGCTTCACTCTTACATCACTCCCAGCTGTAAATCAGAAAGAGGAATAGAAACATGGCATAACTGAAGGTACCAATTTTCTCCTAGCTGCTTGACCAAAGTAGAAAGTCAATAAATGAGCAAAAGGAAACTAGACAGAAGGGCCAAATTAATCCCTGGCATATTCAGATATAATTGTACTCAATGTAGAGGTACAGATGGCTTCTTCTAGCTTAAGATTTGGCCCATAGATAGATAATGACCAAAGCAAAACAATTATATGCTGCTGCAATAAAATAAAATACATTTGTGGAAGATTGTAGCTGTCTTCAACCCCATTTTTTCCCTCTAATTTTTCTTTTAACTCCTGGGAAGACATCTACATATATATAAGAAGGATATTAAAGAAGTCAACACCAGAAGAGACTCCAGGGAAGGAAGTCTGTATTCCTCCTAATATTATTAAATATAATTTGCTACATGTATCAAAAAGGCTGTGCCAGGAGAGCCAAATTCTTAAGACAAACATGGAGAAAATTAAGCTTCAGACAGTAGTTGATGGCATGTCATCAATTAGACAGGACCTAGTGTGGCTTGAGAAACAACTGCAGCGTGAAAAGCAAAGCTAATGACAGTATGAGTCTCACGAAAGGGATGCACAGCAGAGCCATGTATATGTTGTCCCCAGACTTCTGAATTCTCACATTGTTCTGATTTTGAAAGGTGTCATATGGTGCACAGCAGGCTAATGATGTAGCATGTTCAGAGGAATTAGTTTAAGGGGCTTTTTTTTTTTCCCCCAGCCCAATGAAAAATAGTAGAAATGGTGAATTTTTGGATCTTAATGGGATCATACTGTTCTTTCCTCACATTGTCAACTTCACTTAATTTCCTCCTTCCCATTAATGTGTCTAATGCATATGTCAGGCGGAAGCCTGACACACTAGTGGCAAACAGACTGTTGTACGAAGGCGGCAAAGTGTTAAAACAATTGAGCAAGTGAGTACTAAAGTTTGCTGCTCTGGCCATATGGTACAATGTTTAATTTCCCGTAGTGAAAGAACGTGGCTGTCATAGAAAAAGATGATGAATAAATTTACTTGGGGCAACTTATTATAATGAAGAATGACTTCTCAGAGGAAGCAAACAGAGGAATTTAGAGTCTGATGAGAAGCATATGGGAAGCATTAAGATATAAGCAGAGGTAGCAAGGCTGAGTGCTTTAAAAATGAAAGACATTTAATCGATGCTTGTTGCTGGTGTTGACATATGGAAGTGAGAAACGGGTTTTGATTTGGAAGACAGGAAGAAGGTTAATAGCAGTAAAGGTGGTTGTGGAGTGATTGATACTTAGAATAACTAAGGCAGAAAGGGAGAGAGCACTTCATGCAGTCAGGCAACATACACAGGAGGACAATGTAATCCAGAAAATAAAGAACATGAAACGACTGGGCCACTTGGTTGTAAGGAGAACTGACGGGCCAAACTAGCAATGATCCAATAGTAGCCCATGGGCAGTGGGGGGGATTGAGACAGGCAAAAGTGACAGGGCTGGCTGTGCAAGGCTGGCTGAGCAGAGGAGATTGGCTGTTTCTCAGGATCAGACTGGTGAAGAACCCCTGTACAGCAAATGATGGAAGTAGATGAGGTGGGAAGGAAACAGCAAGTGATATATGAGGAGTATCCAGCATTGGTGCTGTCCCCATGTATGTATTTTCCCAGCAGGTATGCAAGCAAATGAAGGCGAGTGAATGAAGTTCTATAGCTCTTTCCTTGCAGCAGCTCCTGATTTATGTGAGCATTTTTGTTCTCAAAACCTGAAGGGCACACTCAGCCTTGATGGTTAGCTCTTCCCTCTCTGCTGCAGTTCTTCCACAGCAGACAGGCATTGCATGGAAGGAAATTACAAGTGTCCCCAAACCTTTGCAGTATGGAATGACAAGTGGAGCGAAAGCAGCCTGACCCTGCCTTCCCCAGCTCTTGCTCCTCAAGCAGTCCTGCTGGCCACCTGAGTGCAAGGCCCATGGCAGCCTTTATCCTACCAGTGGACTGTCCACCTGCATCAGTTCTAGAGTATATATGGGTAAAATGAGGCTGAAGGCTCCCTGCTCACAGACAGACTTCCTTACATGGTCAATAATTCTCACCCTGCCCGTTTCCAAAGCCTGGCCTAGTAAGGTAGAGCATCAGCATGTAAGTACTGCCTTTAAACTCCATGAGGTCAGACGGGTCCTGATATCAGAGGCCTCAAAGAGAGCACTCCTGTAGTAGCTGCAACACCTGCAGGAGCTTACTGATCAACTTTAGCATCGTCCCCCACCAACACGCACTCCCAATTGCCCGAGGTGTGCAGAACTGCAGAGAGGCTGAGCTGAAGTCATATTTTTCTCCCTGCAATGGATTTCCATTAAATCCAGCTTCCCAGAGGTGAAAGGTGAGCTCATGAGCTGCTATATGATTTAGCATTTAATACCAGCTTATTCTGCCTGTTTCTGTTACTTTCTCTAGACGATAGTCATAACTCTAGCACACAGAATTCATTCTTACTTGTTAAATGCTGACATTGCATCTAGATAATAAACAATATGTAATATGAATATGTAGCTAACCAACTGCAGACTGTAGGTAACCTTTAATTTTTCAAGTAGAGAAATGTGCTAGCCTGACCTTTATGGTATGCAAAGTTAAAGAAAGTATTTTAGAATGAAGAGCTAATGACATGAAGTTAAAAGAAAATGCAACGTAGGGATCTTTCAAGGCAATGATTTGCTTTTTATTAATTGGGTTTTGATCATGCATTTAATGTCACTCAGTATAGAAAGATACGGGTTTAACTGGAGAAATCAAACAGCTTTAAAAAGATAAAAGATCTTGTGAGAACTTCTTAAAGAGAATGAGGCAATTGTCTCTCTTATGCAGAAGACATTTCTGGTGGGAGGTTGCTTAGTGTCAGCCCTCAACAGCTGTTTTTGAAACCAATCTCATTCTGTATCTTCTGCATTTTGATGACCTTGGCATGAAGAGCTGGTGTATGCAGAAGTGATTAACAGTTGCACAAGGTTGAAAGGTAATGTCACTGTATCAAGTGGGAAGAACTAGAAAAACAAAAATAAAATAAAGTTAAGTAGTGTGAAGTCATGCACTTAGAGACCAGTAACAGAACTCCTACTGTAAGCTTTGGCTCATTAGTCAGAAATGACTAAGGAGAAAAACTTAGGTATGTTATTTGATCACTGAAGCATTATGATCCAGCAATATAATATGGCCACTAGAAGGGCAAGTAAAATCCTAAGAAGTTCTGGGTGAAAGATTTCCAAGGGAAATAATGAAGCATTGATGTCATCAGACAAGGCTTGAGACTCAGTTTGGAATATTGGCCAAACCTATTCAAGGCAGCTTCAGTTTGGAACATATCTGGAGAAGAGGGTGGAGCAGATTGCTGTGTGTCAAGACATTGTTGCAGGCATAACCTCACAGGAAATGACCATTTACATTCAAGAATAAGGCTGGCACAAGAAAAATAGGTCTAAATCAATCAATCAGGAATAGACTTTGAACAGAAATCAGCGTTCCTCTTATTCAACAGAATAAGAGGATTCTTACCTAGTTTTAGGTGGGGTCTGATCTGATTATGAATCTGTGTATAATGTGGTTAGCAAGTGAGTTAATTACAGTCTTTATTTCACACTTTGGACATGAACAAATGGTAGGCATGCTAACAAGAAAAAGATATTGGCTGTGGCACTGTTTCACAAAGACCTGCTTCATACTAACTCCTGGCACAAGACGTGCTGCCAGCCTCCAAATAGTGAGAAGCTACAGGCAGTGCAGGCGGCACTACTGTGAGTCTCTGTTTGCCTGGTATCACGGGAGGAAGAAGATAAAAACTAACAACTACAGAGTGGATCAGACTGACAGCAGCCACCAGAGAGAGTCCCAGAATAAGGGAATGAGAAAGATGATGAAGAATTTTTTAAATTCACTAAGTTCTGACCCTACAGAGCTCAACAGAAGAAAAATCTCATGCTTCCTGAACTCAAGAAGCAGAGCTGTGCATTGCTCAACTGGGCCTGGAGGTCCCTACAGATTAGAGGAGCTCTTATATACACATGTGGCAGTGCTACAGTAAGCCCCTTCCCCTATTTCCTTCAGTCAGACCCAGGAGAGAGTAAGGTGAATACAAGGTTTAGCTGAAGGTGGAATGAATAGATGAGCTATGATTCACTGTTTCTTCAAAAGCAGTGGTGTCATATAGCTAGGCTTTGAAGGCTCACTCTCCTGGCAAAACCTTTAGACTTCCAAATAAAAGACTTTTGAAGGTGCAAGGGCAAATCATATCCTCCTCCTCCCAACCATCAATCCATCTCATCTTGAAATTTCATTAAATATTTAATGAGCATACCAGTCAAAGATGAAATATTATGTTTAATTTTGAAATCACACTTTTACTTACTAGACCTTTAAAATACCAATTTGATTTAAAAAGAATATTCCTTTAATTTTCTTGCAAAGGCCACAGAATGCAATTAATGAGAAAAAAATCTAATTTTAAAGAGTTGGAGACGGGTAGTTAGGGAGAAAAAAAAAGTCAGAAACCACATTGTCTCATGAGTGTGCTGAGGTACTAGGAAACTCTCAACCAGTCTGCCTGTTGACCAGATAAGCCAGACAGCTTCAGTAAGATGTCTGCTTTATCCATAGGTATTTTTTTTCCCCGGTATTCACCAAGAAATTGTTGGTATAAAGGAGAATGTTTTTCTTGCAGCAAGCACCATAGAACTTGAATATACAGGAGTATTAACAAGGGAGGTGTTGTAACAAGATGTGAAAAAAGGGGGCTAAATCTCAATTGTTATGAATTGGCACAGCTCTCTTAAAACAAATCATGCACCTCTGGTAAGTAAAACCAAACTAAGCTCAATGGAGCAATGAGCTGTTACCATAGCTAAGGATCTGGGTGAAAATCTTACAAAAGGGTGGAGGAATGGGGGAGTGACACGCTGCATAGTCAGAGGGCAACCAACATTGAGTTTGTGAAAGAGCAGCAGGGAATAAAAAGAAGGTCAGGGAGAAAACGAAATAGCCCGTCTCCTCGAGCACTCACTCATGTCAGTGCAGCTGTGTCCATCCAGGCCAGCCAAGGACGGAGTCTAGCGAAAGGGCATTCACCTGCCAAGGTTTTGAGAGACAGTCATCAACTCCCAGAAATATAGCTAGAGAATGTGCATAATTTTAACTTGAGTCATCCCTGAATAAAGCATAGCTGGAGTTCACCAAAGGTTCAGGAAATCAAACTGGTTGTGTAAATCCAAAAACTAGTTCAAGAATTCCCAAGCACAAATCAACTGCAGCTTGTTCCCGTCTATTGAGGGAGCCTAAGGAGACCTAGTTTATCTTTCCTGTGTGCACATGCCGTAGGTGCTCACTCCTTCACCTGCTCTGAGGAGGCCCCAGCAAAGCATGTGGATGCTACCACCAGAACAACTCCTCTACTTGGAGATAAGGACACAAAAACAGTGAAGGAATCACATCTGATGCACAAGGAGAGGCTGAGGAATCTAGGATTGTTTAGTCTGGAGAAGAGAAAGCTCAGAGGAATCTTATAAGTGTGATGGGGGAAGTAAAGAAGACAGAGGCTTCTCAGTGGTGACCAGTGGAATGACAAGAAGCAGTGGGCACAAACTAAAATACAGGAAATTAAATTTAAAAAGAAAATACTTTTTTATTATGAGTGTGATAGGACAGTCCTGAGCAGCCTACTTTGAGCATGGGGATGGACTCCATATATGGTCTCCAGAGATGCCTGCCAACCTCAGTCATTCTGAAATGCTGTGAAATACTTCTCATCACTGAAATCCTGTTTAGCTACTGCTAGATTTATGTGCTTTGGAGTAGTCATCTTAGTAAGTCTAAGAGAATCACAGAGTTCCAGTGAAATTAATTAGCAAGTGCTCCTTTGTCTGAATAGATCCCGGGTCATTTTTTCACCTCTTCCGGAGTCCTTTTTTGCCCTGTCACCTCAGGCTCCTGACAATTATATAACAAGTACACTTCAGGATGAAGTGATTATAGACTGGGAGCTGCAATCACACTCCACACAAATCATATTTTCACCCATGTATGTGCTATAGACCTGTGACCTGGTTGCATCGCTGTCATACACACTGTGTAAGAACAAAACCTCAGTCAGTACCTCTTCAGCCAGCCAGTCTGCTTTTTACAAAACAAGCCACATAGCTGCTTTAATGTCTACTCAAGGGATGTAATTGTACAAATATAAGGAGGCTGTGTGTATGGGTGCATAGTTGTGTATGTACTGTTCAAGTAGAAAAGCACACTATGTATACCCACAAGTGGTTGCCTTGTAAGTCAATAGCACTTGGAGCATACAATCTGGAGTGTCTATATAAATGTGCCCAATTACTTTGTAAAACTGAAAGGGACTCCCTTTATCCATGTTGAAATTTGCCTTCAAGAATGTTAAGGCTAGAGATACCTGGTTTAATACCTGTGGGAGTGAATGGTAATAGGCCATAGATTCTACTCTTTATCTTTATAGAATCATTCTCTCCAACTTGAAAAAGCTAAGAGTGACTTGATAAAAAGTGTAATATATATTTTCTAGCACAAAGAGCCAGATTTGATCCTTTGAAGTATATGGTTTGCTGGGAGGTGACTGGTCAGGAATTCCTTGAACTTTACAGAAGGCATCAAGCATAGGTTTACTTCACATTGAACTTCTACAGCTACTGAAACTCTGTGATTTCTCATTCTTTTCTCAGATTTATTCTTTCCTTACTGTTAGAGCAACTGCACTTAATTCTCCACCAGTCAGATCCAAAACCTGCTTCAGAAGAAAGAGACTCAGTCCAGAGAGACTGTCAATAACAGTAAATACCTAATTTGATGCCATCACAGCGCAGGCAGCACTGGAGTTTGGAAGCATTCAAATTCGTAGGGAACAGCGCAAAAGACCCTCATAACATTAATTCTTCAACATGAAGCTGGGTATATGGAAGCTGTACTTGTCTAAGAGGGATGCCTACCAGCCAGTACAGAAAGGTTAAAGAGAAGCATGATTCCCAATACTTGTCCAGACTTGCATTAAGGAGATAGTGGAAGTATGTGGTTAACAGCAGAAGACTGTGGTCCAGCAGGCGGGACAGCCAGCTTGGAAGAGTGAGTGTGGGGGAAGCCTCAAGGAAAAAGGAATGTAACCTCACCAGTCTGCAAAATCCTGGGAAACATTAATATTATAGTATCAATTATAAGTCACAGGAAATTATTATAGCATTGGTTAAATACATGTGAGGTCACATTTGAGATGTTGTGTGCCTTTTTGGTCACCTTATAAAAGAAGGATATTATGGAAAAGTACCAGAGGACAACAGAGATAACTCAGACATACATCAGTTTTTAGAAAGGTTAGGTAAACTGAATCTGCATTCTTTATGAAAAAGGAGATTATAGGACTTACTAAAGTACTGCAGGCAACTTCTGAGAGAAAAAAAAAAAGCTGCTGTAGCCTGCTTGAGCTAGGGTGCATGAATGTCATCAACAAAGAACAGACAAACTAAAAGGTCTGAGGAGGCAATTCAAGGAATAAATTAGCTGGGAGAGAAATGGAGAGCTGCTAAATAAAAAGCTGAAAGGCAAAGGAATTATTTACAGAAGGGGGGAAAGTACTGTCTGACAGGATAAGATAACCTTGGGCAGATCTTTTTAAATGAGGAATAAAATATTAATCCAGCTGGGTTTCTGTAAGTGGTGTACTGGAGGTAAAGCATGCCTGGCTGCATAATGTGTGATTGTAGGAGTCAATGATGTGAGTAGTATTAAATGCTACATGATAATCACTTGACCAAAAGATGTATTTCTCTCTAGATCATGAAAATGGGATTATGCCATCAGCACGAAAAATGTGAGAGGGCTGGGAAGTGCCCTAGATTTCCTGTTTGCTGAGTTTCCTATAAATTAGATGGTCTCACATGACTAGAAGGGATAAGAGTTCTCCCAAATACGTGAATATTACAGACTGCAGGAGGAAAACCCCTACATATCAGAGCATGTCAGGAGGTATGAAACATTGTTTTTTGGGACAGCCTGCTCTCATGCTGTGCTTCCAGTAACACCTCTGTGGTAGCACAGGTTTTTTCAGGAGTCACGCTCCTCTCATCTTCCTGCAGATGGAGGCACTACAGAGTGAGCTCTCACAGGATACGTCTGAAGGAAAATCCTTCCCAGCTTCATGCTGGCTGATGTTTTTTAGGGATGCTTTCTCCCATTCTTTTGTTTCCTTTCCCAACCACATCTCTCCAGTACCATATGTGAAATCCTGTGTGGGGTTACAGCCAGAGATAATGTCAAAATGAGGTTTCTCCCAGCAAGACAGCCGCCATAACCTCATTTGTGAAGGGCCAGCTCTTAGGTGGAGCTGGGAGTAAGGCAGCCATTGGGTGGGGATGGTACCTGAGCCAGGCACCTTTAGGTCTGCTCAGAGTCATTCTTATTGGCCTCTCTAGATGTGGGGCAGGCAAGGAGGGCTCCTGTGTGCAGTCTCTGCCATGCAATGAGGGGGCTCTCTGCTGACCCCTGCAGAAATCAGTGATGGCTGAGGGGAGAGCAGAGATAGTGTGGACCAGCTACTTTGAAACCAGCTACCAGCTGAGCAGGGACCAGCATAGTGCCTCCTCCGGCCTGGCAGGAAAAGGAGCTCTCGTCCCTTGTCTCTCGACTCACAGCAGGTTTCATGAGGCTCTCGGCCGCATCATAAGCAGCTCTTGAGACAAGAAAAATTGGCCACCTCTGTCTAAGACCCCTTTTTCTGGTGACAGTAGTTACAGAGGTTTCCTTGTGCTTATACAAGGTGAGAGAGAGAATCTGAGCTACAGACAGGCTTTTGTAATGCAAGACTCATACACTGAAGGACTCTACTAAATTCATGACATAGCAATGGTTTTATAGCACTAGACGCAAACAGAGCAGAAACATGCTCTCTAAAAGCAGTGTTGGACCAGGTGATAATCAATCTGGGAACTGCTGAACTCCTCCTATCGCTCCCCTAGGTCTTATATACCTGGACATGTACAAATACACTCTGTGTTTTTCCAACCTCTAATAATGATGGTATTGAAATCCCCTGTACCTAGGAAAGGCCAAAGATGGTGGAAGCATCTACAGAAAGGGCAAAGTAAGGAGGAATAGTTATTTACACCATTGTGGATAAAGAGCCTCAAGAGAGCAACCTTAGTGGCTCAATTTGTGATATTGAAAAAAATAGGAGCCAACAAGCGGCAGGAGCTGCTGAGCTGCTTGGGCAGTTTTCATTTTTTATGCAGATCTAAATTGTTACCACTCTAGAAAAAACATAACTAAATAAAATGGCTGGGAGGCAAACAGATTTGAGTTTAAACAACATGAATTTAAAATACGAGTAACGATCTTGGTAGATTAATCAATCCAAATGTTGGGGTTGTTGTTTGGGGAATTTTTTTTCTCCTCTGCAGCTGTATCTTGCTAAGTAACACATTTCTATTTCAAGGCTGTTAATGCTGGAGCAGCTGCAACACTCTCTGGGAATTTTTAAAAATCATGATGAAATTAGAGGCAGAGACATAAAAACAAATCCTTCACAGCAACCCTGGCTGATGGCATTATAACAGTAACAGTCATTTTCAGTACATCATATTCTTGGCAAATGCTACTTTTAGTCAGTGCAAGTTATAACACTGCATGTGTCTTAATGCATTTTTCTTTGCCACCTAAAGATAATTATCAAATACTAAGAATTTCATGGCCTCCCTTCAAGAACGTACTTTATCTCCTTTTCCCCCCTTTATTAAATAAAGACACAAAGTAACTGGCTCACCAAACAGTCGATTACAGCAGGTTTTGTTTACTTTTTAAAGAGGTCTGGGTTTCTAAAACGTGTGCACCTAATTGCATAGAAACAAGAGATGTGATTGCAAGCACAAATTAGGTATTTGCATATACAATGATAAAACTGGCCAGTTGCATTTAGTAACTTGACTGTAGGAGCTGAGAGTGTGATTCTGAGCTCATAACATTTCTCTCAAATACAGTTTTGAAAAATAAAATAAAATGAAACACAGATGTTGAGTGACCTACCTATGTGTACCTATGAAGCATAAGGCTAGAAATGGAGCACACACAGATGCCCTGTGTCTTCTCTATCAGGAAAATAAACTATCTTTTTATAGAAGTCCTATTCAACTGCAGAGCTATAGGATTGATTGCTTCCAATGGTTATTTGAGAGTAAGAGCTAGGAATCCAAACTTTCATGTCACATCAATGCTGTTCAGAGAAAAGAGATGAAAGAACAAGGAAATCCTTTCTCCACTGCAAAAGCACTGCCTCCAAACCACCTTTCTTCTAGGGTGTCAAAAGCCTCAATAGGCTCCAAATTATTTGTAAAAAACCTGAGGCTCTTCCCTCCTGAATATCTACCAGGCATTTACACACGTGGAAATAGAGCCACTGCAAGGCACAGTATGCCTAAGACCCAGAATACATCAGCTATTTAGGGCTGAATTTGTAAAAGCACCTACTACTTCAGTAGCTGCAAACCGAGCACAGGTCTCCTTTAGTTATTAAGTCCATACACTTGAAAATGCAGGTTTGCTGCCTGCTCTGAAACTGCAATGTTCCACAGGAAGAGTGTAAGAGAAGTCAGAATTATTCCATCAACGTACAGAAACCAGGCCTGTCAGGCAAAAGGTGCTATGACCCTGGGTTTCTACAGATTAGAAAAAAGAAAAAAAACCCCAGCAATTAGTCTTTTACCCTTTCCTTCAGAGACCCTCCCTTTGAGCTGGTGGAAAATGTTTCTCTCTCTAAATTTAGCAAAGAGCCCAATCACAGGAGCAATCCGTATAGATGAGGTACCCGCAAGGGTTTCACAGTGCTCCTCTGACATCCATGGGAGTTGTTGCTTGTGTAAGCCACATCCTGCTGTTTTGGTTCTTGGTAAACAGAGAACATGAGGCCTTAACCAGGGCAAACAGTTAAGGGATTCTTGGCAAACAGCAGAATGATCCTGATCCAAGGTTTGCCTTTATTTTACTATATGGCACTGGAAAATAGACCTGGCAGGACCAGGATGGATGTCTTTCATAGAATCATAGAACGGTTTGGATTGAAAGGGACCTTAAAGATCATCAAGTTCCAACTCCCCTGGCACGGGCAGGAACACCTTCCACTAGCTCAGGTTACTTTAAAGCCCCATCCAACCGGGCCTTGAACACCTTCAGGGATGAAGCATCCCTCTCAGTCTGCTGGAGGTAATAGAGAGGAAGAGGCTACAGAAAGGACGCTCTTTGCTCACTACAAGAAGGCAGAAGCTGAGAGTGAGTGACTCTTTCAGAAGATGGGAAGAAGATGGCTATTGTCCTCACAAGGTATCACAGAAGTGAAGGGGAAGTGAATCAGTGATATGATTTAGGTAAATAGAAGATGCTGGAATCTAATGTATATGTCAGAGTCAGGGGAGAGAGATGTAGAAAGTCATCTCTAGTCCTTGTGCTTTTCTGGCAGGATTTAGGCAGGTGATTGTTCTATGCAAAGCAGACAAGCAGTTCTTTGGACTGATCCTGTAAAAGTCTAAATCACTTCCAGGACTCAGTACCCCTCATCATGAAGGCACTGCTCTAGCCAGCTTCCAGGGTATTTTTCAATTTTTAATGTCTTTTGTGTTTCTTTGTTTTTTTTCCTTTCTTTGGCAGAATGAGTTTTGGTTATTTCCCAATGAATGGTTTCAAGCTTTTTGCCTTCTAAGGCTGATGACAAAGAAGAGAGTGTGCTGACAAAAAACAGCCCTATCAAAGCATGATAAAGTTCTTGCTGTCTGCCTTTATCACAAATCTAAGCAGTGTCAGGCACCCAAGATTTAAACAAGTGGCAAAGATAAAAATAGATGGAACAAATGTGCTTGTAGTTTTGACTTCTAAAAATTATTTATTACCAATGAAATCTGCTTTTTATGTAATATACTCAGCAGAAAAGGAAGGGGGGCTTCTAGGAGACATGGATGCATTCAGCTCTTGCCTTGAAAGTGCAACACAGCCGAGACATGAACCCTGGACCTGTCAAGGTACATTTTTTCGTAACTTGTCTCTGACCCAGAAGGACCCCTGTTCCAGTGGCTGAGTCCAAGTGGGTCAATTCCTGAATCTGCATAGAGTTTCACTGATTTCAGGGTCTATAAAGACACTGCCACAGGATTCAAATCCTTGTGGATGTCTTAACTCCAGGCAGAAGCAGCATCCAAGGACTCTTATCTATCTTTGGAGTAAAAGGCTTATTCCCATGTCCCGTGTCTGGGAGTGCTCAACAAGACAAGGAGCCAACCTGCTCTCCCATCCACACCACACAAGTGGTGAAAACCCCTGCAGAGAGGAGGAACCACCCACAGACTAACTGGACTGGTATCTACTGATTCTCCAAAGCCCTGAAGAACTGGGCTTGCAGCTCACAACCCACACCATATCACTCTGTTCTGCACTAAAAGCAAGACTGCTTTCAGGATTGCCTGTGCCAAGGATAAAAACAGCATGTCATTCAAAACTGGTTTCAGCTTTCTGGTTCACACTCTTTACATCACCCAGTCGTTCCATTTACTATCACCTTCTGTACTTGTCTCCCTGTCTGGACACTGCTCCTGTTCTTGAGTGTCCATCTCCTGCATTCATCCCCTTGCCAATCTGCTTCAGACACTGACTTGGAAGCACCAGCACACAGTGAAAACAAGGCCTACAGCACTCACTGATTACTGGAACTCACAGGCTGTCTATAAACATTATAAACTTGTAGTGTTAGGTTTGTGGGGAGGCAGACACCCTCTCATTCCTCAACAGACACTGAAAAAATGAACTAAAGAAACAGTGAACACTTCCTGCCTCTGGTATTTCTCAGGCGTAGATAACAGCATCACTGATGGGATTATATCATGGTTTCTACTTCTCGCTATGCCCGGTTACACTGTGCAGTTCATTGCCACTCACTACTGGTAGAGGCCAAAAGTAGAGATGTAGAGATCATTTGAAAAATGACTGGACACTTTAATGACAGACACACCCCCAGTGTGTTTTTAAACACAATGTTTTATAGGCTTACGAGGTCCCTAACCTATTAACAACTGAAAAGCAGGCAAGGAGTACCCTGCAATTTTGCCTTTTCCTATATTTCTTCCCTGAACATCTGCTACTGGACGGTATCAGAAATAGGCTGCAGAGCTAGAGGGATCTTTGATCTAACCTAGTACGGCCATTACCGTGTTCTAAAGAAGTGAAAACTCCTGTGGTTCCCTTATTCACTCTTGACCCCAGTGAATATCCTTAAGTACTGCCTGGTCTCTGCTACCTAGCTAATGACCTCATCCTTTGCTTATTACTGGAGGACTACTCTTTCTTTGACTAATCATTCTCCATATTAATATCAAACAGCCTCTGGCTTTGTCAAGCCAATTACTGCTTCTGCCTAAGTATTCCCTCCCCTTCCCGTCAGATAAAGAAAATGGATATACGATGACCATCATTCCAATGGGAATGAAATAGATGCGTTTTAAATATAGCTTAGAAAAAAAAGAAGAGGAGAAGAAACCCTACCAGTGAGTTTGCGTTTGATAGGAACTTGAAATGACTTATGAAATAGAAGATCAAGAGTCTTAAAAGCTGAGACCTATATTTTGGGTTTCTACAAAATTGGGTGATAAAATTGTGAACATTTTTTGTTGTTCATTTAAAGAAGCTTCAGAAACAGAGCTGAATTTTTCTTGAAGAATAAGGAAGAATGTGATAGAGATTTTTAACCTTTTTTGATTTTCAAGGTGAAAAGAAAATATCTTTTTTTTAAAAGCAATTAAAATTGCATTTTACAAAGAACTTGCCAGGGTAGGCTAGCTAAAATATGAGCTCTTTGTAATTACAAAGTTATTTTTCCTCAAAAGATCTCAAAACAGTTTAACTATCCTGAATCACTTTTTATATGCAAGACAACCAGATATTGTTATCATGCATCACTGCCAGATAAATTCAGGTCAAATTAGCCTTTTAGTCATCTTGATTACTTGAATGAGTCAGGCAGCAGTGTCATTGGGCCTGCTCAGGTAAGAGCTGTTCAGAAATAGTTCAAAGCAGCAACAGTGTGAGTCAGGAGTCCTAATTCCTGCTCTATTACTCTAACACTTCACTGCCTTCAGTAAAGCTGCAGACATTTCTTTTGCTACCTTGGCATCTCACATGAGCTGGGGGAAGGGAGTTGCTGAAGAGTTTCTTTTTTCCTCGGACAAGTTTTCTAGCAAATGTAATAAATAGAATTTGAAAGTTTTTTAATATTCTCCCCTACAACTGTGTGAATGGCACTGAGCAAGCTGTTATCTGCTGGATTTGCAAGGACAGGAGCTAATTTCTGAGCTCCTAAAATACCATCTGATTTCTCTCCCTGATCAGGAGACAACTGTCTCCAGCAAAATTTCAGCTGAATTCTTTTGGCAGTTTTCAGAAAAAAACCTGCAGTCCCAACATACTTGGAGGTGAGTCAAAACAGGGCTTTGGCTTTCAAAGAAAATGCTTCAACAAAACAATTTTCCTGTGGAGGGAGTCAGCATTTATGCTGGGGATCGCCCAGCTGGAAAGCATATTGGAAGAAAAGGACCTGAAGGTCCTAGTGGACACCAAATTAACCCTGAGCCAGCAATATGCCCTTGCAGCAAAGAAGACTAATGGTATCTTGTGCTGCAGTAAGTGCAGCATTGCCAGTAGGTCAAGACAGGTGATCCTTCCCCTCTACTCAGCACTGCTGAGGCCACATCTGGAATAGTGTGTCCAGTTTTGAGCTCCCCAGTCCAAGAGAGACAGGAACACGCTGGAAAGAGTCCAATGAATGGCCACAAAGTTGATGAAGGGACTGGAGCTTCTCTCCTATGTGGAAAGGCCGAGAGAGCTGAGACTGTTCAGCCTGGAGAAAAGAAGGCTTACGGGGCTTCTTACCAAAGTATGAAAGTAACTGAAGGGAGGGTGCAAAGAGGCTGGAGCCAGGCTCTTTTCAGTGGTACCCAGTCACAGGAACAGAAGCAACAGGCACAAACTGAAATACAGGAAAACCCTCTGAACATCAGGAAAAAAAAAAAGAAAAAAAAAATTTTTTTCCTGTGGCGGTGATTGAGCACTGGCACAAGTTGCCGAGGGAGTTTGTGGAGTCTCCATCCTTGGAGATACTCAGAAGCTGTCTGGACATATCCTGGTTCAGACAAATGGCCCTGCTTGAGCAGATGACTTTCAGAATTCCCTTTCAGCCTCAACCATTCTGTGATTCTCTGAAAGCACTGTGTCAGCAGTGGTAACAAGGCCTGGGTCTGTTTTCAATTACTCCAGACAACAGGCCAGTATCCTGGTTTGAGGACAGCAAGTGCCAGCAGTGCTCAGAGATCCCAAGCCTATTTCTAATGGCAACCTTCCATGCAACATAGTTCCAGACTTTACTTACTGGGGTATATCGCTTACCCACCCCACTGTATAAGCGTTATCTGCTGTGCTCGTGGACGATTGAACCTGATCTCTGGGATACTGATGGGACATTTTCCCCTGGCTTTGATAAAACTACAAACAGATCCAAGCTTATTCCTATTCCATGTTCTTCCAGTTCACAGCTGCGCTGCTTTCTGTGTCCTGTGCATAGATCAAAAGATACAGGAATGTTTGTATGTGCACAAAGTTGTTTCCACAGAATAAAAAGCTTTGCCCACTAGATCTCTTAAGTAACACTGATTCAGATGTGACCTCCTGTAATTTAAATAACTCAGGAATTCAAGTCAGAAACCTCTTTGATATGGTTTCACTCTCTGAAACCTCTCACAGAAATCTCATTCTTTTTTTTACGGACGTTCCACAAAATAATTATAAGGAACCAGTTGTGGTCCTTCAGTCTCAATAATCAAGTTGCTGTGTTTGAAAACCAAAAGCTCACAATCTGTACTGTTGCTACTTTGGTATCTGTCTCAAGTCTTCACAGTATTTTATTTGGATTTCTGAGACGGCTTTGCTTACAGCTTTATACAGAATTAGCAAGTCAGTGATTGAGTTTTAAGCTCTGTCCCCAGATGCAGACAGCCACAGGCAGCTCCCAGGGCTTCTGCATTGTCTGGGAGTCAGTGGAAGTTGCTGGCACAGAACAGATAGCAGAATTTTGGCCTCTGGCCAGCACACAACTGTGAAAGGCTTAAACCACTGTGCAAACAAAAAGGACTCAGTCCCATCCAAGAGCACCTTAAAAAGTGCATTATCATGCAAATATCCCAACATGGTTTGTATAAAAAGCAAACAAACAGCAGAAAAAAAAAAACCCAGCTGTGAAACATAGCTGTGGTCTTAGTTGAATGTCTCTTTCTTTCCCTCTCCGCAGCTGTAAGCACAGCAACATTAATATTAAGGCCAACACAAGCAATTTGAGTAAAGAAGCAAGCAGAGGTGAGACTTTGTATGACTAAAAAACCCTTGAGTTATGCAGCTTTCGAGGAAAGCCTGTCCACTGTGTTGAAAGGCCCAAGGTGTTAGGATCATTTAGATCAATTGTTCACAAACATCTAAATTCTTCTGTGCACTTCCAAATGATCCACACCACCAGAGGCCCACTCAGATCTGAAAGAAGCATCTGCATTATTAGTATTTTAGCCAAGTAGAAAGACGTGGGGTGGCCAAGACACTATTTAGCAGGACTGTCTTTACCCACACCACCCGCCTTGTACGCATTGGAGACCAGCAGAGGAAGAGCTGAATAGAACAGAGGTTTGCTTGTCTGTGCCTTGTGATGGAGGTCAGAGAATAGGATACAGGGGTGGGAGATTCTAAAATCTCATCTGTAAGTTTTCTTTCTTCCTCCTCTAAAAGACTGCCACGGAATAAAGTACAATCAGTTCAGTGGAAGCTGGGTATCTGCTTCCCTTATCCTATAACAGAATAACCTGAACAGCTTTTATGCAAGCAGTCACAAAAATACAGAGCAAGACCCTTTCATTTGCCACACACATTGAAGCATGTTCTACAGGTCGACACATACAGCAGTTACAATCATCTAGTATAACCGAGGCACAGACAGAAGCTGAGACTTTTCTAAATAGGTGCACAGCTCCTCTAAATTAAATGTGGGCTTTAAATTGTTTAGATTCAAATACATCCAGCCTACTTTTTAAATACATGAGTTTTTCCTACATCTTTAGTGAAAAAGCTTTTGGTGTTAAGCAATCTGGAAATTTAGGCCCTAAATATTCAGTTGCTCACTACTCTGGGACTTCTAAAGGACTTAAGCACCTATTTTTTGAGGAACTTGGACTCGGATCGTAATTTCAGGTAGCAGTTTAACCATGTATCTTGCAGACAACCTAAAGAGAACACTTAGCTAGCAACTCATTTGTCTTCTGGATATTGCTAAAAATTAAAGATCAGCAAAACTACAGATTTGTTTTGAATCAGCACTTCTTTCTATGATCTACAATTAACGTGACTAAAACTTGCAACTCACATTAAGGCTGTATTCAGGCCTGTGGATGTGTAGCTCTTGCACTTTTATGTGCTGACTGCAAAACTCTATAGGCAAGTGAGCAGTGAGACCCTGTGCAGTTATTTGCAGTGCACTGTCACCGATCTTACCATGGTTGCTTGTGTCTGTCTGAATGAATTAGGCGCCCACCTGCACTGTCTGTGAGCACCACAAACCCTTCAACTTCACCCTATCAGATCCATGCTAGGGCCCCGGAGGGGTAAAGGCTCTGGAAAAGGCTATATCATCCTGCGCATGGGGCACTGAGCTGACTCTCCAGAGACTTCATTTCTTTTCTTAGAAATGTTATTCACGTGCTGCATGACCTTTGGAGCATCCCTGTGCTCCTCTGCACTTCTACTTCCCCTCCCAGGCCTGCTTTCTCTCACTGCAAATTCTTTAGAACGGAAGTTTCTCCTGTTTTAATAATCCCTTAATTTCATGCAGGCATGATGAAATAAAAAAAGTAATAATAGCAACTGAGGAAAACAAAAGAATAGAAATTCATTTTTAGTCCATGGGTGTTACAATTTTGTCCATGAGAATGAGATGTAGCATTATATTCTTGTGATTGCCTTTTTAAGGATGCCAAGAAAATATGTCAGGTCTTTAGCTGAATTTCTGCATACACTATTAAAAAAAAACCCCAAACCCTCAAACAAATCTCACATTTTACACCCACAACCCTCTCAGATTTGGTCTATCTTCCTTGTTTTAACCTCTCACTGGGACAAAATAAAGCATCTGCTTGCCAAAGAAAACTTTGACTTCTTGAAGAACCAACACAAGAAGGACAAACCCAAGAGTTTTGATGGCTAATTTTCCATTTTTCATTGAAAACCTACCAGCAGCATCACTATTTATTTTGTGCTTTGTGGCTGCCTGTATACGTCTAGAGAGGCAGATAAAGCGTCATGTGTGTCACTGCTCAAGGAGACCTGTGAGGTCTTTCTACAGCTGGGATGGAGCTCTGGCGCATGTCATTTGGCCGGGCCGGGGCAGGAGTGATGAGCTCAGACCTGGGCTGCCACACATCCCCTCCAGATGTCAGCACAGGACTGCACAGCTCCCACCCATGGCCCGCCTGGGACACGGCTTGCTGTGGCACTGTGTGGAAGGGTGGGCGTCTCTTTTTCCCTCTCTGCTAGATTTGTTTTTCTAATTTCTTTTTACTTTAAGGTTTACCAGCTGCTTTATTACCAGGCTGGGCTTTCCTTGCAGTCTCTCCCTCTCTCCTCCTCCTTCCCCTTTTTTGTTCCTCGAGACAATCACTGTCTCTGGTCCCAGCTGCCACTGCTGATTTTTCATTACAGTTTAATTTAAAACTGGGATTGGAATGGAAATGTCTTTTTGCCATTTGGGGTTTGCGAGGCCTGTGGTTTTATTGCCAAAGGCACAAATGTTAGCTACTACTGTTTTTCCAGAGTACAAGTGTAAGGGGCCTGCCAAAGGGGGGCAAAAGGTTCGGGACGCTTGTGGGGAACAGTAGGGGGGGAGGGGAGGGGGCAACAAATCCACCTCACAGAGAGAAAATAACCCAATTCTTTGCTTATGCGTTTATGCTGGTACATGTGCTGGTGTGTTAGAAGGAGATTGGGTTGTAACTCGTCTCTGGGCGTGGGGACTATGCAGTGCACTCATGAAGCAGATGTAAAAACAGACCAACGCTCTTTTTGCTTCCTCAGGGTGGGAAAAAACCAAACAGGCTAACTACTTTTCATTTAAAGCTCCCTGGCTCTGTTGCTTTATATAGCAAGCTGGGTGTTATATAGCACCCTGCTCAGTAACAGCACTTCGAGGGAAAACAAAACTGGAGTGAAGATGTGTGAGAAGAAAAAGAGACCTGCTAGTCACTGTCTTCAGTTCTCTTTTTTCCCTTGTCTACACCAGAGAGTAGGATGCTACAGATATCACTACAAGCTCTCCCAGAAGGTCAACAGCAAGGCCTCCTAAACCATGTCCCGCCGCATGTCCGCAGCTGGCAGAGCCTCTGCTGCTCTTTCTGGCTTGCTTTACCCAGTCTCCTTCATTCATCTGTAAGGAAATGATCAGAGAAAGAAGAAAGAAGTAGCAGTGTTTCCAAATTAGAAATTAATGTAAGCTGGATGCAAATGTAATCCTTTCTCTCCAGAGATAAATGGAGGAGGAGGAGGATGCAGAGAATTGCAGTCTTCAATTTAAATATTGCAACCAGCACAGGAAGCTACTGTTTCCAGCATGGCAGATTACAGACGGGAGTGCTTAATCTCTGATCTGTTACGCTAAAAAACAATTATTGTCTCTCCTCCCAGGGAGAGCCTTATCTTTTCCTGGCTACATCATTTCAGGTGTCAGATGGAATTTCTGCATTATCTCAGTGGATCACACCGACTCTTCACACGTCCTACAGTTCAACCTCCTCCCCCGTTGGCCTCGAGCTGCTCTGCATCTGGAGCCTGTCTGGTACAGCATTTCACTGTCAGTCCACCAGCGCAACAGCACATGACGCTCTGCAGAAAAGACACGCAGAACCTGTTCTCCTCCAGCATTTTTCATACTTGTCTCCACTTCCAAGCAGGTTCTTGTATGCTTACATACAAGCACTGACAGTACATTCAGTGGGACAGGACAGCTTCTGGCCACATGCAGTTTAGCCTCCTTTCTTCCCTCCTCTCCAGACCTCTAAAGATGACTCCAAAATACTGGTTCTTCTCCCACACCCAGTGAAAGAGAGATGTTTCTACACCCTCCTGCAGTGCTGAGTTCCCCTCCAGCTCTACATTCCCTTTCTGCTTGGCTGTAGCACATGTAGTTCTAGAGAGGAATTTATGCTGGAAGACCAGATGATATATCCATCGGCTTGCCATGATGTTAGACATGCTGAGGGTCTACATTGGCATGGAGCTGTGTGGAGGCTAGTAGGGTAGGATGAAATGAAAACACTGAATTTAACAATAGAAGGAACTGATTAAGACTCTTGAGAAAGCAAGAGGCATCAGCAAGAAAAGATTTTAGCTCTGAAGAAAGCTCAGACAAAAAAGCTGATCCACAAAGATGAAGCAAATGCAATAACAAATGCCAAAAGACATTGTGCCCACTCCCTGATTAACTCTCAAAGATTTTTGCAGTCAGGTTCAGAAGGAAAGTA
This sequence comes from Gallinago jamesoni, assembly GCA_025769975.1. Classification (NCBI taxonomy): domain Eukaryota; kingdom Metazoa; phylum Chordata; class Aves; order Charadriiformes; family Scolopacidae; genus Gallinago; species Gallinago jamesoni. The sequence continues at coordinate 31,267,648 of JAOQGH010000077.1, read as the reverse complement.
TAGTTTCCAGAATCACTGCAAATGAAGAGGTAACAGGATTGGCAGGAGTACATATGCAGTAAAGGCTGAACAGAAAAATGCTGAAGACCGTCATCTTCTTCCACTTACAGTGCATAGGTTTCTCTGTCCACTGGATGTGATCATCCAGGAAACATTTTTTGTACAGTGATCTTCCTGTATGCTTGTCAGCCTGCAAATTTCATTTTCAACATCTGTTTTCTCTGCTGCCTTTTTGTTTCCAAGTTGGACCTATGTGCCAAGGGATAGTGACAGAAGGCTAACAACAGGGGTTATTTAGTCTTGGTGATGCCCTATTCACATACAGACAGCCTTGGACAAAGATATGGCTACTGTCCATGGGAAAACACAAACAAAACAAGCCTCAAACAAAGAAACAAACAAAATCCCAACCAAAGAACAACTTCCCATAGCTGTTCTTTTCCCTCTGTAGAAACATAGTCTTCCAGGGTCACTGAGTAATCAAGGATTAAGATCAGTTGGCAGAGACTTGGATTAATTGCAATGGTTGGGCAAAGGTAAACTGGACAATGGATTTATTAGAGAAGGGGAAACTCTCTCACCTGCCAATTCAGAGAGAGGGAGAGAAACATCCAGACAGAAACATCCATGTTCCTGAGGAGCAGCCATGTTTATGGGGGAAGGGAGATGTCTCAGGCAAATTAGAAGAAATCACCTATTCCCAGGAAGAGTGTTTGGGGGAATATTGAAACCTATCCCAAACTGGGGAGCCAAAAAAAAGCATACAAGTCCGTCCACCACTAGGACCTCTTCCAAGGCTTGACTGGAGACACTAGCTCAGCTTGCATCACTCTCTGGTGGCTCATCATCCCACCACTGCTGGCAGTACCAGGAACTCCTTCCCACACACCTTAGTAGGAAGCTGCATTCAATTGCTTATGTAATATTTGCATTTTGCGGTGCTGTGGGACAGCATCCTGTGAGACTGCACCCACCGTATCTGGCTTTGGGCCTGCTCCTTGCCTGGGTTTGCTCCTCATTAACTTCCCAGTCAACTGCAGCACTGAGCTCCCTGTGCCACTTCAGTGACCTGGTCCTGATGCCACAGGAGAAACCTGCTTCTCCTACAGACCCAGGGCAGTTCAAAAGGTATGAAAAGTCTGCTAACTCTGGCATACTAACGCAGCCTCTTAATTCTGAGAATTCAGCTTTTTTTCTCCTACTACAAACACGTTGCTGTTCCCTTGGCCTCAGCCTCTATGCTATCTTTCCCATGCTGACTGAAGTCACCATGTGGCTTTGCCAGGAGACATGACAGACACACCTTTCGGTGCACTCCTCACAGGATAGCAAGCTATGGAAAACCTATGCACATATTTTCCTCCTACATCATCTGCTGACCCACTTTCAGCTTCCTGGCTGTCCCTGTGATTTTTATGGAGGACTGTCTCACAGGATTCTCCAGTTTAGCCAATCATTGTGGCATCTCTTACCTCCCAGAACTTCTCTCTCTCTCTCTTTTCATTTGTCTCCCCCTGCCAGACCTGTAGGCTGCTCTTAATTGCCCAGATCTTTATTACTTATTTCTGGGAAAGCCATATAGAAACACATAAATCTCCAAGGCCAGCTCAGACTGTAATATAGGGTGACTCAACAAAATACTCCCACAAAAGTCTCCCACATATACCCCTACAGTTTACCCTCACACTTTGCTGCATTCTTCATCTTTCTCAATGGCTTTTTTTTTTTTTCCAGCAGTAACACTTCACATTTCTTGAGCACTTTTCACCTGAAGATCACGTAGAAGGCTACAGACAGAAATGAATGAAGCTATGCAGAATCTCAGAGTCAGAAGAAACTGAGAATATGATTATGTGGCAAGTTATCTACTGATACTGTTAAGACTTCTAACCCCTCTAGAGGCTAAAAGTCCCCCCCCAAAACATTAAAGCAGGCTTCTCAAGTGGTCTCGAAGGAATAGCAATTCTCTGTTCTGCTCTTAGGGATAATTGCTGGGTTCTACACTGAGGAGCTTTCCTGGGTGGATGTGAGGAAAGTCTGAAGAGCCCTCTTAATTGCATTTGAGGCTGTCATAAACATGGAAATGGCCAAGGAAGAGACAATCTTCTGAATGCCAGCATGGAAACCGCATGGATACCAAGAAACAGAGATGCTGCTTCAGCCTGTCATGTTTTTTGTTACCAGTTTGCCTTGGGAAATATCCTTTGTCAGGAGTTCTAGCCCAAAATTCCCCAAATGCTACTTCTACCGGTCTAAGCCCTTAAAATCACACAAGTAAAATCCCCTGGCACATCTGCACTTCAGGCAGTCATTGGGAGAAACATGTTCCTTTTAGTTTTCAGACCTAGCCTACTGATCCTTCTCCGATGCAATGGTAAACAGAATTCCAGTGGTTTGACCTTTCTTGCAGAATTGATGTCAGCACATGAAAACAACAATATTTCTTATCCCTGCTGTTCAGAACACACTTAAAATGAACTGGGAAAAGCAAATGAAACCCAGCCTGCTCAGGCTTTGTACTGCCCAATACAATGCATATCCGTCCCAGTAAGGATTAAACACCAGTGCTATGGCAACACTGGAACATCTGCTGAAGGCATCACCAAGCTCATGAAATTAATGTGAGCTATGTGTACACTGTACAAGAAGCAAGGCACATGGTTTAACTGCAATATATGAATACAAAAATATCTAGGAAGATTGTAAAAACTTACAACTCCAGAAGATGCATGAAAAGGTAAATATTTTCTGAATTAGTTCAGATCTCATCTTACTGAGAAACTGATTAAAGCTTTAAGTTCCTTACTGTTCAGGAATGCTAGAGACTGTAATCTGTTGGGTTTGGTTTTTTTTTGTTTGTTTGTTTGTTTTTTTACAAAGTGGGAATCCTATCCAAGTTTGATAGCCTGTATTTATAGACACAGCTATGGAAGAAAATGCGGCCTGAATGTTAGCTGTCCAGTTTAACAAGAAAATGGATTTTTGATCTCATTTGCTGCTATAGAAATCTTTTTAAAAATCTCATGGAAAATCTTATAAAGCCCAGGTTAGTTGCCACATATGGGACCCATTAACTCCTCATTTCTGCTGGTACTTAGCAAATTTTTGTCTGGTGACTACACATGAACTTTCTGTGTTTTTGTTTTGCTTCACACTGCAGAGCACTCTGTTGACTTGGTTTGGTTTTGGAAAGCACTAAGCATGGAATGCAGCCTCAGTATATCTGAGAGAATCAGTTAGTTACATTAAATCATGTGGAACCACATTCAGATTCTTTGGCAGAGAGAAGAGTCTGATCTTCTTTCCCTTTCTTGGGATTTCAGAGTTACACTGCAAGTTTTGCACCATACAATGCAGAGGCACACCTGAGGATTGTGCATTTGGACACAAATTGTATCCCACCCTCCAGAAAGTAAAAAAGGAAAAAGAATCACCCATTTCTAATGTGGTCTCTGCACTAGACATATGTGTGTATACAGGGAGCTTCACTGCCCATTTATGAAGGTGTCATGATGTTACGCATCTATTCTGGTGCCTTCAGCATATGCAGCTTATCCACACCAGCTGAATATCTCACCATCATCCTGACAGAAAATGGGAAGATACTACAAACAATGACACAGACTGTCTCCCTTGGCATCCGAAACCCAGAAGTTCTGTGGATCTAAATAACTCCTGGATGCTCTATGCTGTGGGTGAGAAGAAGCAAAAAACCCACCTCAATAGCCAATAATATTCAGCCATTTATTTTGAAAAGCCAGAAGGCAAGCCCTATCAAGGCCATCTATAGAAATGATTTTTTAAAGTCATAAAGCTATAATGTAGGTCATCAGCAGAAAGCTGCCTGTGTAATACTCTTCCACCCCCAGCATGCTTCTCCTGCCCCTGGCATCCCTCAATCCATCCTCTCGCAAGGGAGAGTCATTGCTCCAGCACAGCCCAGCTTTGTGACAGCAGGGCTGCTTCAAATGGGACTGGGCTGCATTGGCAGGAAAAAGTGGGGAAAGCTGTACAGCATTTGGCAACACCAAGTTTCAAGCTGGTGTGATTAACACTTATTTTTCTTAACTTGCCTTTTCTGCAAAAGTGTAAATTATCAGAATCTGGAGGGATTTTTTTGGTCTTTGTTTTTTGTTTGGATGATAAGGGGGCTTGGTGGACTGCATGTACTTCTCAGAGAAAAATGCACACCTTGTATTCATGTTTATGGCTCTGAAATGCTCAGCTCAAACCATTAGAAAATGGGTTTGTGTATTTAACCTTCCTCTGGGGAATAGACTACAGGAAAGGAAAGGCAAAACCTGCCAGATATTGAAGGTCTTTCTGTATAAACTCAGGGCTATTTTTAGTTTTCTAATGTAAAAAGTCAGTGAGATGAAGAGCTAAGTGATCCGTTTCCAACGGAAAAAAATGTCTGAATCTTCATTAATAATTCCTCATAGATGGCTGTGTGCCTTTATCTGACAGACTGACAAGCCACACTAAACAACAGTTACTGCACAAATGGAAAAGATATAATCTCGCTAGCCAGCCTCATGGTGCTTCCATTGTCATGTTACATTATGACTGGAGTCTCCACCTTCCCAGAGAGACATGGCAGGGTTATTTTATTAGGACTTGCACAAATGTGCTTATGATGGATGAAGTTTAGTGCTTTGACACGGAAATGTATTTGGAAACTAGAGCTGACACATGATATGAAGAAGGAGAGGGAAGAGAAAAAACAAGAACTCAAATGTATAATCTTACCCTCGATCTGCCTGTCAGTGATAATTAGAAAAAGCCTATATCAAAAGCTGAGTTGCAAGCTGCCCAGAGGATGAGATTCCATAGTTCCTAGCTAAAAGTCCTAGCTGGTTTTTACAAAGCCAGGTTAGTGAAAGTCAATGACAGCAGTTTTATTCTTGGTCTTGATTGCCTTGTAAAATAGGTGGCTTCTCCTTGCAGTGATTATAAGGCAGTGGAAATAAAGACTCTTCCCATTTGCCACACCCTCACATCTGAGGACAGAATAAATTGGATCATTTTACTCTCCTGAGTGGTGCTGAAACCAACCCAAAACGTCTTCAACCTTTGGACTGGTCCAGAATAGAGCCCTACTGAAAGGTATTGAATCCATCTCAGCTGCTGGTGGAAATGGTGTGACCTCATATTCAGCACCAAGTCTGAGACAGTGACACTGCAAGGGAAAGCACAGCTTACAAAGCTGCTGGTCTGGGCCAATTTTAAAATTACAAACACACCCTGACCTACCGGACTGGTTACTTTCCTCCCTCTTCCTGATGTTATCAGTATTTCCTAAACCCTGCCTGTCAGGCATGCTTTGTTAATAACCCTCTAGTACTCTCAGAGCAAAGGTTGTCCAACAGCTTTCTCATCTTCCTGCTGCCTGTCAGGAAAGGAAATCACAGCTTTCAGGAGAACCTGACACAGAGGGAACTGGATAGCACACCAGGGTCAAGGGTAAGAATGCACGAAGAAGTGAGAAAGCACAGGCACCCCAGCTGGCTGCACAGGAAAAGCTTTGCCTCCTCTTTCCCTTGTTTACTGTGTCAGGATGTTCCAGGTAGAAACGCAGTAGGCTTTACATTTGAAACAGCCAGCCAAGCGCAAACCACTGGTCACAAAGCAGCGTGAGGGAGTGAAATGACAACTAGCAATCTTGGCTTAAGTTTGTGACACGACTTAAAGGAGTCTGAAAGTGTTGTGGACAACACTACCAGCATTTCACACAGCTCTTATATTCACCCTCATCTTAACTGCCATCTGTGAGAAGTCTCAGCAAAACCAAAAGTACCAAAGTGCCATTAGAATACACACATCCACTCCTTTAGCAAAGGAAAACTTTCCCAAGCGGCTTTCTTAAAACTACTACCTGGAAAAAGAAAGATTGAAGCAAGGTTTGCAGAGTACTTTAAGATGTGCTCCTTCATCAAAAACACACTTAGTGGGACCCTCTACTTATTCAATCAGCGCATAGGTCCATTTAGATCTTGTCTACAAAGGTGGGACAGACCAAACCTCTGCATGTACTCCTGCACACTCCCTGGGTATCTCCCGTCTTCATATTTCTGCAGCCCTGAGCCTAAGCAAATGTCTTGACTCTGCCAGCTCTGCAGCAACCCAGTGCAACTGCCTTCTGTCAAGTCACTTCTTCATGCAAGTATGTCCAGCTGTCTTCATCCACGCAGAGGTACTTGCTCTCTGCAGTCGATATAAATATCCACATTACTATGCTGGGCCCAGAACAAAATATACCAGAGAAAAATAATTTTGGCCTTTCTACTTATAATAGCCTAGCACAATCTCTTCCTTCTCTTCCACACTCAGAAATGGATTCCTTGCTCCCAAGCAGGTACAGCCATTTCAAAACATGACAGCCCATCAGAGTTCACTAGAAAAATACCTCTCAGATTTGCTGCTGTTCGTGCTAAGTCCACCTTAAGGTCTTTGTTCCTGCATGGGAATTGTCCTGCCTAATGATGACAATGATAATTCCTATAACTGTGACCCTCTCCTGCCTGCTCCATTCTACCAGTGTAATGAAAAGAAAGAATATTCCACTAAAAAGAGACCAGAGAACCAAAAATTACCCATGGCTGGAGTCAGCTGAACTAAGAATGGCCTCTAACCACATTATGTTTAGATGTCTCAGCCAGGGATACAACATCATTTGATGATGTTAAAACAAGTCTGGGCATCATTCTAGGATGAACTGTAGCTCCATCAGAAGATATCAGCCTGCTGAAGTGTGAGAGTGACCTGTGTTAGGAGGGAGGTTGGACCTGATGCTGCAACATTTTTTTTCCTCCACAAAATCTGGGTCCCCAGTTGTCTTTGATGTCTTCTGGCAGTAGGAACCCATTCATATCAATCCCACCACCACTTCAGTCAGCTCTAATTAGACGGACTATGTTTCAGCATAAATGAGATCCCTGATCATAATAATTTTTAAATAAAATCTTCCCATATTTTGTGAGTTAAATGGAGTTTTCCTGGAGGATTAAAAAGGAGCACTGTAGTGCTGCATTGTGCAATTCAGAGGATATTTTTTCTACATACTGATGAAGAAAACCAGATAAGATTGAGCTTGAAGGAGTGAGAAATGGTTGTGTTTCAAATGATCTGAGTTCAGATTTACTAAAAATTCTTGAAACAATACACTGGAGAGAATTTGTATTTTTCCCTCATGAAGAATTTTGATAAAAGTGACAAGGTAAAGACATAGTTGATAATAGTTATTTGTTGTAAGATGTTATAACAGAAAAAATGAGTGTTCTTCCATAATATAACTGAATCCCACAAAAAAATATCAAAAAAAATGGGAAAAGCAGACCCCTATAAACAGTTTTCTTAGAACACAATTTTCTGTTGGAAGGTGTATATAATTATTACCTGTCCTAAAAAATTACAATGTCCTAATTATTAGTTGGGGAACAAATTAACCTTTAATCTCAATAGCAATTATGAAAACAATCTTCACCATCTGCACAATAACTGGAATGTCACTCACTTGACATAATTATAAATTGCTATCTCTTATAATTCTCTTTATAATGAGATTACAGAACAGAGAAGTAGTGTTTTACTGATTAGGAAACCTAGGCATGGGCAGGAGAAACGGTTTCATCATCACCATCAAGTAGGCCAGTAGCAGGAAGGCATGTACTACCAACCCATCCTGAATGTTCACTGGAACATGGCAGAGCAATTGATCAGAGATAGCAAAAATGTAATCAGCAGTTGTTTATCAGCTTGCATAATATTTTATATTGGTTTCTGGGGGACAGACAGACAGGGGACACAACAACCTTTTGTGGAAAGAATAAAATAGGAGAGCATGAGAACTGAAAGAAAGAAGGAAAGAAAGAAAAGAATGAGGCAGTCAGCCTTGGCATGTACCTGACTGCCAGAGAGATTTCTCTCTGGGATTCCAAAAGCACTGGGTGATTTTGATCTTCCTTTTAATTGTTTCTTATTTGTTTTTCAGATAGCACAAGAAAGCCGAGGCAGTACCCTGGGGAGTGGCTGGCAGCTGTTCAAAGACCTATCCCTGGAATATCAGACAATGTTGAGCACAAGTGTCCAGGAAAAAGAAAAATAAGCAAACACAGGGAGAAGTCTATGGAGAAGCAAGCTACAAAGCCATCAGCCACCCCACGCTGAAAGACATACTGAGCACTCACAACCTTTGCCTTAACTGCTGCACTTACCTTCCCCATGCAAGGATGGGTCTTCTTGATAGAGGCCAGCTGGATTTTCTACACCCAAAGGCGAGGCTGGGCACATGCAGGAGCAAGTATCTGCAGATAAAGACAAACAAATCAAACCTTAAAATATTGTCTGAAAACTAATTAGAAATATACATAACTGAGAAGGGTGGTAAAACAGGTCAAAAAAAGCAACTGAGAGACAGAAATAAACAAATAAGTATGTGTGACTCCCTTCAAGAGGAAAATAGTGCCACGGGGAAAAATGTAAGCTTCAGTTACAGGAGCAGGAAGCTACCCTTTCAATTTCAAAACATTCTTTAAATTCCCATTGTTTTGGAGAAACACTTTTCTAGAAAATTTGAAAGTGTCATTAGATGTAACTCAAGATGCCAAGAAAATACAAAGGATAAAGCAGAGTAGGTAATAAAATGCCAAACCTTCCCCAGTTAATTAAGCAAGCCTACCAGATGGTACTGGTGCAGAATCAGGGTTCTGAAGGGGGTGCTCAGCTGCAGGCCCTGCTACACCCTGTCCTTAAGCCACTGATTACAGATACAGGAAGGAGGTACGATGGGAAAAGTTCACTTCAGTTTTCTTTTTCTCTTTTCTGTCTCTTAGAGTCCAGACCGTGGGGCTGACCAGTTTTGAGAAATTGCAGTTTTTGTGAGCAGGAGGAGGAATGAAGTCTCAGGATTGGAACAAAGGCAGAATGGCTTATGCCAGGCGCTGCTTTTGAAAAAAGAGAAAAAAGAAACCCCTGTGGATTATGGATACTGTTTTATGTTTTCCATGGAGAAAGGTATTTTAAAAAAATAGGTATGATGAAAAACGCTGAAATACTAGTAACTGTGCCTCAAGTAGTCACAAGTTGCAGAGCCTTTGCCGTACCTAACCTAGAGTCAGCCCAGGGTCCTAGTTTTCAAGCTAGCTCCTGACTGATACAGCAAAAGCTACTGGTGGACAGTTAATCCTTTACTTGAGATAAAGCCAAAACAAAACACTGCCAACATTCTTACATTTATTGAGTTTAAAAATCAGGCTTTGTGACTTTGCATGGTTTGTGGTATGGAACTGATTTTGGTAGACTCAGTCTACCTTCTAAGCTAGTAAGAAATATATAGAGTATACTTTCTTTGTCCTGTATTATTCATCATGCTGTTTTGTACAAAGCCCATTTCAGCCTATAAATCTGTGACCAACTGCCTCAATTACCTGTTGTAAATTCAAAACTTTCATGGTACCACTGATGGCTAGAATCAAACAGCATTGTTTTTTTTTCTTTTTGATGAAGAGACCACCAAAGTCTAAAGTATTTTCAAGATGCCCTCTGGTAGGCCGTAGAAATGAGACTTAGCCAAATCACTGTAAGACCAGGTCTTCCCTGTCTATGGGCTAGTGATAGGCACATTCAGAGGAGCTGCAAATACCACAGTGAAACAGCTCTTTTCCTTCTATGACAGCCCTCACATTATTACTCTTGTAATATCTGTTCTAAAATCCAGAATCAGGGGCTCTTATACACCTATACATAAAAGCATATAATCCCTGATACAAAGTGCTAACAATCTAACTACACAATCTTATCAGAGTAGAAGAAAACTGTATCTTCACTCTATAAGAGCAAGCTGAGGCCCACAGAGGTGTTGTGACTTGCTGACACAGGAACTGAATTTGTATCTCTTGGTTTTTTCCCAACCCACCCAGCAAATCTCTATTAACCACATAGCAGTACCTCTTTTCAGTTGCATCTAAGGGCCGCTCAGTAGCTTTTAAAATGCAGAAGCAATTTCTATTCATCTACTGCTGGTATGTATGACAATTCTTTTTTCTTCCAGAAAACTCCACTGATAGAAACTCTAAGTTAGGAAAGGCACACAAACTAAGCAGGACTTCACCATCCAAACCAAGACAGCTAATTAGTGTAACAAGGTACAAGAGGAAAAACTCTCAAGAATGTGGGACTACACAAGGTGATTATAAAAACAGCACTTGGCAGAATACAGTCATGTAAGAGTCAAGGCCTGGATTAGCTATTTCTGTGGAGTGATTTCAAGACTACCCACAAAAATAGCATTTTCCATTGAAAAAATCCACCTTTGGCAGCATGGAGCATGGGCTCCTTTTGGGCCAGGAAACCATGCAGAGGGATGCCTCAGAAGAAGAAGAGCACAGCATTCCCAGAAGAGAAGATGAAAGGCAAATTGCCCATGCTTTGCTTAACAATCTTGCAAGGAATAGGCTATTCCTGTTGAAGACTGAGATCTTTGCACAGGACTGAAGGGCAGAACAAAAAGGCTCTCAATTAAGTTCCCAGGTAAGGACAAGGACACTTGTTCTTCCAGGAGAAATCAACACAAACTCCTTTGCCAAACTAGCAACTTACCAGTTCCTCACAAAAATCCACAGGTTTTACAGGATAAAGTAACTCCTTCCAGCTGAGCCTGAGAGACATATTCTTCACAACAGTCTGCTTGGAGGGGCTAAGTTGCATTGTAAACCAAGGACACTCCATTTTAGATCTCACATTCCTCCTAGGGCATAGACTAGCTCTCCCAGGGCTCCATGTTTTTCAAGGCAGATGTAGAAGGGCTGAGAGAACTGCTGATGGGTGAGAAACAGTGGGTCTCACAAACAAATGAAAGAGGCCTCAAGGGCCAGGGCAAAAGATCCTCCTGCTTCTCAGAGATAGGACAGGCTCTCCAACAAAAATGCCATTTGTGCCAGGATCCAAGGACAGCACCAAACCCCTTCCTGAACTGCACTCAACCCTTTTCCCAGCTGCCTACTCCTTTCCTCTTCCTCCTTTTGCATGCTTCAGTGGGCCTCACAGGTTAACAAACTCCAGCTGCATCCACTCACCAGGCACTTATCCCTCAGCTGTCTGCTTCCAGGCCTGCAGACCTGACAGGAAAGTGGAGTTTTGGCCTTGGCTCAGATGCTGCAGTGATAAGGGCCATGGAAATACCTTTAGTTAAAATAAACAATATTGCATCAGCCTTTTCCATTTTAAGATATTGGAGTCACCAGATCCAAAGCTTCCTTCTTCCCTCCCTGTCCCACTGTAAGAAAGAGATGGGGTCACACACCAGCTAGGTTAATACCTAGGATGAGGAACCTCCCTGGATGGCTGGAGCATGATCTGGTGTTTTCAAGGTCTTTTGGAAATCAGGAAATACTGTATTTACCCACATTTTGGAATTGTGTGAGTGTGCTGTAGCAGCAGTCCAGGTTGCAGAGAGGTCAGATGCACGTTCGAACTGCTCCCTAGGGCACTCCAGAGTCTTGGGGTACTTGCCTTGGAAACCCAAACAGCCAGTAGCTGCCCTTGAGACCAGTCTTCCATAAGAAAGCACATGTGGTTTTTCCAGCAACCACTGGTGGATCTTACATGCAAATGTGCCATGCAAACCACCTGACAGTTCATGCTCTTCACCAAAGTGGTGAATGATATCTGAGGACAGATGAAAGCAAAGAAAATGTCAAACCTCTCTGACTTCAACTCCCCACACCCTTTTCCAGTTCTCTACCTCATCTTGGAAAATAAGGAAGAAGTGCAGCAGAAGGTTGTTTTTTGTCATATCCTCGTCATTAGGAAAGAGAAAGTAATTTATCATTCCTTGCTCTGATGGAAACTGTGTTTAGGGAACACAGCCCCTGCTGACAGTGTTTTTCATTCCACATGAGCTGTCAAGAAGCTTAGTTAAGGCCATCCAGCAACTACAATGATCAAATGAGATCAGCACAACTCAGAGCCCAGTAGAGCAGGAACCCATAAGAAGCTCTTCAGTCTGTCCCAGCACATATTGAGGACTTAGGATATGACCAAATATGTGCTTCAATCCACAAACAGGATAATGAAAATTGATAAATATGTAGTTGCATCTGTGTGGCCCAGTATTGACTCATGAAAATGAACACCACCAAAATAAAAGACTGGCATTATTTTGGCTCTAGTAATGAGATAGGGGTGGCAATTAGAGATGTTTGAAATATTTTTAAATTTCCTTTCAGCTTTGTCTGAGATTTAACCCTTTCTCCTCTGCTGGGGAGGGAATCTACCTGCTGTGTTGTGTGTCTGTGTGCAGCTGAGAAGGCAAAAAGATAAGAACTATCAGCAGTGTGGGACACATGCATTCTTCTCTCTGGACATGGCATTGACCAAGTAATTCTGTTTATCCTTGGAACAGGGATTAATTGCTCTTGCTGATTCTGGAAAAGGATCATACCAGTCCTCAGGCCAAAAAGAGCTTTGTCAGTGGCTCCAACAGCAGCAACAGGATGAGGTCCCAAATGAATGGCCCACAGGTCTAAACATGCAAATGCTGGTGAACTGCTGGTGAACAAATAGGCAAAGAGAAACCAGTGGGGCAAAGTCCCAAGGGTAACAACCCCTTCTGGTTGCATAGCAGCTGCCACCAGTTTCACCCTTGGGAGCAGAAAAGTGTGCAGAGAACCTGGATGGCCCAGAGTTCCAGCAAAATGTGAAGAACAGCAAGGGAAAGGAAGTTAAATGCTGATAAGGTGGTTTAAAACTTATATTGACTTACAGGTTTGTTGTATACTGTGTTTTCTAAACCTCAGAACGCTTCATGTCACTGAATCTCTGTTTTCTCTAGTCCTCTTATCAGCATATGTGATTCAGGCTGTGTTTCTTTATGTTCTCTCTTTGCTCTCATGGAGATGTATGATTTTGGGCAAATCGTCCTGTTCTTCTGCCTGTTTATCCTTTTCATCATATTTTGTGAATTGCTTGTAGACAGTTTATATGGAGTAGATATAAAAAGCTAGAAACACAAGAGTTTGTCTTTCCAAAGCAGTATGAACTTTCTCTCCAAAGATTTTCACAGTATTCAGACAGGATAAGTTTTACAACTCCCCTCTGATACCTTATCGACATTTGGTTTTGGGCTACTGACTTTAATCAGCCTTGTCTTGTCTCAATGAGTATATAAAAAGTGAAAGTAAGTAATATGAATATATTGAATTTATGAACATATTGCTCTTATAAAAGTGAATATTGAGTGACTTGAAACTTAAACATAATCCAAAAGGCTTAGCTTCAAACATTTCTCAGATCATGCCTTTTAGATATTGGTGAAAGTCACTAAATTCAGATGCAACTGCTGAGCTGCAAAAGTTTTACTTGGCATAGAGTCAGGAGAGGAACCATTTGCAAATCACTGATGCAAACTAGGATTTCTGGTAGCTCCAAAGTAGGCCAATGTTAGAATGCTTATTTTACTCTCTTCCGTGAGTGTAACAAACCTTTGAGGGAGCCGTTGCCGTTGCTTTTCTACAACTTGCTTGTTGCTGTCCTCAGCAATTACCTTCCCCACAATTCTTTGGAAAAAAGAGTCCAGCATTGGAATTGTATCTGCTTTTATCCTGAAGGTTAATAACTATTTTCTTTGCAAGGAAGGAACTGTCTTGCCTTTTTTTTTTTTAATTTTTTTTTTTTTTGGCTGTAATCCTAAATGGGATAAAGAAAAGAGTTTTCATATGCTAGATATTCGAAGGGCTTTGAAGATTTCACTTCACAGAGCAAGTAATTTTAGAGTTTCTGACAGATTGGTTTTATGTGGTCTGAGGCAGAAAAGGCAGAAAGGCAGCAGCAAAGGGTACCATACTTAGAGAGATATCTAGTTGTGTTGATGAAGCATGTATAGTGTAGGGAGGAAATTCTGTCTGTCGGGGTATGACAAATTCATTAAGAGCAGATCAACCTTATGGGCAGCATACCAAAAAGGAACACTAAGGGATATATGTTTGGCTGCAAAATGGATCTGAGGAAATATATTTTCCTAGCATTTCTAAATAACTGTTTACTCGCTAAGAGAATATACATCAAAAGATGCTACTGGTAGTCATGGCTTTTAGAACTTTTAGATTGTCATTTCAGCTCCCTGGTTTTGCAGTTTTTGCACAGTCAAACCCTTCAGCCCAAGAAAAAAGTGAAAAAACCAATGAAGGATTGATTGCAAGGTTGGGCTGATGGTGGGTAAAAGGTTGACAAGTACTTGGTGGGCAAATCAATGACAAATAATGGTGGTGGAGGTGCAATACAGTTTAAATGTCTGCCAGTACAGGAGAGAGTCACCCTCTACCTCAGAGCTATGATGGCTAATAACAGCCTAAAATGCTGTGGGCAGTCTTCTAGATGGGAGGGACAGCTGGTCCAGATTGGAAAATAAACCCTCCAAAGTTCAGGATTTTAGGCTGCCCTGTCCTAAGGGAATGTATAAGCCATGAAATCCCTTTCTTTGTTTAGGACTCCAGATAGATCTTAAATTCAGCAGAGCTTTGAGTCCCCACAAAAACATCACCTCTGAACATAAAACACAGAACCTCCTTCTGAAGTTAAGGAAAAACTGCTTGCTGAACTTGTTTGCTACCTCAGTAGCTTTTTAATTAAATAAAAAGTATTCATTCTTCCCTGTTCACTCAAGCTGTGCAAGAGATGGCATGCAAGCAAGCATTATTAGAGAAGCAGCAATACTTTTCCAGAACCACACTGGCACACCTGCTATCACTGAGCTGTCTGCTGCTGTTCCTGCTGTTATTCCCTAAAATATCATTTTGAAGAGGAAGCTTTTTGTAAGGACATGGTGGTCTGTCCCAACCCAGGTGAAGTTATCAGTAAGTTAGGCAGTAGCACATGGGAAAAGAACTTCATATATCTGAAACAATCAGAGTAACTATTATTCTTTCAAGGCAAAAATAGCCATGTTAGGCTGTACTTATCCTACTTTCCTCTTGATAGCTCAGCTGTGATCAGAAAAGTAGGACCCTCTGCCAAAGTCCCTGATATTTGGGGGAATGATCATCCAAGGTGACAAAAAGGTAGTCCTGACCAAGTGAGGTGTCAGAAGGTGAAAGGCTGCACCATTAGCATGCATTATCTGCAGTGTCATCCTCCCTATAGGGAGACATGGCCAGTTCTCCCTTCCATCAGCACCTCAGCTAATATTGCTGAATTATGTCTTCTGAAGTTTGAAAGCTTTTGTCTACAGTGACTTGACCCTCGACTAACAGCTGAAAGCTGGGTTAGAAAAAAATCAAGCCTTGAAATTCCATCTGGAAAGTGAATGCGAGCTTTTTACCTTGTCATTTCACAGTCAAAGCACACAGCATTCAAAGATCAAGCCAGAGAGATGGGAGGCATGTGAAGGATGGAGAGAGAAGAGCTTTTCCCCTTTTAAAAATGAAGTAATTAACTTAGTAAGTGCAGGAGGAGAGAAAGGAAAGGGAGATCCTTTTGTTAAGCGTTTATAATACAATCCTCTCTCCTGGCTATATGTGCTTGTAAGATGTTACCAGATTGCACACACTGATGAATGTAAGGAGTAGGGCACCACTAAATTACTGTCAAAGGCACTCATTTGGGGAATCCTCATTTCTAAAAGCAGGAGATATTCTGTCTGTGCTGTGCGTTTTTTTTTTCAGGGACTGACAGTCATAGTGGGCACTACCAGTTTCCCCATAGCAAACAAATGTTATTCCTCTGGTGTAACTAATAGATGGAATGGTTATAATGGGCAGTCTCCCAAGCTTTTACGGCTGCTACAATTAGGACTTTGATGGGTAAGTGACAAGGGTTGAGGAAGTGGCAAGCATTGAAACAAACAAAGAGCCCTATAGATATGGAAGTTCTCATGAAGCTGGCCTTTGCATGTTGGATAATCTTCAGTTAAATCTTCTATAAAAAGAAATCGTCAATGTATTTATTGAATACTTGGAATAACAATCGCCTATGTTCTTCCTGTCCAGGAGCATAAACAAATGAACAAAACAGCCGATTTACATTTCCCCTATTACCTTTAGCAAAAACCTTATCTAAAATGAAGGCTTTCAGCCCCTGATTGCAGATTGAATTTCAACATTAAAGGACAGAGCTAGACCATGGAAAGGGGAAAAGAGTTATGAGTAACTATTATATAAGCTCCTTCCCTTTGAACCTTGCCTCACACACTGTTCACCAGTCACACAGCCTTACCTCTCAGCTTCTTTGTCAGAATATAATGGGCAGAAATTGGAAGCGCAGCTCAGTTCATTGTAAGCACTGTATAAACCTCCAGGGTAATTGAAATGATACATATTACAGGAATTGTTGAAATAAAAGAATATCCAAAAAGAAGAGAAATGAGTAGAGCCAGCATAAACTGCTCCGAAAGCAAAGGTGTATGTGTTGTCATGAAACCTTGAGACCCAAAAGAAGAAACCTACCCTGCAGGGAAGTTTTAAAACCTCTCGGGAAAATTTCTTATAGGGAGCAACATCACATGAGGGAGGAGGAGAGCAGGGCAGTCTGTCCAAGCCAAACACAGGACCTACTGGGAGGCATAGGTAAATGCACAGAGACACCAGGAAATAATTGCACTTGGAGCCAGCTTTGATGCAAGAAGCAAAATGAACTGTTCATGAAGGGAGAAAGAGAAGGAGCCTCACTGATTCCTGGAGTGTGTGGGACACAAGAAAGGATAAAAAATGAACAATAGAGATGGGAGAAAAGGATCCTCACTGCATCTATAGATCTTCTCCATTGCTTTAGCTGTTACCTTGCTCTGCCTTCCTGTACGTTTCTCCACATGGAGAAAGGTATTATCTGGTCTACTCATCAGGCCCCTTACATATACTTATCCCATGTGCCCTTATGCTTTCCTTCTTATGTTTTTTTTTGCCATAAAACTTTTACATATTTTTGTTATCCCTCCCACTATATTATCTTCTATCTCAACCCTCTGCTGTTTTTCAGCTCCTCTTCTTCCCCTGCATCATTAAGCTCATGGAAGTCCCCACTTGCAGTCAAGGGCTGAATTCAAATCTAGTTAAAGCAATTGCATCAATAGGTCAGTTTGCCAAAGAAAAGATATTTCAGGTGGCTCCCAATTGTGAGCTTGTATGGAACACTTTGACAAACTAGTTTCATCTGTACAAAAATGGGGAAAAAAAAAGATAAAAGTTTGTTGAAAACAAAACATTTTAAAAATAATGCTCCCTCCTTATTTTTTCTTTTTTGTCTAAAATTGTTTGCTATCTATTTCATGATACATATCTGAAATGACTTTACTTTGAAAGTGTCAGAATGTATCAACAACTTGTATTTCAGGAATGTATTTCAACTTTTTTGTGGTATGCAACTTTGCACCTCTCTGTCCTTCAAGACTCCCTCGCTTCCTCTTGTTCAATCACTCTAATTGAACAAGTCCCTATCCTGACTATGGGCCAAGTTGTGTCTATGACTGCGATCGTTCCCTCAGTACTCCAACCCAGCCTACACAGAGGCTTCACACATAGCTATCAGCACAGCATCTCTAAATGTTGCCTGTTCAGTCAAGGTTTCATGCTGACTCTCATGATTTCTCATCTTCGTCACTGAAACATCCTTTGCCCCAACCTGTACAAGTGATGTCTCGTCCCAGCAACACCCACTCAGAACAGTGTAGCAAAAATCCCTTTTTGTCAGGATCCAAGCGAAGCATGTACTGTGAGGGCCTCTGATGCTGTTCCAGATAACTACAGAAACAGAGCTTTAAAGAAATCAGTGTAAGATGAGTACCAGACTGGTTAAAAATCATTCACAAAGAATACATATTGTTACTGGATCTCCCTCCAGATACTTTAAGCAGGACCCAGCACTGATCTGTCCAGGCTCATCTTTTATTTCATTACTAATCTGGGTGAGATAATTGAGCATATACTCAGAAAATATGCATGACATTGACCTGACTTGTTCTTGTTTTAATTTTCCAAGTGTTTTTACAAATCTTTGAAAAGTTAAAATACAGAGCTGGAAAATTTTGGTCTCTTCTTTTTGGGTCATCCAAAAATTTGAGAATGTTTTATTCCTAGTAACCTTAAGAGAAATTATTTCATAAGTATGCTTATGGCTGCAAACTAGAACTTGAAGGTAATCACACAGCACTCCACATCTTTCTCTCTCCCTCTGCTCAGTTCTCCATCATATTCCTTTCTTCTGCCAGATATACCTGCACTGAGTTGTACTTCATTTCCCAGCAATAAAGCAATACAAGAATATACACCCTTCCTCTTAAATGTGCTTCTCCAGATTTAGTCATGGAAGCATTTGGCAATAATAACAGAAGGGCAGGATGTCATACGTGCAAAACATTGGCTCTGAAGGATCTGGAACTCAAAGCTACAAAGTTAAAATCTGCCTGACTCCCTGTACTTTATACTAAGGTCCCTGTCTTTAAGCAACAGTGGAAGATACAGGTTCTCCATACAGCCTTTTGAAAAATAGCTACTGATTTGCACTTCTGTTAAGTTTACCTATTCACGAAGCTTTAAACATTTTCATTTCCTTTTAAAAGCACAAAAAGGGTTTTGGTTGTTTTTTTTTCTCTCCTTCCCATTTGGATTGTAGAGGTCAGCTTAACTTAATCAAAAATATATTGCATGTCTCCAGGTCACTAAGCTTTCAAATGACACAAGCTCCATAAAAACCTCATGAAGTCTTTTCTGAGAAAGTCATTCATTCAGACAGGCTTGGGAAATTAGAATAGAGATTTAATTTTTAAAGTACATCTAGCGTGCAGGGGGGCTGCTAGTCAGTCAGTTACCCAAAGGCTGCAGTCCCCCATCCACACACTGGCACACTGAAAAGCAGCAGTGGAGCACCCTGACTCAGTCCTGCCCATGTGCCTGTCTTACTGTAGAGCGCAAGAGTGATTCAACATTAGCAGCTCTTCCCATACAGGGCTCTAGTGCCCATCTACTGAGGTACTCAACTGGCAATTTTATGCTCCTGTTTAGTAGACTGCTCTGGCTCAAAGCAGGTAATTGAGGGCTTTTGTAGACTGGGGAGGAAGTAGTCAGTATCTATTCCAGAAGAAGAGCTCCCAGGGAGCAAGCTCACTACAGCCCTTGTTTGGGAGATAGGTATTATGCGACACACTAAGCCTACCCTAAGCTTTCAAACTGGCATTCTCAGGGCAATAATTACTTGGTTGCAAGACAGGGTGAAAAGTTGTCAATCTATTCCCAATTCCTATTTCATTTATCAGTTCCTTGAGCCTCTCAGCTCCCCGCAGGGCATCCTTTTCTCTGACATTTCTGCCCTTGGCAACTTGAATATCCCTCCTGGGCACTCTTCATTGCTATAGTAACGGCTGGGCATCCTTTCCTATTAAGACACCAGCTTTCTTTGCCTTCACTCCCCTTCAGGCACAGGCTTCCTACAAAATCTCTTTATCCAACTTAAGTTTTCCATCCCTCTTGATCCTGCTCTCCTGCCCTCCCACCACTGAACTTCTAAGCTGTTAATAATGCATTGTCAGGTGCCTTCTGTGTTTCTGGGAAGCTGAGCACAACATCTTTAGTGCCTTATCTAAATATTTTATGTTCTAAACTACAATTTCTTCACAAAACATCACTTCACCAAGTCCTTCAGATTGCAGCTGAGTCTCTGGTGATGTTTTTAATGGTGAACCCCCCAAAGATTGCTATTTATGTCACATGCTGCTCAAAAATAAATTCTGCTTTTGCACTGCCTGCTTCCCATAGCAAGTGACAACCTTTGCTGATAGCAGTGAGCATGTAATCACACACTGTACATTTCAGCTTCAGCTGCAATGATTTCTTAAAGATTTTTAAATTTTTTAAGTGGTGAATATTTGGGCTTACGGACTGCCTTGTAATCCTGTTTGTTCTCAGTACATCACTGCTAAATTGTATTTGCAGAACTAAGGCTACCATTGTAATTATAGCCTCCATAAGGCTGTAACTGTCCAACAAAGAGAATTCATTCAGGTCACAACAGTATTTGAATACCATTATGGCTACAGGGGGCTGCCTGGTAGTGCTGTGCCGACTTGCTGTTGTGTTAATTGGTAGTCACAGATGTGGGCATTGAAAAGGAGCGGCTGGAAGTTGGGTGAAAGACAAGCTGACATAATTAGTGGGAGTTGGTGAGGAGATGGACACAGACTTGCAGGCAAAAGAAGCTCCCTGCTTGCCAGCAAAAAAAACATCTCTGTCTCTGGCTGCAGGGGTTGCTTGCTGAATCCATTGCTTGCTTCCATCTGCTTGGAAGATGGCTTTCCAAAAGTGGCAGACGAAATCCCATGCTCAGACAAAACGCACCTTCTCTGCAGCACAAAGAAGAAACTCTGATCAGAGAGAGAAAACAATTATGAAATCCAGTCTCAACCAAGCACAAACACTTGAGCCAGAAGAGTCCTCCGTATCGAGATACCCCTGAGGGCAGCTTGTTAAAGCAATTTTGCCGATTACCAGAAGAGTCAGTGGCACAAGGTAACATTTGCTCCCTGGGAGACCTCACAATGGGGCTCCACCTCCATTTTCACTTAGCTGGGTGCCACATCTGGACATTGTATGCAACCAAACCAGGTCCCAGGCTAGGCCAACTGCTTCATGTGGCCCAAGAAAAGACCTTGGGCTAACTGTGGCCTAAGCTCATGAGAAAAAATTGCAGTGGGAAAAGAAACAGATACTCCTTCTGGCGTTCACACTCATTGCTTTGCCTGAGGAGGCCAAGTGTGTCCTAGTATAGAGCAGGTTACAGAGGGCAGAGCAACCCTGTGAGTCCTGTGCCTTTACACTTCAGAGATCCTTTCTTCTCACTTGAAAAACTGGGGTACTAGACATAGGGCAGTGACTCCTGTCTACACCCAGCTACCTCTCCCACAGCCTATGCAGAGTCTCTTTCCGAAAGCTAAGAGACACACCCTAACATTGGCAAGACATTTGAATTCAATGTCATTCATACGCACATTCAGTTAGAAGACAATCTTCTTTCTGGAGGCGAGAATGTCTCTCCAATTTTTCACAAATTAAGCCAACCTAGCTGCACTCCTTTTGTTTGACATACACAGATAAAACAAACTCTGAGGGAGTTCTTCTCTACTTTTCCCCGTGATCCATTTCACTCAATCTGTGAGGTTTTTTTTTACTTCCTTGAGAGACTGTTTCAAAGAAGCAGCACAGTGCATAAAGAATTTCAATCAAAAGCCCAGTTCTGGTGCAAGTTTGCAATTTCAATTGATAAGAATTGTGTTTATACGTATTTATTGTAATTATATATATTATGCTATGTGTTATTGATTTATGAGGATTTATTTATAATCATGGGAAGCGGAGCATCAAGACCTCTGAAGATGACCTTGTCTACCTCCTCCTCCAAGAACAGGAAAATCTCTATCCTTTCCATACTTCACAGACAGGAGCCTCCAGCTTTACCCTGTCTTCCACTAGCCTTACAATGCAAAGGGCTCTCCTGATCACGACTTAAATCTCACGCTCTGTTTAATCCCATTGCTGCTCTTCATCTCTGTTTATGGGCAAGGAAAATAGATTATTCCCTTTTCTCTGAAGCAAGCTTTTTCCTTCTTGTAGATTGATCCTATCTTCTCTAGGTATCTTCTGGTAGACTGTACAAACTTAAATCCTTCAGTCTGTCTTCACCAGCCACATTTTCTGAATTTCTGATAGTTGCTGTCAGTCATGTCTTCTCCCCAGTCAGGCAATCTATACCTTGAACTATAGTACCACAAACTGGGTAGTTTAGTTCAAGTACTAAATACAGCAAAAAAGTGTTGTCCCTAATTAATAGACAATTTATATATATATATATATATATGCAAACACTTCTGCTTTTATTATAACTCCATCACATTTTTGACTCCTGGCTCTGCAAAGATTTTATTTCTTTGTTCCTAATCTGACATTTTTGCAACAGATTACTCCTAATAAAATACAGACATTTGTGCTTTGTTCTTACAGACTTTCATTCTACTGTTTTTCAGATCAGATTTCCAAACTGGAAATATATTTTTTAATTCTTTTCCTGCTGAGCAATATGCCCTCAGGCCCTCTGTGCCTGGTGCCACCTGCAAGTTTAACTAGCAGATACATTCTTACATCAGCTCTGTCATTTACTGAAAAGATACAAGCCTCATCCCCTCCAGAACCCACTCACACTCCACAGCCCCATTATAATAGATGCTGTCCAAGTGCAGCACTAAAAGATGACCCTGTACCAGCAGAGCTTGCTAAGTCAATAGCCTTGCTTTAACACTGTTTAAATCTCCAGCTAACCTGCATCCCATCTGCAGCTCTCTAACACAGAGCCTTGATCCTACAAAGCACTCTTTTGACATGAAACCCCTAAGCACTGGTGACTCTCCAGAGATCTGACAATCCATGGCAGAGTTCTGGTTGGTGGTAATTGTCTAAAAGCTGTACTGCCAAAATTCTTTAGAACTTTAGTATCTACAGATCTGTAAGTGGTCTTCCTCATTATGTCCTTCTCAAGTCTACAAAATTCAGTCATTGCAAATGTCAATCTACAGAGACATCCCTTTAGTTACAAGCAATCCAAGGACATCATTTCAGTTGTGTCACTGGAAGAGTACATTTCTCTAGATGTAAGTACAGTAAGGTCTTGAGCTTTATCTGTGCCTCTGACATCAAGGCACATTAATCACCTCCTTATAGAAAATAAGCAGACATGATTTATGCGTTTGGTAAAATTTTATCAATTTACAGCAATCAAATTAATTAGCTAAATTAATTCCTGTTAATTTATTTACATTGCCTAGGAATATTTCTTGCATAGGTAGCTCCATTAACTGCAATGCTATGCTTCAGAGAAACACCAAAGTAGAATTGTTCAGCTGTAGATCATGTATAGGCTGTGACCTCAAGCCATATCAGCTTTGGCCAGCTCTGAAGACTTGGATGCTGTTATCTCACTGATCATTCACTCTCTCAGGATTTCAGTCAGCTCAGGAGGTTAGTTCTCCCCTTGAAAAGCCAGCCTTAAAGCACACAAGAGCTAAAAAGAGAGGACACTGTCTGACCCAAATAGTGGCAGGAAAAGTACAAACATAACCAAGTCCAGGAAATCAAAGTTAACCTTTAAAGCCCTGCTGGAGCCTCAAGCTTGGCTCCCCACTGGTATTTCTGTATAGAAATTACTCCACATTTTGTCTGCTAAGAACTTAAGTAAACACAAGTTTGTTTGCTAGTTTTTCTTCTGCAAGAAGGCCCGTGGAATGCCATCTCCCATTGAAGAAAAAACACATTATGCCACTGTGTTACTCTCAGCTTTATGAAAGTTGTCTCCTTTCCTCTTCTTCCCTCTCTCTTCCCCTTCCTCCCTCCTTCCCTCTCCCTCACACACTTATTTTCCTTGAGTGCTTCATGGAGGCTTTTATAAATAACTGGACATATTCATTCTAACAAGCACTTTGGCCAGTCAGATTCATTTCTGTATAACCCCTTGCAGTGCTATTCAATAAAATGCGAATAATTACCATAGCAACTGCAGCATGTGGTACATATGGTGCCTCTGAGAAACAAAGCATTTTCTTTCTTTCTTTTCTTACCCTTAAAAAAAAAAGAGCCACATACATTAGTTTTTAATATAAAATGATGTCTTACAGTGTTTATTAGAGAGGAAAAAAGGTTTTCAAATGAAGAGCCATCTCTCACTCTGCTTAAAAGCTCAGATAATCAATTCTTCATACATCACCATCCTTTAATCTCTTATTTCCTCACATTATCAATGTGTATATTTTTGCAAAATGGAAAGAATAGGTACTTAGGCAACAAAGTGCCCTGATTGCATCTGCTTATGCTCTTACTTGCTTGATGCTCCAATAGACAGACAGCACAAAATGAAGAGTGTTGACTCATGGAAGGGCTGGATTAAATCTGAGGAATAGCAGTCCTTAGGAGCTGACTTGTGTATGTCATGGAGGCTTCCTCCTCCTCAACTGGGACAGTTGAACTATCGAAATGAAACTGCACACAAAGTGCTGCAGTGTACATCTCATGTCCTGAACACACTGGTGTCATCTTGTTATTACCACCAAACTGCAAAACTGAGCATCGCAGGAATTGTTCACATGCAGTTCCACAGAGAGCAGTGGCAGTACCCAGGAGTGAGGCTGGGGACCATTTGGAACTGTGACAGTTTTGTGTTTGTGAGCTAAGGTCCTAAAATGTTTTGCCAAGATGAAGGTGTGGTAGCTTTTGAGCTTGACCAGTTTTCTCTAAAAGTATCATCTTGTTGATCATATAGCTAGAATCACATGCTTATATGTGCATGACATGGACATTGAGTTTTCTAAGCGTGGAAGAACAGCGTGTTCTTGGAGATCAGTTTCTCAAACCCACAGCTTCAAAAGTAAAATTACAACACAGCAATATGTTCCACCAAAGAAGAACCCAAAAGTAGAGTACTTCTTTAGCATCCAGTTAGAAAGTGAAACTATCGGGGCCATCAGATGGAGGAGGGGTAGTATTCTTGTTGACTCAGCCTGCAAGTTATGTATCCCTAGTAGAGCTTTCCTCAGCCTGCAAGTGTTTTGATTCTGTTGAATTCAGAGGGCCTGAGCAAATCCCACCCTGTGTTAGTAACCACAAAGCTCATATCCTTCATACCATCATCCTGCAGCAAAACATCTTGCCGAAAACACAACATGTCAAGCCTTTAATTGAACTCTCCTGGCACAGCAAGCTTACTGCCTAAGTTAGCATATCCTAAGGGACTCCCAAGAGACACAAACCATCCTTTTAAAGCCTCAGAAGTTCTGCACCAGCCTTTTTTTCCAGTTAAACCCCTTCCCTTGTTCTCTCTTTGTTGCCATCCTCCCCACAGAACCAACATTGGAAAAAGTTTCCTGAATGTGCAGACACTTTCTAGACTTAAGTTTAGGAGATAGATTGAAAAAATATGCATGCCTCCCTGCTTCTGTCCCACCCTTCCCTGCTGACACATCCTTCTCTGAGCTTCACAGAGCCTGGTTCTGCAGAGAGATGAAGCAGCATGGGAAGGAGTGGTAATATTGCAAACCAAAGCTTTCTCCTGGGTGCCCTTCCTAGCTGAAGGAATGACTTGTAGGTGAAGGATCCCCCTTAGCTCCCACATCCCTGGGAGAGTTCCCAGATGGATTCTTGGATTTTTGAGATTCCTTTTGACAACAATAGCTATAGGTATCTGTAAATCTGGCATTAAAGAGAGGATTAGAGTTAGATTAGATCAGATTAGAATTAGAGGATACCTAACTGTAACCGTTCTTGTACACATTTCTTAGCAGAAATGGCCACCTGAGGT
This sequence comes from Gallinago jamesoni, assembly GCA_025769975.1. Taxonomy (NCBI): domain Eukaryota; kingdom Metazoa; phylum Chordata; class Aves; order Charadriiformes; family Scolopacidae; genus Gallinago; species Gallinago jamesoni. The sequence continues at coordinate 31,242,334 of JAOQGH010000077.1, read as the reverse complement.
ATGTAAATGTGGACCTGTTTTTGTCTGTTTCCAAGTTTTGTTTTAGTGATCTATTCAAACTTGGTTTCCAAAGGGCATAAACTTTCCTCAGGGAAAAAAGGAAAGTTTATGCCCTTTGGAAAAAGGGACAGGCTACTCAGGATGATTACAAAGAAGTAGCAAA
>JAOQGH010000077.1:31189057-31234355 GCA_025769975.1 Gallinago jamesoni | reverse complement strand
GAAGGGAAGGGAAGGGAAGGGAAGGGAAGGGAAGGGAAGGGAAGGGAAGGGAAGGGAAGGGAAGGGAAGGGAAGGAAGAATTCTCCAAAACCAGTTTTGAAAATCTGAAGGTCAAAATGGTTCAAGGATGGCTTGTTTAAACTGTGAAACACTTGTAATTTTTCCATTATCACAAAACCATAGTTCTTTCCAAAATTTGTGTTTTTACCCAATTAGACTTCAAAATAATTATGCTTTAAATAATGCACAGCTGATCCTATGCAATTGTTTCCCTACAACAGAAGGCAGTGAGCCCCAGGAGCTCTGCTTTTCCCCCAGTTGTCCTGCACCTTTAACACACAGACAAGGGCCCTGTGCTTTGACACTCCAAACCACACTTGCAGAGCAAAAGGTGCTGCCAGCAAGTACAAATAGCTGAGGCATCACAGATCCTCAATGCAGCCACCTTCATGCCACCAAAGGGCCGGGGAAAGGCAGGAATGCTTAGGAAAAGCCTGACATAGCTAAACAGCTCAGTTTCAGTGCGCCTTCAGGGGTAATGCGACCCCACAGCACAGTCAGAATTAGACCTCAGCCCTTCCTAAGACTAAGCTTACCTATTGGTGACTACTATTTTCTTTTTTTTCTTTTTTTTTTTTTTGTTGGCAGTAGCAGTTGTCATTTAGATAAAATGGATAAAACATACAGACATAAAAACATGATAAAACTATTTGGTCTTTGTTTTTTCTTTTCCGAAGGCATGACTTTATTGTCAACAGCTTTCAATAACTGAAAACACTGGTGGGTCCTGATAATATCAGAGTATGTACAAGGACAAAGCATGACTAGTGTTTGACACTATGAAAACCAAGATGTTTCATGTAGCCCTTTGCATTGGTTAGTTTGCTCATGCCACATTTGAGGCAAAGTACACAATCTCTGGCTTGGCTCTCTTTCTGTTTCTGGTTTCTGAGGAATTTCATCAGCTGAACTTTTTTCCCTAACAAAAATGAAAAACAATTTGAAAATTCCAGCCTATATGCTGTATTATAACTACTTCAGAGTATTCACAGGACTAGGCATAGCCCCATACTCCAGGGGCCTATCTGTACCCCAGGAGTTCCCACTTAGCAGCCACTTGTGCTACAGTCCCTCAAGCCTCCTGCTCTGAGTGCAGGTGTCTGCAGTTCTTCCTCACCTTCCCACAGCTGCACCCAGAGACATCCTGGGGGTCTTTATGGCTCCAAGGCACAGGACAACCATGTAAGCATCACCTACTAGCTGGGTGGCAGAAAGGAGAATGACTCTCCACAACTTCTACAGTTCCATGTGACTGTCTCTGTGCTGAATGAGGACTCAAAAATCAGATATATTTCACAGCCACAGCATAACATGTCATCCTGGCCAGACCGTGACTAAGGTCCCACTGTGGACAGGTGATACAGCTAGGAGGGCTGAGCCAGTATATCAACAGCAAGATTCTATTTTCAAGGGACAGAATCATCCTTCTTTCTCCCATAAAACTGGAATGACAATAGTGATTTTTTTCCGTACTCTTTTGGACACTGAATCAAAATTAGGCAGATATAGGAAGTTAAACACACAAGTAATCTCCCTGAGGGCTTAAAAACTGCTCAAGCATTTAAATACCTTCATAAAGAAAGGTTTAATTTGCATGGGTAAGAACCATCTCTGAGTATAAAACACCTGGCACTTACTACCTTAATGACAAACAGGAGATGGAGAAATTTAGGTCTTAGCTTGTATGAGTAAACTCTTTTCAGTTGCTGTCTGGCACCTTTCAGGATCATTTTGAAGATTAAAAAGGAAAAAAGAGAAGTGACTTAGCCAGCTGAATTCTGCCCAGTTCGACAGCTAAATTTGGACTAACTTCATTGATTTTGGTGAAGTAATCATCTCTTTATACTGCTTTAATAGAGAGGTTTTGGCCTGGGATCACCTCTAAAAATCTAACCTTTTCCAAGTTAAAAGAATGAAAAATATTTGGGAGGGCAAGGAGTTTAAAAGTAAACAAAAAAAAAAAGGGGAGAAAAAGGAGAACATTTTGGGTAAGAGAAAGTGGGAAAAAGATGAAAGAACATGAAGACTTTTGAAAAGACTTCCAATTGGATTAAAATGATGATAAATGGAGGTGCAGCGCAGGGGTCAGGCTCCTCTCGATAACAGGATCTGAGTGCTCTCAAACAGTTGGTGTCTGTCAGTTATGTGGGAGCCCCTTTGGTCTCTTGTGACTAGAGTTTTTCATCGTACGTTTCTGACAGGATAAAGCAGAGCAGCTAAACAGGATAATTCCCACATTCTGCTGGGTGAGTCATTTCCCTCATGCTTTTGAAAAACCTTGCAGGCAAAGGGGAGCTGTGCTGACAAAGCAGAGGAAGTGCACTTTTTTGGATTTCACAGGGCGCCTGGTTCAAACATGTGTCGCTGTGACAGAGAACACCTGCAGCACAGTTCAGCAGCAGTCTGGCAAACACAGCCAACTGGCTCGGTTGGGGCCCTGCACACCACGCATGTGGACTAGAGGGCTTTATTCTTTATTTTTACGTTATTTATTTAAACCTTCTGGGCAGTAGGATGAAACCTTCAGCCAGTGCACTTTTCTCTCTCATTATACCGTAAGAAAGATGCAGTGACTGAATTAATGAAGCTGCCCAACGCAGAAACAATCTCTACAACGAAGAACCCCATGGTGTGAAGGAGAATATGTATAGCTTAATGCTGTTTGGCAAGGCTAAGCTCAACTGGAGCATCACAGCATTAACAGTGTTCCTTAATGCCAGTTTAGCATTATGGAGGTAAAAGGGTTGCCATTGAGAGCAATCTGAGCGGCTGGTGAGATTGCTGAACCTGGTGATTAGCAGAATAATTACCCCCTGTGGCTCGCAGCTCATTAATCAACCATTAAAATAAGCATTTCCAAGAACAGTCTTAGACGTATCGGGAGAAAAAGGCTGGGATAGTTAGTCTGTAGCCACTTTGGGATGATTTGAATTCAGCTGTTCCAGCAGCCAGCAATGATATCTCTGAACTGTTACGTTTAGGAGCCCCTGCCCCAGACTTAGCTTTCCAAAGCCTCTGAGTAAAAACCACCTTTTGCCAATGGCCTCTAACAGCCTCTACTTTCTTCCTTGCCCTGGTCATCCTTCCCACCAGGACATGTACCCCATTGCCCTGCCCTGGCTGCCATAACCCTAGGCATTCAAGGCGGAAGTTTGCAGCCCTTCTGTCAAACATCCACTTGGCCTCTGGGCTGATGGGCTGAGAGCAGTCGCAGATGAACACAGAGCAGATCAGAATGCAAATGCACCCAGTCCAAATTGAACCACACTCACAACTTCTTGCAAACTTGCCTAGCTTAACCCTATGCCAAATGAGGGAGAAAACAGAAGGAAAAAAAAGGTTTTACTCAAACCGTGGCTCAGCTGTTCTCACACCTCTTTCCCAGAGCTAGAGCATCATGATGGGAGTTCATCTCAGTGGGCAGAGACGCTGGGAAGAAAGCACTTGCCCGTGACACATACTGTCAAAACACACCAGTGGACACCACCTGCTGGCAGACAGCATATGGCAGGAGGCCCGTCCTTATGTTCCCCGCTTGTTTCAACAACTTTTAGTCAGCCCAAGGCTTGCGCTTCCAGCTCTGTGCACAGTGGCCGGCCTAGCAGGCCAGGCGATCTCTTCTTCACCATTTGTTCCTAGTGCCCGCTCCTTTGTCTAGTCTTTATACCTGCCTCGTCCATTGCTTTAGAGAAGATCTCTGCAAAAAGGAAGGTCAGCTAAAACAGTGTCCTCTTTTGTCTCCTGCTTTAAAATCCCCCCTGCTGCAATGCCTGCAAAATGTTTGATAATGGACAGACCATGTGCAAGACGGCACTTTTATCTTTTAAGCTAATGAAGAATTTTTCATTGTTTAATGTGCCTTCTGTCTGGTCAGAGGCTTCTGCTTCATCTCACTTATCTGTATATACAGATAATCAGGTCTTCAGTGAAAGAACTATCTTTATTACTTGTGTCCAGCACTTAGCATGACAAAAAGTCCTGAACACATGCTAAGGCTGCAGTACAGAGTAGTAGGATAATGCATGTATTTTTCAGATCAGCTGGGCCTAATGAAAATCCCAGGATATTTGGAGAACTGGCTGAAAGTGTCTCTGAGCGCCAACACCCCAAAAGGAAGGGTGAAGCTTCAGAAAGCTACAAAGGGGGCTGTATCTTAAAAAAACTTAAAAAAAAAAGGAAAGGAGAAATAATCGAGCTAAAATCCAATTCCTGGAAAACTGTTGGAACAAATAAACAAATTACTTAAATACCTAGAAGAAAACAAAAGATGAGTAATAGCCAATATGGATTTGTCACACAGACACCATGTCAAATCAGTCTAACTTCCTTCTATAACAGGGGAATAGCTTTAGGGGAAAAAGAGAAAATGTCATATATCTTGACTTCAGTAAGGTTTTTGACACTGACACGATACTTTGAAAAAGAAGATAAGGAAAGACAAAAAGTACTCTTAGGGTCAGGCAGTGCAGACTTAGTTGGAAAATCATTCACTGTCAAAAAGAAAAGAAGGGCCTAGTGATGTTCCATAGGGATGATTTAATTATGGACAACACCCACCAAATCTACAAATGATCCAGAGCTCAGGCAGCAACAATCAACTGTACATGTACTGAACAAGGTTGGATAGCAGTTGTGTAAGAAAGGATCACAAGCTGAACATGAGTTGACAGCAACAAAGTATCTCTTTAAAATAAAAAGTGGGCACAGATCATCCTGTACAAACAAGAGTAATCTTCATTTCATATAAAAGAATATTTCCAAGCTATTATTCTGCACTATTAAGAAGTTTCCAAACTATATAGCTCCAAACTCCTAAGAACATTTCCAAACTATTCCAAACTCTTTCCAAATTATATACCTATTTAAAAGAAATACAGACCAACTGGGAGACAAAAGGAGACTGAGAAGAAGAGACAGCATAAGGACTGCAAAAGCTAGTGTTGCTTAGTGTGGTGAAGATAACACAGAGGGGAGCTGTGCTAAATCCTGAAATTCAGAAATAACAGCTTCAAAGAAAAAGGGATGAGTTTTCTGTCCTACCAAAGGTGGGCTGGATGTGTTGTAATAGACTGAAATTAGGTTAACACAAACATTAGGTTAATCATTAAAAAATTTAATGGAAGCATCAGACTAGATATCCTCCACAGGCTATCAAGTCATCATCAGTGAAGGTTTTTAAGAATGCTAGATGTCTTCAAAGAGCAACATGGGTTTAGGTGAAAGTGTCTTAGGGCAGGGAGCTGGACTATGTATTCATACTGAAAAAAACAGTGCCAAACTCAATCAACTCCACCCCAAAGTTCAAAGGCACAAGAGTTCCTGTGCTTCCTATTCTGTAATGTAGCCAGGAGGATTTTTTACTTGCACAGTACGCTTTTCACAAGTACTCTTCTGTCTGCAAAGTGCAAAACAAAGGCAAACATTACTGTACTACGTTAAGAATTTACACCCTATTTGCACAGGTGTAAGCAGAGAACAGATCTTTGTATTTGCAGTCAGTGTTGCATTAGACAGCAAGACATGAAGGTCTCTTGTCAGAGAAGGTCAGAGTTGTTTCTGAGTTAGAATGACAAAAGTACAATCCAATTGCATTTTGGAGACTGCATTTTAGCCCTTGTTTCTCTCGAGAGGGGTATGCATACATCTGTGCACCAAATTGCAACTCTTTTCCCATACTCTTGTTAACAGAGCATCTTTTTACATTCCTCCAGTGTAGCAGGAGTTCTAAGGTGTTGTTGAAAGGAACAGGGCAGAATCTTAACCTGTGATGTGTGAGAGTAGTCGTGAGTGTGACTTACATATCAGTACATTTGTTTCGTGCCTAGAGTCATATCATTGCAAGATGTGATCTCAGATCTTATAACTAGGACTAAGCTCAGTTAACACTTGACTAGGAAACTTTGAAAGAAAATCTAAGGGATGTGGGAAGTGTTTGGCAAAGCTTTCAACCAGCGCCTCGGCATGGTGCTTGAGGTCACTAGAACAAAACAGGCCATGCTTCTTCATACAAAACACAGCCTAGTGGTTACAACTCTGCAGAAAGAATAGAAAAGAGAAGAGAGAGGGAAAGAGAGAAAGGGAGAAAAGAAAAGCTGTTACTACAAAATGAAAGAAGTTTCTACAAGAAAACATTGACTATGCCACTCACAAAAGTAAAAGCCAACATATTTCATTTGGAAAACAAAATTAAATATTCCAAAATTTTAAAATATTTTTCCTGCAGATTTTCTATTATCTTAAAAAACAATAGTTAACCTGTCAGCATTTTGTCCTAATCAGGAGTAAAAAAGTCCTGCAATGCCGAAGTTTTCCACAAGACAGAAACCCCAAATATTACTCATTTCTATTTCCAGCCTTTTTGGTGTTTGTTTGTTTTGGTTTTTTTGTCAATTACTTACCTCTGTCATTTCACAGACAAGGGGGGCTGTGGAGATGACTTACTCTCGGACATCTGTCAAGAAGTTCCCAGATTTCCACCCTCTACCGGGGACTTCTGGTCTGGCTGTAGGTACTGTTGATGTGCTTGTGAACTAACTCCTGTTCTAACTCACTGAGTTGGGTTTTCCTTAACAATTGGAGCTATAATTTACAGTTGTTCTCAAGCTATTTCACAAACAGGCAAACCAGGAGTTGGGGTTGCCTGAGACAAGGTCAGGGTAGACCCAGTGCAGAGCGGGGAAGAATCTGTCTTCAAACTTATAACTGTAAGATACCTACCCCAAAACTTTGCCACTGAACATTGCTACTTCCACTTCAGCAGTCCAAGCCTGTCTTGCCTAGGGTGAAAACTTCATTTCCCTGGACAACTCCCGGCTGCAAGCCAGCATGCTACTTGTAATTTGAAATGGATGCTCTTTCCAAAGAGGCTTCTGACTTCTGAAAGTTGATTTCAGAGCTGGATGACCAGCAGATGGGAGAAATATACACAGCACTGCAGTCCTACAGGCTGCTATGGTTTCTAGGAGAGTTTAGGGTCCTTTCAGCCAAAAAACACAGGAAGGTTTTTTCACTAGTCCTCTTTTGACTTGCTCATATAAGTCCATTCTACAATTTTATGATTCTGAATCCCAGTTGAATGCCTTATGCTTGTAAACACCTATGTTCACAGAACAAACTGCTGCATCCTTAGAGCCCCATAGGAAAACAGGAGATGTGTCCAAGCCCATTCACACCAGCTTCTGAGTGCAAAACAGTCTGCCATTGGTTATTAAGCCATAGAGCAATGAGTGAGACACAGCATACGGCACAGAGATGGGAGCCTTGTGCCACCACTGCAGGGAGCACAAGCCAGAAACAAGATGTACCATAGTTCACCTGGCACAGCCCTTGTGTTTTGGCCCTACTTTGCCCGCTTTTGTTCTGCATGAATCCCCCTTTTTCAGGCCCTGTTTCCCTGCCTTCAAAGCCATTGGGCACTGACTTCTATAGTTTCAGCGATCCCTAAATAAGCATTTCTCCTCCTCAGCTGAATGGAATGTGGGTCCAGCCCTGGAGCTTTAGTGGGACCTGCAGGAGCTCAGGCCCCATTACACAGCACCTTCCCCTGGCACACTTTCTCTAGGAATTCTGCACTGCATATTCTCTTTCTGAAACTTCTTTATATGAAAATCAAAGCTCTTTTTTCTGATACTTAAGTTTCAAAAACTTGGTTCCTGAGAATGCTTGCATAGGGGGCTTTCTAAGCAAACTGGACTATGAAAGCAAAAGATCCCTCTGTATTTCTAGAAATGGAAAGTGTGTCCTAGCTGATGATACATAGGATGCATTTCAAGGTACCAATTTGGAGAGATGTACATTGCTGGTAGGTTCAGCAGTAGGATGACATACTCCAGCACCTCATTGTCTGTCTTGTAGTCAGGGGCTCAAAATTAAATACAGGATTCGAGGTGCGTTCTCACCAGTACCGAGTACAAAGGGATGATCATTTCCTTGATGGGCTGAAATATCCAACTTCTACAAAGCTGAATTTGGGATTCCAGTTTGGATGTCATTAAACTCAATCAGTCTTTATGACAATTCCACAAATGGAAATGAGAGGTTTTAAATTTCTCAGAGCCTGACCAGTAACACTGCAGAAAAATGAAAGTATCTAAATACTTTTCAACAGGACAGCTCTACAGTGAGATCACCTTGTGCTGAGGTGAGAGTAACAATAGTAACAACATAGTTAAGTCTCCTGCAAAGAATAGACATTTCCAGGAGTCAGACCACACTGACTATCTGCTCATACAGTGAAAGCCTTGCTGTACCTTCTCTTGAGAAACTCGAGTGCTGATAAAACATTACTGCAAGAGTGCAAAACAAATCATTATAAAACAAACAGGAGCCAAATAAACATTTGCTGTGGGTATGTGGTCATCGGCACTGGAAGGCTTCCCAGAAACACAATGTTTTCAGCAACATCTTCATGGACGAGAGGGAGTCTGTCCATCAGGTAGGGATCAGCATTTTATTATTGCTCTACTGATTAGATGGGATCCAGACCAAGGAAGAGATGCCCCGCAATGGTGTGCTGTAATTGATTTAAACAGCACAGCACAAAGCCTGATGACTACTTTCTGGATCTGTTCATAGAGAGGCAGAGGCTTGCAGGAAGGCCAAGATGAACCAATAATCAGTCAACTTGGGATAGAAACTTGTACCAGGAGCACAAGAAGAAGAAACACCTTCCTCTGGTGACACAGTAAAAGTGGTCAAGCTGCAACCAGCTTGGCGGAGTGAGGCAAGGACTCATTATCAGGCAGAACCTTGAAAGGTTGTCATTGAGCTGGAAATTTGTAATACTCACAAGAATTGCTGTAGTGCTGTGTCAGCAAGAGTGTGGAGAGAAGGGCACAGCACTCTAAAAGTGCATCTGGGAGAAGGTCTGAGGACAGGCTGAATAGTCCAGTTAAGAAGAGAGAGGCTTGCTTCAAAGTGAATGTTCTGGACATGAGGTGAGACCATCAGCCTCACCACAAGCAACAAAAAGCACCTCTGTCTGCTCATCCCAGCCTCTCAGCTAAAGGCACAACTGAAGGGAAGAGGAGATCTTAGAAGGGAAAAACAGTGTACATAATAGGCAAGGCAGAGAACCAACCAAAATCCCTTCCATGAGCCTTTCTTCAGCAGAGGGGGAGACCTGACATAAAGATAGAAAGGTAAGATAAGAAAAGCCATGATGGACTACAGAGCATAACAAAGTCTAGTATTGGAACTCAGAGGACTCCTCATTTCTTTCAAAGCGGATCTTAAGTTTTCCAAGAATTAAGTTACATCCCAACTCATTTTTGCTTTGACAGAAGTTATATATCAAATCACATTATTTCATCTAAGCCTTGCAGATAATTTCTTCATCAGCATGCTTTATTAAAAAAAGTGATTTGAAAAAATCTTGACCTTTTATAGGTCACTTCTCTTTTCCTAGCCAATCAGATCTCGTTGTTCCGTGAGGTCCTAATCAATTATCAGCCCATTTATTTCACTTGATATGAAGACTGTGCCCAATTAATTCAGAGATGCATTACAGTGAAAGGTTTTACAATTGAAATGAATGTTTCTTACTTTCTGTCATGTCCTGCTCTGGGAAATTAAGTTTAAATAAATGCTAATGGAATTGTCAATAATGCATTGCATAAAGGTCAGGGTGGTCAGGCTTTAATACAAGGGATGTTTTTATTTCTTTATTATTAGAATGTGTTTTCTTCTTTTATCTGGTAAAAGAGGATATGTGTACAGCTACCAGATCTGTGGTACAGTTGAAGATTCACTGCAATGAATTGTGATTTGATACTGTCTCAACCACAACTACTTCCTGTCCCCAGTTTTCTGTCATAATTAGTGTAAAGTTAAATAGGCTCTCCATTTGACGCACCTTAGGTAGATTGAACTTTGTATTGGTTAAACAGCTCATTAGAAAAATTGGTTTAAATAGAGCTGAGATCTCTGATTTTACAGCAAAAGCCTTCACCCATTTGAAATACAGTAATTTCTCAGGGAGGTAAGACAGAAAAACAGAGTTTTTAAAATGGTAAATAATGTGCCAGCTGCACCCACATTCCTGCTCATAAACTTCTTCCCTTCAGCTTAGTTTAATGGAATAAGTTTTGCCTCCTCTACTGTTGCTCAGAAGCAGTACTGCCACGTTTTCCTGGGTAGCTTCTCTTTGTGGATGGAATATGTGGAAACCCTTGTCCATTTCACCTTTGTAAAGGTCTTGGGTAGAGGGACTCTGCATACCTCCTAGCAGGCTTATCAGTAATCACCTCCTGCAGGCACAAGAAACTTACCCTCCTACAGCAGTGGCAGACAGGGAAAAACTCCCTCTGTTTTACAGAGATGACGCTTGGATAGAGAGGAGCTAAGGCCAGGATCTGCAGAGGGACCTTGGCATCCCCGGTGACTTAGCAAGACTCTGCCTAAGAGCCAGGTAGCTGCCTAACCAAGCAGATGCACAACACATAACATGGTGTTTTTAGTGCTAAGCAAAGGACCTTTTGCACTTTAGGGAAGACCTGAAGATACTCGTGAATGCTGAATACCTCCAATACTCACATGTCTGCAAATCTCATGCTAGACACTCCCAGTTTTGTGCCAGTCAGGAAAGTACTCAACATCTCCTTAGTACTGTTTCAAGGCCTCAATGTCATAGACACCCTATCTATGGGCTGCCTCAGGACTTCAGAGAGTCAGCCTTCAGAGGGTTGTGCCAACACACCATTTCTCTCTGCTTGTTCTGCTGGAGAGTGTTATAACAGAAACGAGCAGTGGGCAAGCTGCCCTGAGCACAGCGTAGCTGTTTGTCTCACTGTACATGAGCACCCAGACCTTCTTCCTCTCCCAGGGCAGACACTGAGCTTTACCACACAGGCTAATTCCACACCACTCTGTTGCACTTTGACTAAATGGATCTGAAGAGATGGGTTTGGTAATTGATTTGGGTTTAGGCAGAAATAACTTAGAAGTGCTTTACTGAGCGGAACTGTACTTGATACTTCTGCTATTTTATTCCCTGCTAGAGCTAGAACAAGTCAGAGAAACTACAATTACAAGTGGTGAAAAGGAGGGGAAAAGCTGGTGGCAGGTGGAATATGTGTCTTCCACCTCAACTGCCAACAGTTGAAGAATGGATTGTTTAAAACCTGGGAGTTTGCACACATGAAATGGCTTTGCTGATGCAGGAAAAAGCATCTTGTTCTTCCTCTGATGGCTCAGTTGGGAATTGCTGCAGGAAACATGCCATGTGGAGGAAGAGGGCTAAAATTCAGTTCCCCAGTGTTACCCATTTGTCTTCTACAATGTGGCTGCAATTATTGCATTTTCATTGTTTCAACAATCTGTACAGAATAAGCCACGATCTCCTCTGGTTTCAAAAAGTCCCTGGTCAACAAATAAATTGCTTTAAAAAATCTGGGTAGGAGGCTAGGAAACATAAACTTTAACTTCAAGGGAAAAGCTCTGCTGCTCTCTTCAGTTTCTGGCACTACAGTGACAGCACTCACAACCTAATATCATCCTCAGAATGGGATACAAGTTTCTGAAGTTAAAGATGTCGTCTATGTATAGAGTGAAATCAGCTTAAAATATAGAAAGTTATTCAGTTTAAAACCAGTTTGTCATGTGGCTGCCATTTCTCAGGGAAGACGTAAAGAACGCTTAGCCTTCCTCGGATTTTTTACTCTCAGTGTTCTTCTTTTTTCTCTTTTGTTTGTGGCTCTTTTGTTTGTCAAAAAAATGAACACACACAAACAACCAAATAATTGTGACAACACAACTCAAATGTAATTAATTCATTTTCTGCTGAAGTTTTCAGAGAACCTGAAACATCAACTCTGAGATGCAAGATCTGCTCTTTTCATTTCAAAGCAAGTCAGTTCAGATATGAACTGTGATACCTTTAATTCCACCATTGTTAGCTCCTTCACAGTCCGCAGTGTAAGAATGGTGAAGGAGTATAGCACTACAAAGATCTGAAATGCAGTTAGGTCCTTAACCACATGAGGCAGCACAAGAGATGCAAGATTTGCTTTAGTGAGAAAGACCTCAACTCTTAAAAGTTTGAAAAATACTGCTCCAAGATACTGAGCATCCTCAGTTCCCAGTGAGCCCCAAGTAATTAGGTAATGGAGCTTATTTTCAATCTTTATGCTGTGCTCTTCTTAAAGCTTTAAGCCAAAATACATAATCACTCATTCTGAGCTGCTTCCCACCCTGTGAAGCTGAACCAGCACTTACTACTAACCCTGTTTCTGGTTTCACATTCATTGCTTGATATCACACCCCAGGAATGGGGCCAGTAGGTTTTTAGGGATTTATTCGCAAGCCCAGATTAGTACAGATTCGTTTGCCACAACCATCGTTTGTTTGGCTGTTTTTTTTTTTTTAAAGTGTACTTATTCCTTTACCTTCATTTAATTTTATTTTTTAGACATCAAACTAAAAAACTGGAACTTTTTGGAAATATGGATTCAATCAGTGATCATTGGCTATTTTTCCTGCCTCAGTTATGAAAGGAGATGAGGTGTTTAAATTACCAGATTTCACATGTGGAAGGAATAAGTCTGAAGGAAATAGCATAGGATTCTTTCCAAGCTTGAATTACAAATTATCCAAGGACCCATGAGAGGAGCAGAGCAGAGCAGAAAACAAGATTTCAGGAGATTCTTTGTCAAGTTAGTTTCTCAATCAGCCTTGAAAGGCACCTTGAGGACCCAATTTCTTCCTTATGTTACATTCCTCCACTGGTGTAGAAGCTTAAGGACTCCAGTTGGTACCTTTTTCAATAGCTGTTTATATGATGTGCTGAAGTATTTATCTCACAATAATGCATGTTAATGTCAATTTTGCAAGAAAAATGAACTAACAGATGAACTACTTCCCCCAAAGAGCTTACTTGTTAGCATGATTCTTGCAGGTACATGCTACTCACATATTACCAACCTACAAGCTCAAAAGGATTCTTTAAAAAAAACCTCATCAGGTTTGATATGTGGGTATTATTAAACTGCTCAAATATCTTGTGGAAATTCACATCTTCCTTTAAGCCATTTCAGTAAAGTAAGAATAGTTATCTCCATCCATTCTCTTACTCTTCCATGACAAGTTTCTTTTCCTAAATAGGTAGTCCTTTCAGGCAAGCCAGTAGAAATAAATGACTTGACTATTCAGATTACTAGCCTGGGTACTATAATCAGCCATGTGCCAGGGGATGCTGCTCTGAATGCCCACAAATCTAGAGGAAATCTCTGCCTAGAGCTTATCTTTCCTCTGGCATCAAGATAGGGGAAGATAATTTCCCTCTGTGGTGCAATGCGGTTCCCATGTCAATTGGTGCCAAGAGCATTTTGCAGAGAAACAGCAGTAAAAGGAAAATCAGCAGCCAAGCTCCTGTATCATGTTTTAAATTTAATTTTTTAATTTCTTTTTTAATAATTGACCTGTCAAGATAATAACTGCAGATCATGAGACAATGTCTCTAGCACATTTAGGAAAAATGGAACCGTTTGGGGGAGGATATACATTTTCAAAGGGCTTGCATTCCTGGAGTGGAATGTAATTTCATCATCATCTTAAAGGCAAATATTAGGGAAGAGGGGCAGGAGGGCCAGATAAGGAACGCAGTCAGAGGCAGTTGTGGCCTTTTTTTAATTTTTATTTTTGTTAGGCTTTTGAGAGTTAAAAATGCAGTAGCAGATGAGTTTTCCCTGTAAAGGCTACTATTGAAATTAATGCAAGCAGACTTTTCTTGGAGATGACCACAATGTAACAGACATTCTCAGTGACAGGCTAAGGATAATGCCATGTCTTGCATTATTCAGTGTACAGTTTGCATCATCTTTAACTATAAAGCCTGGTCCATTTTGTTTGACTTTTATGCTTACTTCCAATGGGGCTTGTTTACACTCTGCTCCCCCTTCCGACTTCTCTCCTCCAAATACTCTCCAGGGACCATGAGCTAGAGCATCTCTGCAGGCTGTTATGCAGCACCATGCCGCAAATTCAAGCCATTAACATGACAGCACATCTGATCCCAACACTACTGTCCACCACTCCCTACATCTCCTATGGGAACAGCTACTTTTAAATGGCAGACACTAGTGTCTCATGCTTTGATATTCAAAAGCTTAGTGGACCATGCTCTGTGCACTGGGAAGAGAAACAGAAGCTGAATCTGCCTGAGAAGAATTCTGCTGCACAGTTTAGCCTTCTCAGTTATTTTAATGCAGTATTGACCAGATAATAAAATCCTTAATATTGAATATGAACCTCTGAAGTCACAAATGTCATCAGTTTAAAGTGGAAGCAGACATCATCCATTCTAGTATAAAAGAAGCCTAAATCATGGCTACTTTGAAATCAATATGAAAGCACTTCTTAGCCTGAGCAGGCCAGAAAATGGTCACAATTATCATAAAATTTCACTTCCCCAAAGGAATAACCATGTTTCTTTTCAGGGGGGGACGGACACACACACACAACAGACACAGAGGGGCAAAGGGGACACAACAGCCAGACATCTCAGTTGTACACTAGACTCTCACTTTACATTTTTAAGCATGCTTCTAAGTGTAACAATCAATAAGGGAACTGTGACAAAGCAATCTAAGCATCATCACCTAGAAGATCTTGCCTGAGTCTGCAGATAGCCTAAAATGATAGCTTAGAATTGCTCCTTTACAATCCAATTTGGATTCCAAACAGAATACTTATGCTAACATTACTAACTGCTTCACTGCTCAAAAGCTTCTGAAAAGAGGGAGTACTTTTAGGGGTACATGTCCAGTAATGGAGCTAGGACATAGAGTAGCACTTTGATTCTTCTCAGAAGTTTAAAATCTCACGTTTTAAATACTTTGATAACACACTCCTGACTGCTGACTAGACCTACAGCTTAGACCTGTCCTTCTATATTTTATACTAGACCCTGGATTTAATAAGAGTCAAATCATCCTCTTTTATTCATTAATAGGTAAGAGTGTATGATCAACTTGCTCTCCCAGGAGGACAATGATACCACTGAGAGGCTACAGCTGATCACTCCTGAATGAACTAGGGCTACATGGCTAAGCAAGAGCAAATAGTGAAGGAATAGGAGTAGGAAGAAAATGCAGCAGGCCACGGTTTAAAATAAAGGAGAAATATTTCAAAGTTGCTCTTAACCTTGGCTTAATACCTCCAAGGACAAGAAAACCCTCATGGCCATTGCTATAAGACCAACCAAATGAAGAAAAGAGACTTTCAGCTATTCTAAGCTCTATTCTTTGCCCTTCTTTTAGTTTAACATTTCTATCTAAATCCCAGCTACCATACCAGTTTCTGGTGCCTGTCAGGTTCTGCTGTTTCCATGCTGCTAGCATGTTGGGGGATCTTCATGTCTGTAATGGAACCCAAATTTCACTGCAGAGGAAAAGGAATTGATCTGCTCTGAGTCACGATTACAGATTCAGCTTCAGAGCGCTCTGAAAGCTGCTAAGAGGCATTCCCAGCAGGAATTAGTGTCCAGCTGGGACCACGCAGCAGTGACTGCCTGACTTCAGAAGCCATTAAAATATAGAAGCATCACTTAACATTCGAAGAAAATGCCTTTTCTGCCCCTCCCTACCTTGCCTCTGCTTCTTAAATCACCACTCAGCATTATTTTAAAATGGCTCCATATGAAGTTTTTAGGAAGTACTAAATGAGAGACCAGGGCCAAATATGACCAGAGATCAGCTTTGATGACAAGCACTAATTGAACAGAGCACTTCACACCTGAAAGCACGTTCATTGCTCAGGCAGAAAGGAATAGAGGAGGCAGGGAGCTGGAGCAGGGGCAATACATACATACGTTACTGCATAGCTACAGCTCGGCATTCAGTTTACCATTCACCATCCATGATGCTTGAGCTGGAACTAAGCAGAACAGAGGATGAACAAAACCCCAGTACTGCCTTGTATTTCTCCTGATTTTGGTTTGTTTCCTTTACCCAAAAGCTCAAATGCTTTCCTGGCCATTGTTTCTGGAAAGAGGTTTGTTAGGATGCAGGTTCCTAACTGCTGCTTGACTTAAAGTAAAACTACAAGAATTCCTGCTGTCCCAGCAAGGGGCTGTGGCTACTTGGGTATAAAAACAGCCCTGTTGCACAAGGGTTGAAATCAAGAGCAGACCTTCTTAGCACACATGTTCTGCAACACCAGACAAGGCAAGTCTCACCTGCTGTAAGTGCCTGAGTCACTCTACACCACCATACAGAGCCTGTCTCTCTCTATGGCTCCATATACCTCTCTGGATTGGCCTCTTCCCTGACCCACTGAAGAATACACGAGATTACAAGCACGGGTGAGCCCCACTACAAGATCCACTATGGTTTAGCACCACAGCATCTCTCCTGGAACATAACTGGGCATGGCTCTCTGCCTCAGTCACAGACCTGCATTGTGAGCCTCTCATATGAGTCAACATATGAGGGAACAGACAAATAAAGAGGCCTGAAATGCTTTGCACATAGAGACTATCCAAGATATTCAGTGCCTTTTAAGGTGGATATTAGCCCTCTCTAAGGTCACTGCACGGGAAAGAACCAGAGACAGAACAAAACAGATGCATCCTTGCTCGAAGTCACCCTGAAGTCTGGAGTAAAGGGGAAAACAGGACTTCTGCCTTTCTGCCAGGTTTTCGTCATAAAACTTCCTCTGGATATATTGGAGAGAACACATTCCCTGCCTTAAGAAAGCTCAAAGCAGCTACCTCCCTCCGAGTACCTATGTGCAATACCATGCAGGAAAAAATAGAAAAAAAAACCCCGGACTTGATGCCTGATTTTCCAAACCTGTTGCTAGTTTAAAACCCAACCATCACACAGGAAAAAGGTAGATGCTGTCAACTCCATTATTAACAACTGCAGATAAACCCTGATGACACAATCTTTTTCCCAAGTGATATCGTGACCTGGGGCAACATAAATGCTTCAGTCCCTCCTTTCCACCTGGATACATCCTTCTTGGCATGTTTGCTACTACATTGTATTGACCTGGTAAGAAATTAGAACTGCAGAAGCAGCTATTTATCAGTCCTCTGACTCTAAGAACACATGAGCCAGACAGTTCCTATTTAGTATGCATGGGAGAAGCATAAATGCCTTTTATGGTTGAATGTAGATGATGAAATACTGTATTTGTTGAGGAAAGGGGATGTCCCCCATTATAATGTATGATTTATTTCTTCTATCTCTGTCTTGCCACATTTACAGTAAGTTTCTTCCTTCAGAAGCAGGTAGGCTCATGTACAATTTCATAGTGGTCACAGGAGGATCTTCCTTCCCTCCTGGAAAGTATCCAGTCCTCTTTCCTCTCGAAGGAAAGGGGCAATCCCTCCCTCCCACCCCAAGAAGAGCAAAGAGCTAGAAACCTGCCTTGTGTGACTGTTGCATCAGTTTAATTTTACCAGTAACAACAAAGAGAGTCAGTATCCAATTCTGGAGTAGTGTGCATGATAAAATGACTGGTTTTCCAGCACCTACCCTTTCAACAAAATGATACAGAGCTGGAGTGCTAGAACGGCCCACAGCACACTGTAGCCATGGGTTTGCCAGGCAGCCAAATGCAGTAGGCACATACCTCCTTGCTTGGAATGACTCAGACTTACAGCTTCTGCTTCGGACAGGAAACAGTGATTAGGCCCTGAGACTCTACCATGCACACATGCAGTCTGTATGAGAATATAGCACCTCATTTTACCCCTTTCTGCCCTCCCAGAAAATTTCTTTTTCGGCCTACAGAGGTCTGTAAAGGGCAAGTCCTAAAACAAAAAGGTCCTCTTGGGATGGTAGCCAAGGAAGCCACAGTTTACCTTTCCTACCTGTACTTCCCCACCATGATCCCTGCAAAGCAATATTGCCTTTCCCAGGTCAGTTAGATCAACTGAGCTGTTCACATGAGCATGCCCTCAACAGCTCAGTCAAAACTAGCCAGATGAGCTAGCACAGCTTAAATGACGGGGTTTCACTAACCCTCTTCATTTTGACTGAAATGCAATAGGCAGCACTCACAAGAGCAGCTTTGCCAGCAGATTACACAGGAAAGTATCTTGCAAGAAGAGCTGGTGACAAGTAGCCAGTCAACCTGTGTGTTAACCCAAGTGCAGATAGAAAAGGATGCACCACACATGTGAAAGCCTAGTCTCAGGCAGTCTGAAAGTTCATTAAGTCACTGACTCTAGTGGCTAAGCACCTCTAAAGTTCTAAAACCAACCAAAGGAGAAGGGTGGGCACAGGACACACTTGTGTCTTTCAGAGCTGAGGCCTAAAATACATATTTACCCCTTGTCTTAGGCAGAAGATACCCACTGCAGTAGCACTGTCATCACAACATTTTCCCTGTGCTTTTCCTGTCCCCAAAACTCTTCAAATCTGTTTTAATGCTGCTAAAAGACTTGCACATTGTTTTTCTTCTCCCAGCAGCCTTGTTTACAGTCTGTAGTTGTAAGCAGGCCCTCTGAAAGCAAGAAAAAAGATTTTACAGTGTGTCTTATGAAACAATATCATGTACGTAGTGCTGCAGAAGTATGTAATGGATAAATCTAGACATCCTTAAATTTACTCCCAAGATGGACACAGTGATGTAGGCATGTAAAGTTGTGTTTCTAAAGAAGTCATACTGGATATTATAGGCATGCAAAAGAGCAGTGCACATTTAAATACCATCTCCCCTCAACATTACAGATATTTAAAAAATACATATTGTCTTGTCAGACTTGAAAGAAGCCCATCTATTGCTTCCTATAAGGTTTTATCTTTACCACACATTGAAATATCATTGTATGCTACACATTGTATATTATAAGAAATGATCCTTCTATAGATCACACTTCTGAAACAATCCACAATGGTCAGCATAGTTTTGGCTGAAAAATGTTACAGGCTAATGTTGTCAAGTATTATGTCTGCAAAGAACATAACTGTGGAAAAAGTCTACTGTGTAACCCTGATATGAGTCTCACGCACAAAATTCAGCTGAAAGTTCATAAGGGAAAAAATGACGAAAGGGAGAGGCTTCATGAAATTCAGGTGCTTTATTAGAAAGATCCATACTAGCACTACTTCAAGTCCTTCGCAGCTAAAACTATAGACTTCTAAAGATATATATACCTCCAAAATCAACAAAGATCATAAATAAACCTGGTTCACTAGAGTACTGAAGTAATTCCAAAATAGTAGCTTGCTCTAATGTGATGCTGAGTCGGTAGAAAGCATCCTCATCTCACGTATTCTTCTAGTTGTAACTTTCCAGAACATCTAAATTTCTTCCTGAAGTCAAGGAACTTGTAGGACTTATGAATGTGTTTAGGTTGAAGTAACTCCCTTTACATGACCTTAAATGGGAAAGTCAAACTAGTCTATCTCTGTATTCCAGTGAGCCAATAGTAATGCTTGAAATTGGAAGAAAGGATTTGAACCTCACACACATTTTGGTTCTGTCACATTAGGACCTTGGCAGGTTTAGTAAGACAGCTGGGTCCTAAATTAGCTGTAACTACTCTGGAGAAAAAAACCCACATAGGTATCTTTGAGACAATCTCAGTGGAAAACATCTGGTCATTGCTCAAAAAAAGAGAGAAAGGAACATTAATGATGAATGAGAAACAGGACAGAAAAAATATATTTTATTTTGTAATGCCACTCTATAAATTAATGGTATGCTCCAGTGTGGAACCCTGTTTATTCTGGTCACCCATCCTGGGCAGAAACTTTAGTAAGAGCGAAAAGCGAAATCACACATGTTCTGCTCTGCATTTGCCAACACATCTTCATCTGCTGTCACACATTTTGTTCCTCCACGTCATTGTGATTCGTCAGCCAGATCCTTCTTTATGTAAAAGGTCTTTTTCTGACTGGCATTGTCTACTTCTTGAAATTCCCTTCTTAAAATGTCATGTCAGATATTAAGTTGTTGCTATCCCTATGGACACCGAAGTCCAAGCTATTATGGGATTCCTTCTTAAATAAGCTCCCATTATAAGTCTTTCATGCTAATTAGAGTCACCCCTCTGCTTGGATGAACTAGAAGGAACAACTGCTTTGCACGCTGGGAAGCTGCTGCTCTAAACCCCTGTCCTTTTGTCATACCCAAATAGTTCATGTTTGTTTGGTTGCAATTCCCCTGTTATTACTGCTTCATTGACTTATTTCTCCAAGATCCCCCTTAGCAGCATGTATGCAGTATCTATTGAGGATAAAGCTGTTCACACAAAGCTGTTAGTCCACCTCTAATCACACCGTGGGAGATTTCTATCCACATAGACTGTCAGATGCACTTCACTAAAATTTTACCTCATCAGTTTACTCAGAGTAATTTCTTTCTTTAAAGCTATAGTCCTCTTCTCACACCTCTGTGACCTGAGCTGTCCTTCGGGTATAGTTCATAGCCAGGAATTACAGTATCTTATAGATTTTTGTCATTGCATCATATTTCAAGCTGTCTATTGAATAATGTCTATTCTATCAAGGTCCTCTTCTCATACTAAGCAGGAGTGTCTAGGGCTGTCAGTCTCACTGCCATTCATGAGCACTAACATCCACTAAAAATAAATTAGAATAAAAGTGATCTGATAATGAAAAGCTGTAATTTGAAGATATTGAAGAAAAAAGCTATTGTCAAATTTGACTTATATGAAATGTGTCATATAACACGACCCAAACTGTTTGACAAGAACAAATTACCACAACACTCCCTATCAAAATAAGCTAAGCGATGAAAATATACAAATAAATCCCAGCTCAAGTATGAGAGTAGCATACTGTATTACAGGAAACAATGTTCAATAGAATATACTATTGGATTTAAAAAATAGCAAATGTCCTTATCAATAATTAATCAAGAGCTCCTTATTTTTCCATAATAGAGGAATTTTAAAAATCTTAAACTGAAACCAACTTCAAAAGTAGATTATGTAATTACATAGGGTTACTACCATATTGAATGAAACAGAGATGCTAAAGCTGAAAAAACCTGACACCAACAAAATGTAGATTAACTGCAGAAACAGACAAAAGGTCACAGCAGCAGATCAAAGAGAGAGCAGTTTGGCAAAATATGATGAAGCATTACCATAATGAATTTTGTGAGTAAGCAGTGTCCTTTAGAATAATTCTTCTGATCTCTTAAGAAGGCATTTGCTGTAATCAAGAAAGGGTTTACTTAGCAAAAAATAAAAAGTAAAATTAACAATTCCTTTCAGAATTAAGAGTGATATTGAGAGACTAGTCAGACATTTCAATTTAACTAGATTTCAGGTCAAGTCCCCGGACTAGAAGGAAACCCAGCTCATCGAACAGTCAAGAGTCAACTCAAGCTTCCCTGTAACAGAGACGAAATGGAACACTCCCAACCCAAAGACAGACAAACAGGGTTGGGATGCTCTTAGACAGCTGAGGTGAGATAATAAAGCCAGACAGAAAAATCCTAGGAATCTGGGTTTGCTGTTCCCACTGCTGCTTGCTGCACAGAAGTTGGAGCAGCAAAAACTACTGCCATTAGGACCCAATCTGCCATCCACATTTCTCTTCATCCCACCGTAAGAAACATCCCCATCCCCCAAACTTTCTCTCAGCAAAAGCAGGAGCCATCAGCAGTGAAAGCCTAGCTTTGCAGGGGACTACAAACTAGCAAGACTCTGTGATTACAGTTGCCATGGGCAACTGCTGGATGTGCCTCTTCCTAGAGCTGGACCCCTCTGGACTGTGCTGGGCTTGCAGTGAGCCGGCAGAGCAATAGTACCTCCACAGCAAGAGTCTGAAAGAATGGAGGGAATCTGCTTCATTCTGTTCAGGTTTTGATCCAAAATAGACCAGCAAGTCTATGGGAATCACAGAGCAGACTGTTGCCTGCCCAGGCATCCAGCTGCATGCTGTTGCCATCCGACAGGCCAGGCCATGCACCAGCAGATCAAAGGGAGCTGTAACTGTCATTACAGCTAACATAATGAAGACATGGTGCTAATAATTGTTTGAAGCAGGAGACCACTCTTTTGAGAAATTTTCCTGAGTGCTGTTAAAGGGGCCCTGGTTGTTTTCAAATGAGCAAGTGAAATCTAAGGCGCTCAGATCTGCTAACAATTATCCTCAGTGCCGCTCTTGCTGCTGCTGCCTTTCCCCACTCTGTCCATCACATGGCTGCCTCAGAGCAGAAGCTGCATGGCAGGTTGGGCACTCTGTGGGGTGGGAAGCCATAACGCCTTATTAACTTTGAGTGACTAAGCCTTTTGTGCAGGAGCTGAATATAATTAAAACACATTTTCATTGCTAAGCTATTAGAGTGAGGAGGAGCTGGGTTTGGACTTTTCTTTTTCTCCTACCTGTCTAGTAAGCTTGTGAAAAGTAGCAAGGCTGAAGTTAAGAAAAATTAAAAATGGTTTGTTGACAAAACAATAACAACTACAACAACAACAATAAAGACAAAAGGACAAAGACTACACGTTATTTAAGCCACACACATTTGATGCAAAAGGCAGGTATCCCTCAATTCAGAAATTAATAGAGTTACTCAAAGTGTGGAAATAACTGTTTACACAAGCTCAAGCAAGTCCCTTTTCATACTTAATATGGCTCTTGACTTTGGAGGATTCCATTTTCCAGTCTTAACTTAAGCTACAGAAACTGCCAGAGCCATCTAAAAGAGTTTAAAAGAGGCTTCAACAAGCTGGAAATCCCTTCCACCCTTGTGGGAATTCCTGCAAGGAACTAAGCAGGCTGAAATATGCCAAAAAACAATGTTTGGCATAAGTAAGTAACCGTGGCTGCTGCTGCTGCAGTAATTTAAGACAGGCAGCAGCTGGGAAAGACTGTTTCTCATGGTAACCCTTTCCATGTGTGTCCTCCACCCAGATGTAAAGTCAAAGACCCTCCTCTCAAAGGAGCAGCTTTGAAGTTCTTAAGTGATATTTAACTCCAACAACACAACCCCTTTATCCTTGTTATAAAGCAACCAGTAAAATAAGATACCACACCCCAAAGACTCCAGGACTTTGAAGAGAAGAGTTAAAGCAGAGGAAGGAGACGAAACCTTGCTTTGCTCAGGAATCCTAAGAATTGAGCTACGTTTTAACAGCATTGTTTGAAGTCTGAGAATGCAAAGCCACTCAGTGAGATTTTTATCTCCTTGATTCAAACAACAGTGGTAATAGAGACTCCACCATCTGAGTGTGCCTATGACCTGATTTTTGGCTGCTTCTCTGAGATACTTTTGAATTCATATGCTTTTAATTTCTGAAAGAAAAAGTGTTTGGGAAAGGAAGTGAGTATGAAAAATATATCTGCAATCTGGGAGCTACACTTAATAGAAAGGAACTGTCTGTTTCTTATTTATATATATAAACACACAGTGTGATGATGAAGGACTCTAGATTCTCTGTTCAGACTGTAATGAAAAAAGCAGCTCCCATAATCTTACATTGTGGCTTGTCACATACAGATTGAAACTATTCACCAATGGAGGAGAAGCAATGGGGTTTATAGCATGCTCTTTCCCCATTCCCAGCAAGCAATGCCCAGAACCTTGGAGTACTGGCTCAAGGAGGAGCTCCACAGCCTCTTCATCCAGCCCTTGTTATTACGTTAATGAAAAACATTTGGATCACACAGTTGAATGATGGAGTTGCATTTATTTAACACTCTATTATTTCTGGATATAGCTGAGGCAAGTATCTAATACACCTGTATTTCTTGAATGAAATCTGGAGGAGAAAGGAGTGTATGTGAACAAAATGGCTTCTTTTTAGTGGTAGTTCCACTTCCATCCAGATCCTGTTCTATTATTCTGCAAACATTCACTTTAGCTGCCTTATAGCTAAAAAGAAAAAAATGTTCAAAACACTCAAGCATGGCTTATATCCCCATGTGTATGTGGATATATCATATCCACATGACTATTTGTGGGGGAACTGTTCAAGCAACAAGCTGAAAAAGGGGCCTGAGAACTCAGAGGGAATGCCATAAAACTTGGGCAACGAAGCACACAGGTGTAGTACAGCAGTCTGTTTTCAGGGCAGAGCAGCAAACAATTAATGATGAGAAATGTATTGGGTGACAACTCTTATCATCCACTTCTGAAATAATTGCAAGTATGTTTACAAAACTCTGAGCATATTCAATGACAATTTGAAAAGTGAGCATGAAACTCAAGTCATTAAACAAGTTAATTATTTTAAATAGTTCAACCACTTTCTGTAAATCACGATCTGAAGAAAGCAGCACTGGCTGAGAAGGCATTACTGTTCAGCATGACTTGTCACCGTGGCTTTCCCTGTCTCAGTGAACAGTACCTTCTAGTTTATGTAGCCTGCAATAGTTCCAGTACTTTTCTCTGTATAGTTGCTCATTGCTTTGTGAAGGATTTATAATGGTATTTAAATGGACTGTTTAAACCCACGGCAAAGCAATGAACAAAAGCTTCTCCCCATTTTGTCAATATATGGTGAACATAAAGGGCTTGTGTGGATCAGCTTTATTCCTGAAGGACTGCCCAAAGAGGGCTGCTGTTTGAACCACCCAGGGCCCTCTGAAGCTGCCACACACCACCCAGGGTTTACCTGGCCTCTTCCTGCTGCGCCATCACATATCCAGCACCAATGGCCATCTCCTCAGAGGGGCATTAGCATCCATTTCCTCAGCAAGGAAGCGCCCATTTCCTTGGCAGGCACCAGTGGCCATTTCCTCAGCAGCCCTGGCAGCCATTTCCTCAGAGGGCACTGGCATACATTGTTTTCAGCAAGGCTGCTCCCATCACCTCGGCAAGCACCTGAGGTCATCTTCTCAGCAGGCACTGGCAGCGATCTCCTCAGAGGGGCAATTGCATCCATTTCTCAGTGAGGGTGCAAGCCCAGAGGCCATCATCTTCTTAGCGCTGACAGCTATTTCCTCACCAGGCACAGGCACCCTCTCCTCAGCGGGCTGTGGTAGCCATTTACTCAGCAGGCACTGGCACCCATCCACTCTGCAGAGCACAGGCCCCATCTCCTGAGCTGGCACTGGCTGCCATCTCCTCAGGTAGAGCCACCTCTCTGTGGTGCCAGGCACCTTCCAACAACCCCTCTGGAGGTAGACTTGCCTGGGGGCCCTGCAGGGGCCCTGAGGTAACTGACTGCCAGTGAACTGTGTGCCTGTGCTCTACATGGAGGGCCAGGCAGCTTGAGAGAAAGGGCAGCAGGATCAGGTAGCAGGGCAGGCATAGAGGCTGGCACAGCAAAAGGTGGGGAATGTCGGTGTTTTCTCAAGTCTCTGCTGCCCACAGAGGCTGCAGGACAGTGGAAGAACCACTCATAGGAGCAAGTCACAGTGATCATTCCCCACATGAAGGGAGCATAGCCCTGGGCAGCATCTGATTTGGAAAGCACCAAGGAGAAGGTGAGGTAGTAGAGGGTACAGATAGGCAGTTCCAGCCAAAGAAGAGGCCGGGACACCTGGAACCTTCTTCAGTGTGCAAGATACACCTGTGGGGGCTGGTCTCGTGGGCTTAGCCTGTACCACAGTGATACTGCTATGGTGTCAAAATGAAATGCACCGACTGATCTGAGCCTACTCCCATCCCTGCTCTCTACATGGTAATGTTAACGCAAAACAGGAGAAATAGTAGCAGCCATGATGACTGAGCTGTGACAGAATGAGAGTGAGAGACTTTCACACAACAGCGCTTTATCCAGCTGCAGACATCACCCTTGCCCTTGCTGCAGGCCCTTGCTATCACCTGCAGCCTGCAAGATGCCACACAAGGAGGTGACGCTGTGCCAAAGTCCCGCAGCAGGGTGGGAGGCCTGCAGCTTTGCATCTCCACATGGCCTGGCCTTTGTCCTCCACACCCTCGTGCTGTGAGCAGCCAGCTGAAACAGGACAGGAGCTGCTTCTTCCTTGCATGTTTGATGTCCAGGATGCATCTGTCCTTCTGAGGAATCCCCAGAGGAATGGCACAGGGTAAAGTTGAAGGTGGCCTGCAAGCCAGGTAAGCCTGCTCTTGTCTTGCTTCCTCCTCAGACCTTGTCCTTGTACTGTCTCCTAAATACAAGAGATATTACAGACATAGTGGGATATCTTAAACGTAGCAGTGGAAATAATTCTGGGAAAAGGTCCTTTGAATGCACAGACCTGAGAAAAACACAGTTTAACATCTGCTGAATCATCCCAGAATATTTGCCACATTTGCTCACAGTGAATAAGTATTTGCAGGATCAGGCCCCATGCCCCTTGTTATTTCACTGGGCCCTCAGGTACAGACAGAGCTTGCAATAACAACAAACTTGAAAATTTGAAGATTTTGCCAATTCAGGCTCATGCCCAGTTATCTTCACTGATTGAATTTTTAAGAAAACCTTAATATACTAACAAACTTCTAAATACCTGTAGATTTGGGCAAGAGCATTGTAATTGAATATCTATGCTTACTAGACAAAACAGTCTAGGCAAATCAATCAATATACATCCCCATTTATTAGAAAAGTCTCTACTGCACACATTTGTAATTTGAATGATCTGAATAGGGAGAGAGTTAAAGGAATGAAAATCGTGGTAAGGGTGAAAACTTGAAGCATTTCTATTCATGTCACTTAATTTTTGAGTACTTTTATTTACATTAATGTACTTGAAACATAATTTGTTTCCGTTTATAGTTTAAAACCTGTTCTATCACAAGCATCTTAAAACTGCCAGCTAAAAGCCAAGGCACTGTAAACATCCAGCAAGCAGCTTACTGCCTATGCTTATCTCCTGCAATGTTGTCTTTTTGAAAAAAATTTAGACAAGAGACTTTCACCGCTTCACAGTCCATTGCATTTCCTTATTCTTTTGCACTAGCATAGGGTGTTGCACGCTGAAATGCAATATTTTAGCATCATTTAAATGGAAAATATTGGAAAAAACACACATTAAATTGCACACATCCTGTGCATCTTTAGATTTGGATCGCCTGGCACTCTTTCTCTTTTACATCCCCTTATTCTCCAAATCCAATCCATATCGCCAAATGACTTGACAGTGTGCCCTGAAATACCTTGCCTTAACGCATATGGTGGGTGTTTGTGGCATTTACTAGTTAACAGGAAATAATTTATTGCTAAATTGTTTCTGGTGATATGTATTAGATTGCTGCTATGTGGTATCTGTTGTGGGTTCATATGCCATATAATCTGTGTGCTTTACAACCTATAAAAGATTAATCATAAAGGCAAGCTGTAACTTCATCACAATCAAGGTAAAAATCCTGCTTTTATGGTTGCCTGTTTTTTATTACCTACAGATTTTATAGTAACTATTAGATCTAAGATATAAAACTTAATTTATGTATGCTCAAAAAGTTTAAATGCTGTCTGGAAAACTTTGCAGCCAGGAGAACACAATAAATGCAAGGAGGAACATTATGAAGTAGGCATCAGTGTATTGGCAACATTACTCAACATAGAAGATTAGCTAAGAGTGTATTTCTCTGGACTGACATTTTCCACACTGTGGGTACTAGAAAATAAGTTTTGGATTTGCGTTACAGGTTCATTTGCTTACTTCATTATGCTGATGTTACCACTAACATGGACTATTTCACAGCAAAGAACTCTACCTTGTCCAAAAGCCTTTCTGATACATTTAATCTACTACTTTGCCATCAGAATCTAATAATTAGTAAATTTCTTAGGAAAGGAGCTGAAACCAGAGATGCTCTGAAAAAACACAGTAGTTGAGGAAGGCCTCCTACACTTTTTATTATATACAAAGATATTTAAATAGTTGTTTGTCTTGTGCTGTTTGCAATGTGAGTATCAATGTGATTTTTGCCTTAGAGGAGATAGTGAATCTCTCGGAAATACTGTGAAAAGGGGGGCTCTCAGCCGATTATGGAAAGAAGGGAACTAGTAAACAATTGCTTTATCAAGGAGCTTTTTCTGCTGTGCTACTAGGCAATTGGAGTTATACAAAATGCACAGTAATGTGGGCGTGAAAAAATGTATGATTTCTTTAAACAGTATCCCTACCTCCAACCACAGTTTTTTCAGGTACCTTTATCCGAGGAAAACTGCACTATTACTGAAGTTACCAAAATCATCACTGTATAAAAAGCATAAGACTGCAAGTTGAGCAGTCGGCAAGTGGTGGGGTTTATCAACAGCTTGCTTAAAACTGTTTGCCATTTGTTTTTTTCTCATCAAAACACTGACTTTTAGTGCTAAAGATTCAGTATAGGTGCAATGAAAAGAATGCTGCAAGGCTTTCTGCAAAACTACAGGACACCAGAGCTGCCAGTTACAGTATTTGTGATGTAAAAAGCAAGTTGAAATCAGCTCAGTCTTAAATAAATAAATAAATAAATATACATATATATACATATATACATATATATATATATATATAACCTTTCAGGCTTCCATTATACAAAAAAACAAAGCAGAAACATAGCTTTTAAAAATCATGTCTATGTCTCTTGTAAACTTGTACTAAATGTCTGTTTGCTTTTTCTAAGATGTTGGTCTTGCCTGTTTTAATGTTACCATATCACAAATGTTTTTTTCTACACAAACTTTTCAAGAAAAACAAGGTCAGAGCAGAGTCTTCCAAACAGAGACCACATTTGGGAAATTTTCAAGTGGTCTTCATTAAAAAAAGGAGAACAGTATAGAAAAAGAGGAGTGTTTCCAGTAATATCTTGTGAAGTGAATACAGAAGATCTCTTTAATAATCCCTCCAATACCCATCCTTTCTTTGCCAACTGAGTATTTCTATATTCCATTGATTCCACCTCCCTATGATGAGTTTGAAGTTCCTATCCTGCCGTGGTTATCACTAAGAGATTTTATTTTGGGCAAGCTGACAGAAATACACCATGGCAGCAGCATCTTCAAATTATGAACGGTACAGGATTTCTGTGTAAACATCAATTTTTCCAGACTGCTGCTGCCTGAAAGCTTTAGAAGCTATGCTCACAACTTGTGTCTATGCTAATAAATCTTGTGAATGTTTACCAGCAAAAATGTAGCTAGTACCAGTGCTGATTGTAACAGCTCTTCCAGGTCAGGCCAGAACCAAGGCTTGACAACCTGAGTAATGCTCAAGTGTTGGCAACTGTCCACCTTAACGCTAACACCGCCTTACATCCTTAGGCCATCACAGACTATACACTTGTACTGCTGCAAAACTCTTTCTGAACATTGGAAATAACTATGTCGCTGTTGGAAAATAGGTGCTAAGTAGCCTGCATTAAGACTGTCAAACTGGCAATCCAGCTCCATCTGGATCCTGAATGATTTTCCATCATCATCTAACAGTATAAGGTTCATTTGCCATCTGGCTCCTGAATCAACTGCTGTCATACAAGCAGCACCCAGCTGGTCCAGGGTCAGGATTAATTTGTTATTTGGGGTATCTCCATTTTTAGGTGCCCAGCTTGAGTAATTTTTCGTGCTGACTGGTTATAAAAGGGAGTTTCAAGTACTTCTTATTACTGAAATACTGGGAAACTTTAGCAAACCCTTTAAGGGTACTAAAGCAGTGTTGCAGCAGCAATCAGAAAAGAGCTAGAGCAGACATTGTTACAGCAGCTAGATGTTACGGTTTGAGAAACCCATGACAATTTATTGTCACTAAGACAATTACTCTATCACCCAAAGACCTCTCCCCACCGAGGAAGAGGAATTGGGGAAAAAAACAAGGAAACCTGAGGGTTGAAATATAAACAGATTTGATAAAATAAGGCTAGATAATTAGCATTAATAACACTAAAGAACCAATATTGATCCTGATACCAATATAAAATATACAAGGATTATACTTAGCCAATTAGATCAGTAGGAAGCTGTGCACTCCTGGCACTGGATGGCAAATGTCAGACACTGCGAGTGCTACAGCTTTGGGAGAAAGGGAAGGCCTCAGGAGTCTGGCACTGGGGCAAGAAGTTCTCAGGATCAAAGCCATCAAGGAGGAGAGAGAGCTTCACAGCAAACTTTGTAATTTATATTGAATGTGACATTCATGTTATGAAATAATCCTGGTGGCCAGCCTGGGTCAAGTGCCCAGGTCTTGCTCCTGCTTGTCCCTGCACCTGGCTAACTCAGGAACACTGAGACCTTGAAACCCACATACAATAGCTTGCCATAAAGTAAATATTTTCACATATTAGAATCATAGAATCATCTGGGCCAGAAGGGACCTGTCATCTAGTCTGACCCCCCCACAGTCAGCAGGGACACCTCTAACTATACCAGGTTGCCCAGGGCCTCATCGAGCCTCACCTTGAATGTCTCCAGGGAAGCGGCCTCAACCACCTCCCTGGGCAACCTGTTCCAGTGCTCCACCACCCTCATTGTAAAGAACTTATTCCTAATATCCAATCTAAATCTGCTTTTCTTCAGTTTAAACCCATAGCCCCATGTCCTGTCACTGCAGGCCTTTGTAAACAGACTCTCCCCAGCCTTCCTTTAGGCCCCCGTCAGGTACTGGAAGGCCGCTATTCAGTCTCCTTGGAACCTCCTCTTCTCCAGGCTGAACAACCCCAATTCCTACATTAGAGTCTTCTAAAAGTGCAGTTTTCCCAAGCATTAGAAAAGAAATTAGTCCTGTGTCTCTCAAATTGGGACACTAGGTCTGGGGTGTCTACACACATTTAATTCATGGGCTTATTTGGAACTCAAGCACTTCTGTCTTTTTTTTCTTACTGTTTTTGGTTGGTGGCTTTAGGAGCAAGAAATACTAAACTGAAAAAAGGACCATCTTTAGATGTGTTACATTTGGGTCCCAACTGTTAAAGTACTGAAAACTAATAATTGCTTTTAAACACTTGTGCTTATTTGCTTTAATCTTTTGGCTGTCATCAATCCTTTCACACTCTCAGTTGTTTATCCTATTCCCTAAGCTTTCCTCCGAGCATATCTGGTTCAAAGGTGTAATGAAGGCAACTCATTCAATGAAGTCTCCTTGCCACAAGGAAACTGTGAGGTGGAGCAGTACTTTGCCTTAAGCACTCCATGAACAAGCACAAGTGCTAAAAGAGCCATTGGTTGTGGAGCTCTCCAGCTACTGGAACACTCCTTTTCTCATTTTTCATTCTTATTTCTTTTAAAGCCATTTGTAATAAAGCTACAGCCTGAAGTGGAAGAACTCACCTTAGCTGTAAAGCTTCATTGCAAGGCAGCAAATTGCACTGTATCAGAATATCAACCTTATCTAAGATTCATGGAATGAATTATACATAGTGCATTGCCTTAAAAATGAAACCTGGTGAAGTATTACTGTAATTTAAAAATCTAAGTGAATTTGTACAGTGAGATTTAAAATTTAAACCTGTTTAAATATTGAGCTGATTGGGAAAAAATATTTTTGAGAAATGGTGTTCAATAGGAAAAGAATCTCCATTCAGAGAAAAGACAGCTCCAAACTAATTTTGTCATAAGAACAAACCATAAAGAAAGGTATTCACTGGGCAGCTTCTATCTAGGAAAGCACATAAAATCTCAGTCACCTGAATGTGTTAATGTCCCTTAGTGCAAATTTATGCTGAATTAGGAATTCAAGGGAATGGAAGGTAATTTACCCTGCAGGATGATAACAGACATTTTGGGCAATATGAATTGTGATAACTTTATTTTATTGATTTATTTTGATAAAATAAAAGCAAACAATTACTGTGGTAGCTGATGCATGACTTTTTGTATGTATTTTTAAAAGCACAAGCCATAGTGGTGACCAGATTCAAGCCTCTTGTTTGCTGATGCCTGTTTTCAGGTGAAGTGGTGCTTTAGCCCACATCCTCCAGCAATCATTACCTCTTGTCACAGCAAAAGGGGACAGCTCTGTGAGAGCAAGGTGTCAGAGTCTATCCTTGATCTGCTAATTAGTTGACCAGATCAAGGACCAAACTGGCAAGATGATCTTTCATCTTATTAGCACGGTGCTGCTGGTCTCATTTTACCTCTTCCTCTGTGAGTGTTGCAGGATTTTATAAGTGCCATTTTCCTGCTTAATAATGATCGACCATCTTGCTGTTCACATATCAGCATTGTTTGGCTCTGGTAAGAATGGTGGTAGAATGTTTTAGCTAGCAGAATGGAGATATTTGCCCGAACGCTGTCTCACAAATGCACTTACATTAGTGAGGTCATCTTGAAACTGATCTGAAATCAGGCATCAGTTTTAATCTCAGCATTACTCAGTATCCTTCATACACCACGTGTCCTCTAAACAAATATGCAATAAAGCAGGCTGGTGAAGTTAACCAGACAGATGGCTGAAATCCTACATGTGAGATGGATTGGTAAATGGATAGGTAAGGACACGGATGAGCGTTTCAAACAGCAGAGAAAAGGATAGTTGATTACAAGGCTAGATAGAAAATGGAAGGTATTATAAAAAGAAATATGGGATAATATAAACAGAGCCGCTAATCCAGTTGACTGTAAATCCCTTTTTCTTAATTGGTTTAGAAACTGTGGGCTGTAACGTGAGACAGAGGGCTCTCAGCTGCTTTTCTTCTTTGCTGCGTGGAATCACATTAAGTGGGAAACAATAGCAGAGCTGACAGCTCCTTGTCAGTAGGGGCACTTGGAGCTAATCTGCTATTGAGACTAATACAATTATGTGGGATTATAGGATTGCCACTGATACACAGATTAGGTAACTCCCAGAGGGAGTTGCATTTTGGAGTATTACAAAAGGGGTAAAATATACAAGGGTCCTGATAATCCAGAATTCAAGAGGAAAAGCTACAAAGACACGTTTGGGTTTGTTGTTTCCCAGACTTTTACAAAATACCACTTGCATGCATGCACAAGAACCTCCTCCCAGCAGCAGGAGAATAATGCAAGAAACTTTAATATGTGTTGTTTACTTCATACAGAATGCTCCAGTGTTGTCCTGAGCAATCTGAGGTCAGAGACAAAAATGCTCTTTTTAAACTGCTCTCCTGCAAGGGTACCACCTCAACGCAGTAATATTAAATGAAGGCACAACCTAGATCCAGATTTCATATAGCAGCTAGCTGTCCTTGCTTTTTCCCTTTCTGTGCATGCGTAACATATAAAGACATCAGCCCTTAAACAGAATGATGTAAATACTCTTGGGTGGGTTTTGAATACCCGTAAATACCACAGTTATGAGCCCGGTCCTTACCTCCTGTTACAGCTTTACTCTGTACTCCCAGTTGAGGTCAGAGCTGGGTTATCACAGCCCACTGTGAATGTATTGGATGTAGCCATTGAGCTGACAATCCTGCTACCAGCTTCTGGTTACCTCAAGCCTTTAGTGAATTGTACTCTTAACAGCACCATGAGGTGTGTAAATGCAAATACCTTAATTTTAAAGCTTACTAACCAACTCACCACAAGTCATGTAAGAAATCTGCATTAGTGTAGCTAATCAACTGTAGCTATCCCAAGTCTCAAGTTACTGGGCCATGTTTCACATATAACCCTTTATGTTCATATATTTTGTTTTTTTTCTCCTGGCCAGATGGCAACAAACTAGAAGCATGCTGTTCCCATTACTCCTGTTCCCAACTCCAGGACAAACAGCTGCAATGCTGTTTAACAGCATTTGCTCATATGACAACAGCAAGCAGAGATCTTCAACAGAGCTTCTCACCTCCCATTCTAAGTTTGGTCCAGGCATCTAATAAGAGATATTCTGAGCTCCTGAGTTATAGAGTCAGAAGAAAAATAGGATCATGGAAATAAACTATGAGTATCTCATAGCAATGATGCATAGCAAAGCTGGGAATAAAATTTGATTGACAGCAAAGCCCAGTACTCACTGGACCACACTGTCATAATGCAGATCTGGCAGTTACTAATGGCAGTGAAGGAGAGGACTGGTTTTTTTATTCCAAGCTTTAGAAGATTTTTCCATGCATCCAGGATAAAATTGCAAGAGAAGTAATGCATTTTTTAAATTTAGGCAAGTACATTTTTTATAATACTGGGCAATGTCTCCCTAAAAAACACATTATTTAAATCTTGGCCTGGAAGACCTTTGGCCTTCAAAGAGTGTGAGGAAAAGTTACACATGGGCCTAAGAATCTTTGGAACTCATCCTTCACTTTCTTCTAGCCGAAGTATAAAACAAAGTAGCCTTCAGGTCTTGAGCCTCCATCAGGCACTATCCAAGGGCCAAGACAGTTTTAAGATTAAAGCAATTGGGTGGTTGTTTGGCCTCCAGTTTCATCCATCTCTTGCTTCTTGAGTAGAGCACTGGATCTGGTCATCCTTGGTGGTGCCTGAGGCTAAATTTGTCCGTGATCCCATTGTCTGGCATCATCTTTTAGCACACAAAAGCCAGTTCCTCCATCCAAACCAAACTGCACATACTGAGCATTGTGTAATATATGGATCTGGAGCCTGAAGCACTGCCTGAGGGACCAATCTGAGTTACTTTCCTAGAGAGAACATGATGCTTGCCAGTTCTAGCTGACATCTGAGAAACATCCAGCTACTGCAAACCAGGGGAAGAGTAGTTAGAAGATGACTCTGAGAAGCAGCTCATCAATGAAGGAGGAAACAAGACACATTTCTTGAAGTGAATTTAATTCTAGTCATGGTCCTTGTGTGAATAAATCAAGGGCTCTCCACTTCCTACAGACCTTTTCCCATATTGACAGTAGTTTTGCAACAAGATGAAAAGTTGGCCTTTCTTTAAAGATTCTATTATTTTCTAGTTGGTTACCTCACTATCGACTTGACTTGGAAAACAGCTTCCCCTTGCCAGACTGTCATGGTTGGGCCCAATTACTGATCCATCCTCTATTTTCTATTTATTTTGTTTTGTCTTTTTCCCCCCTTTAAGAGGGCTTTTCCCTCTGATATGCATTTTTCTCTCTTTGCAAGTACGTCCAGCCACTAAAACTAACCAGTTCCTGCTAAGGCTAATTCAGCATTGTGAAGCTGGAGAATTAATGCTCTAACATACTCAATTCCTTGAGGAGATAGGCCATCCAAGCTTATTCAGCAGGCTAAAAATCTGCACCCCAAAATCAGACGAAACAGAGGTTAGCTTCAATCAGTCTTTATTTTTGTTTGGAGTACTCAATTTTAAAAACAGGACTAAAAACTAAAAACAGGACAGAGTGGGTGAAAACAGAGAGCAAGAGTCTGCCAAATTCCTTGGATATCTCATCTAAGAGAAGAGCCTTGTGGTGGAACTCTCTGACAGCAAGACCAGGCTGTGCAGGCGGGTTCCTGTGTGAGTGAGAGAGAGATGGATACAGCTTCCCATCTGGCTGGGTGCTGGGGGCAGTGAGACGCAGGTGCAGCAGGGAATGTAAAAGGCTTTTGATGTGCAGTATGGAACAAGAGTGCTACACAAAGCACTTTAAAGTGGGACAAGTGACAAAGTGTCTTGTTTTATAGGTGAAAAGCATCTTGTCAGGGTCTGAAGTAGGTGAGAGAATAAAGGTTACTGAGGAATTTCAGTGAGGGAAAGTGCAGTATAAAAGGTGAGAACTAGGGGAGAGTGAGCAAAAAGCTGCCCTAGAAAACTTGGAAAGTCAGAGCAAATAGACTGCCCTGCAGAGAGCTGCTGATGCAGACTCTTAAAAGAGGGCTATCTAGAAATGAGGCCATCAGTTATATGTGTATGTGAAGTCTGGATGGGTGCCACAGACCTGTTTACTTATAGACCACAACCTGTACTGGTGCAGTGCTTCAACAATCACAAGCAAAGATGGGAGGGCTTTTCTTCTTAAGCCCTACAGAGTGCTACACCTAGTTCCTCTCTCCCTGGGCTGCCAGAAGGAGCCATGCTGTAGCCCTGTTGGTTGTCATCAACAAAATGGAGCCTATTGCAAACATCGTGCAAGGGTCAGCAGCTGTGATTTCACCCCTTCCCACAGACCTGAAGTAGCAATGAGTGCTGCAGCCAGCAATGGCCTTAAAAACATGTGGACAAATGAGATTTTAGTGCTAGACCACATTGATGTACTACTTATATAGAACTCAGCATAAGTAGCTAAAGTTGCTGAGCCCTAGGCTGCAAGTCATGAACTTTCACCTAGATAAATTGAAGTTGTTTTGAACTTCTACTTGGTTACATAAAAGAAGGCCCTGAGACTGATACAAACCAGGAGATAAGGAAGCTATTCCTGTCACCAGAGGATGCAACTTGCCAAGGTAAGAATATTTAATGGCCTACCTGGAGACAGAGAAAGAATCCAATAAGGAATAAGACGACCCCAGACTACAAAATACCATTGGACCAGGTGGCATGTGTGAAGAACACTTGAGGGATAGATGCATAGATTGTAAGGGTATAATTGCTCAAGAATTTCTTGGTTCTGGATCCCTCTCTGTAGGCACCCAGATTGGGCTGCCCTTGCTGCTATACCACTCAAATAAATTATTCTTTTTACTTTGGATTATTGCCTGAGACTCTGCTACAGGAAATGTAGGGCAAAGAAACTTCTTTAACAGTATCCACGTATTTACTTGTGCAGGCCTGTGGGATCCACCACACAGCTGAACACAGCTGCATGTGTTGGAGTATGTGTGGGATTCAGAAAATAAATGAGCTTGAAGTAGTACAGTGCAGATTAGATTATTATATTCCGAAACATGAGATGGCAGATACTATACAGTATAAGGTGAAAGGAAGTTGACTCAGTGGTCTTTCTTTCCAAGTGCTCCATTGTACAACTTCTAATTGTGATCCTAGTGAAACAGAATTACTTGTAAAAGCATGGAAAGAATCAGCAGCTACCTTTGTTCACAGATATAACCTGGGTTTCTCAGGTGTTTAAGTGCAATATCCAGCTGGCAGCAAAAATATTTGTTGCAGTTTTGGTTTACATATTTATCTGGGCATCGAAAACGTGAAAATGATGAATTATTTTTCAGTTGTTACTGAAGAAATATATCTACAATTCAAAAGTGGGAAAAAATACCACTTCACTGCCAGATTTACATACAGAGCTTTAATTTTGGTTATATTTGAGAAGAGCTGAATGTTTATGATTCTCTAACCAAGGGACTATAAACTTTGAGAATAGATGAAGGCAGAAGATTAATGTAATTCAAATGAGTACAGAGGGTCAATCAGAATTAAGAAAAGAGAAAGGAGAGGAGAGAAACTGATTTAATTTAAGCAGCATTACAGGGCTCGATATTCAAAATGTTATTTCCCTGGTGCTTGACTAAAAACTGCCTTGTAGACATGCAAGGCTATTTCTCATAATCACAAAAGCTGTTAAAACGTGCATGGAATGACAATGAAAATTCACTAGGACCAAGATTTCTAAGAAGCAAATGACAATTTTGGGGTGTTTCTACCATGGGCTGTACAGCTTAGGACTCTCAAAGGGGCTCAGCAATCTCTCTTTGAATGACTCTTCAAATATCTCTTTAGTGAAAAGTTGAATGTCAGAAACCAGAGACCCCCAAAGTCATTAACCATGTCTTGATAAGCTTGTCCTGTAACAAGGGAGAAGAACCCAGCATTTTCTACCTGTAACTCTCTTGTTAAGTGCTTTAGGATCTTAAACTTTGAAGATACATTGAAGAATGATCCCAAAATGTCTTTAAAAACAATATATCTGTCAAGAAGCATAAGCACAGATGAGCGCATTCTGAAATTCAGCAAGTGCATGGAGGTGTTCAGCACCACAACACAATAGTACAGAATAGGAATTAAATGCTGTTGTAAGCTAATAAAACTATAGAGATGAAGTTTGGGTGGCAGAAAGTAATATTCCAAATTGCAGCCTGATTAGATCAGTTTCTCAGGACTCACCAAGAGTTCACTGTGATCTTTAATAACTAAAAACTTTTCAGGATTTAAGTACATTAATACTTTATCCAGTGCCAGTCCAGATGGGCTTGGCTATACTGTCTAGTTTCCAGCTACTCATCCAGGAGACTATGGGGCTCTTCTGGGCAGCAAATGCACATTGCAGCTTCCCATCCACCAATAGAGCCAAGTCTGTATCTTCAGGGCTGCTCTAAATCAACGAGCAGAGGTGAGACTGACTGGCCTGTAGTGCCTGGGTGTTCCTTTTTTTCCCTTTTAAAAATGGGGGTTATGTTACCCCTTTTCCACTCAGTGGAAACTCCACCAGACCTGCAGTTACATCTCATCAGGTCCCATGGATATGTGCACCTTCAGGTTCCTTAGATGGTCTCAAACCTGATCTTCTCTTACAGTGGGCAGTACCTCGTTCTTTCAGTCCCTGCCTTTGCCTTCTCTGACTTAGGCAGTGTGGCAGGAGCACTTGATGGTGAAAACTGAGGCAAAAAATGCACTGAGTGCCCCAGCCTTCTCCATATCCCAGGTAACCAGGTCTCCCATTTCCTTCTGTAGGAGGCCCATGTTTTTGCTAGTCTTTCTTTCATCACTGTACCTGAAGAAGCTTTTCTTGTTGCCCTTGATGTCCCTGGCCAGGTTGAATTCTATTTGTGCTTTAGCTTCCCTAACCTGACCCCTGGCTGCTCAGCCAATTTCTCTGTATTCCTCCTAGTCTACCAGTCCTTCCTTCCACCCTCTGTAGGCTTCCTTTTTCATTTTGAGTTTGTCCAGGAGCTCCTTGTTCATCCATGCAGGCCTCCTGGCATTTTTGCCTGACCTCTTTGTTGCGATGCATTGCTCCTGAACTTGAAGGAAGTGATCCTTGAATATTAACCAGCTTTCTTAGGCCCTTCTTCCCTCCAGGGCTTTATCCCACAGTACTCTACCAGGCAGATCCCTGAAGAGGCCAAAGTCTGCTCTCCTGAAGTCCAGGGTAATGAGTTTGCTGTGCATCCTCCTCTCTGCCCTAAGGATCTTGAACTCCATCATTTTATTATCACTTCACCCAAGGCTGCCCTTGACCTCCACATTCCCCTCCAGCCCCTCCTTGTTGGTGAGAATGAGATCCAGAATAGCACATCTCCTTGTTGGCTCCTCTGTCACTTGGAGAAGGAAGTTATCATTAATGCATTCCAGGAACTTCCTGGATTGCTTCTGCCCTGCTGTGTTGTCCCTCCAACAGGTATCGAGATGGTTGAAAGTCCTTCATGAGGATCAGGGCTTGTGAATGTGAGGCTGCTTCTATCTGGCTATAGAGAGTCTCATCTTCTCTGTCATCCTGGTCAGGTGGCCTGTAGCAGACCCACACTGTAATGTCACCTGTTCCTGCTGCCCCTTTAATCCTGGTCCATAATGGTTACTTGGGAAGAGAAAATGCTGTAACTCCGAATGTCCCCCCCTTCCTTCTTCTTCCCCCAGCTGTATATGCTCAGAATGACATCATACGATATGAAATATGCCTTTGGTCAGTTGGGGCCATCTTTCCCATCTGTGTCCTCTCTCAACCTCTTATGTATCCACGCCCTACTCGCTAGTGGGGTCGTATGAGAAGCAGAAAATAACTTGATTCTTTGTAAGAACTGCTCAACAGTATCTAAAACATCCCTGAATTATTAACACTTTTCTCAGCATAAATCCAAAACATAGACCCATACTAGCTACTGTGAAAAAAATTAACTCTATCCCAGCCAAAACCAGCACACACTGTGAAGAGACAAATGAGAAATATCAAGTGGTAGGCCGGTACTTTGATGAAAAGTAGCAGACTAAGGAGCAGTAGACCACAGTTTTGCCACAGACATGAGCAATGGAGCAATGGAGCTCTGTCGCAGAACTCTTCAAGCAATCAAAAGTGGAGATATCCCAGTATAATGACTCCCTGTTTACCCTAGGACACACCCTTCACATTGCTTAAGAGACGGAAAGAAAGTGAAGGAGAAGAAAATTTTCTACTAGGTAGAAAGAAAATTTTCTGCCCCGAGAGCTGGGGCAATGAACTTGGGGAATACACAATCAATGTTTGCCCAAAGACCATTTTTTTTTTTAGTAAGATATAGGAATCAATGTATTAAAAACAAAGCATGTTCATATTTTACATTTGCACACTTTTAAACAATATTAACAAGATTAATTCAGACCCTTTACTACATAGAATGAAAGAGTATTTAGAAACTTCTAAAGCTGCACACTTGAACCTAACAGTCTGTAACTGCTTTGTTAGAATATAAAACTTCAAGCTAACATAATGGATTCACAGATAGCAAGGTCTGGAGGGATGGATCATTATGCTCATCAACTCTGACCTCCTGTGTATGACACAGTCCAGAACATTTCAACCAGTGATACCTCCATCAAGCCCAATAATTTACAGCTGAACCATGCCATCTCTTTTAGAAGGAAGGACATCCAATCTTGATTTAAAGACTCCAGGCGATTAATTTACCACATCCCTTTACCATCTGTTCCAGTGGTTAATTATCTTCAGTTAAATGTGTATCCTATTTGCAGTCTGATCTTTGACGACTTTAGACTTTTATCTGCCTCTCTGTGTAGACATGATGGCTCATAATACTTTGATATTTCCCATGCATTAGGACTGAAATGTGATGCCTAGACTGGAAATTTCAGGTTTGGAGTTTTTTGGTTTCTCTTGTTGAGACCTTAACACAAGACTTTAAAGGCATTGGCACAACACACTATAATATTTAATTTTGGAGCAATTTCAATGACTCAGTGTTAATGGCATACAGTATTCCAGATTTTGAGGAATAAAAATATTATGTGCACTTCATCTGTTTGTTTAAAGTGGTTTTTCCTAATGAAGGCTGTACTGTGCTGAAGTGTGGAAGCAAGAGTTTGATCTAGTAGCAAGAATAAGGAGTGCTGAGAGTTTTAATTCTTCTACCCTGATCCTAGTTCTGCCACTGCAATTTGATTTGTGAGCCAGGGGAAATCACCTCACTCAGTCGTAAATAGTTATGGGGGCTGTTACAAAGTGCACAGAGATTTTTAGACCTGGGCTGGTTGAACCACATTAAAAAGCAGTGTCTGCTTTTTTCTGTGTACTTTTGAAAGCTTAGTAACTTCAATTAAAGTGATTTCAAAGTCCAGTCCCTTCCCCAAACTTTTGATTTTTAAGTATATGTCATACCATTATGAAATATATATCTACCACTACATAAATACATTTTAATGAGCAACCAGACACACACCATTTTTGTACACGCTATGTGGAGATGTAAAATCTAATTTTGGTTCTGGCATTGCTTTATTGTTTAGCCTCAGTTGTTGTTATTGCCATGTCCCCTTTATAAGCTTATTCTATATCA
This sequence comes from Gallinago jamesoni, assembly GCA_025769975.1. Lineage (NCBI taxonomy): Eukaryota > Metazoa > Chordata > Aves > Charadriiformes > Scolopacidae > Gallinago > Gallinago jamesoni. The sequence continues at coordinate 31,193,224 of JAOQGH010000077.1, read as the reverse complement.
CATTTACTTGAATTATCACACTGTCTATTAAACCCAGACCTCCATTCATTGTCTAGTATTGCACTTTTGCTGTTTTTTCTTCAAATGCTTTTCTCTAGCTGAATAGTCTAAGTTCCTGGAGGATGACCATTTCAAATTACTCTTTTCTCAGAAACACTATTACCTCTATGAAGCGCATTTGAGGCCTCAGTCTGTGTTTTTGACAATACAGAATTCAACCCTTTTCCTCTCTCTACAAGCAATTAAATTAGGCTCTTTCAGCTTACTGATTTCTTAGCAGATTTGATGATCTAAACATAGAGTTCCTCAAATACCTGGTATTTTCACTACCTAAATCTCTCTCTTCCCTGTGCCACCCAAATCTTCAAATTTATCAAAAGCTTGCACCTTTCCTGGTAAAGAAACCCTCTATTCCTGGTGATACATCACACTGGGTACCTTGAGCCACATGAAAGTAGTCTTACACGTGGAGTAGAAAACCTAAAGTAAAAGTGTCTTCCTTCTTTATTCCTTAACACATTCTGTAGGGTGCCCTGCCACATCTACAAAGTTCGTCAGCCTCCTCTTAGCCAGGCCACTCTCACAACTGGGATATGGGCTCCCCCACAGACATTCCCCTGGTGGCCCTTTCCTACCTATCAACAGAGACAGATGCCCATATAGGGATATTACATACATGACTAAATTTAGTGTTTACAACCTACTTTGCAGTAAAGTGGTGTCCTGGTTCTTGAGATATGGTATATGCTTTTGTGTGAAGTAGCAGCCCTCTGATTGCATGCATCATTGCAGCTTTGCCAGTGCAGTTCAAATACATGCTTTTCATCACTGCCCAATAACCTCTACATATAGACAAGGTCATGGTGATAGAACCAGCCATGTTATGATAATGAAGGCTCTTCTCATTTGTCCAAAAGGATCTCCAGGATGCAGAAAGAAAAACCAGTGCCTGCTTCCACTGCCAGACGGTGCTTAAGAATTTATGGAGAAAAACAGAATTTATGGAGTTAATTCCTTCCTAATCCTAATAATGGAATGCTCCTAGATCTCCTTCAATCAGGACCCCTAATTAAGATAGTCCTTTCTTGAACCTAATTAAAACCTAATAGTCAAAGCCCACTCAAGTAGCTTTAGAGATGCTCCTAAGAAGACAGGAAGATTTTTTTTATGGAAAAGGAGCTTCAAACAACCACAAAATTGTTACAGTAATGTAAATGCAAATGGAGACACGTCAAGGAAGTCAACCAAATTCCTCTTTATTTTAATTCTCCTCTCCTTTGAACTGGTATAATCTCAAACTTTATTTCCCTGACCTCAGTTTTTCTCAAATCAACTGGCTTATTCTGGATACTAGCCATATTGGCTGAATTAAGATAAATGACTGAAGTCAATGGCCACTCAGAGCTACACAGATTATGTCACAGGGAGGCAGTTTTGCTAAGTCATGAAATAAGTACAAGACGCAACTATTAAGAATTTTTCCTCCCTTCTACCTCTGTTTTAATCTTGATGGATAATGTATTCCCAAGATACACCAGGCATTGTGATACTCAGCAATATTTGTGCTTATATCGTTCAGACAATAACAAAAGGTGAAAAACGCTGTTTATCTCTCTACATAAAACACAACATGAAAAAGCACTTCCCTTGAAAGATCTGTTTACTCAACTGAGGTTGGCAACTACTAGCTCAGACACATTTGAGAGTGCTAGAAACCTATGGCTAGGGAAGTGCACTGTGAATCTAACAAGGAGTGACATTGCAAAGCAGGATTATCTGCAGCAGGAGTTAATGAAAAATGAAACACTTCTGTAGCAGCAGTAATGGAGTGGTCAGCAAGGGCTCAGCCCAGAGTGGTATGGGCACACTGGCCATCCAAATGACCTTTTTAGTTTTCACCCTGCTGTCCTGCAGCAGCAGACCTGGCCCAGGATAACAGGTCCTCTTATCAGAAAGGAGCAGAAATAGATTAAAAATACTGCTGTACATCTCTTGCATTGAATTGTGCCAGGCACACTAGTCAGGCCAAGATATCTGGCCATTATGCTGCACTGAGAACAAAATTTCCTTTGATCCATATTAAATTTGTGCCTTTTATTTCATCAAGAGCTGACTTGCATTTAGGCCATGGGACAGAATGGAATTCATTATCTCTTGTCTCTTATCTTCTCTATTACTTTGCACTTTTCAAATTAAGTCATCCTAGTCTTTTTTTAACTTCCTCTGGCATTGACTCTTGCATTCCCCCATACTGTGTCTTTAATAATTTTGTTGGGCTCTTGTCTGGCGTGGTCTCTGCAATGGCCATTTAGAAATGAAGCAACCAGAACTAAATGCAGTAGTTTAGCTATAACACCAATCAATGTAATCCTACTTTAATATGTTCTACATTATTCTTCTTTCCTCTTTCATACAATCTGACATTTTTGCAGTTGTTTTTTTTGTCAGCTCTGTACATAGAGATGATGTCTTCATTGACATGTTTTATTCCCCAGAGAGGTTGCAGCTGAGTAAAATATAATCCCTGGATGTACGTACATACATATTTGTGTGTAGTTTAAGTTGCTCTTTCCAAAGTGCATTGTTTTGCACTTGTCAGTGCTAAACCCTTAGCAAATTACCCTGAAACTTGGGACTTACAGGAGATCTCTGGTCACTTTCTTCTACTGCTGCTTCCCTTCCCTTCTCCCCCACACTTACTGCAAAATTTGATATCAGTGATTTCTCTAACATAGATTCCCACACTCTCCCTCAGTCCCAGCTCCCAGCCAGGCAGTACAGGCAAGAGGTCAGGTAAAATGTGACTGTTCCAGAGCAGAGCAGTGAGAATAAGCAGAGAGCTAAAATACATGGGCGCAAGGAAAAAGCAAAAGAATTGCAGTTGTTATGTAAACAGAAGAATAAACTGAAGGAAGTCAAGATAACAGATAAAATAGTTATAAAGGGGGGGGGGAGGGGAAGGAAAAGAGTAGGTAGGTATGACAAGCAGTAATGGCTCAACTTAATGCAAGAAGTTAAACAAAAGAATATAATTTTCTAACACAAAGAATAGTGGAGCAATGGGATAGATTGAATGCAGAGGTCTGGGAGTCTCTCCCAATTCTTCAATAACAGGCAGGGCAGGCAGTGTAAATTAGGTGGAGCAGACCCCATTCTGGTTATGAGTACTCAAAAACACTTCCCCACCCTATTTTCTGCGATTCTGTGCAAGGCAGCTCCTTGGCATGTGCTCAACTGCATGTCACTGTGTTCACAACTGCTGTAATGTAGAGTCTAGCCTTTACACGGGGCCGTCCAGCTGCTGAAGATAAATCAGGGGCAACACAGAAGTCATAACGGAACAAATTAAAAAACTCCTCATGTGGCTCCTGGGTGTCCCACCAAATGAGTAGAAAAAGAGCTGTGTATCACAGTGGCGGTGGTAACCTATAGCTTCAGCATATATTGTCCCATGGAGTTTTGTTTCTGACTCTTGTTCACCTGCTTGGTGACACTAATGGATCTCTTCCTTCCTCCATCCTTTCCTAACCCTTGTTTGTATTGCAGGGTGAGGACTGTCTTGCTAGAGTTCTATGCAGTACTAACTATAACAAGGATTCTATCTCAAGTTGGTCTGCTAAGTGTTACCATAACAAAATTTACAGGCAGGAATAGAAGGTATTAACACTGACAATTATTCCTGACTGCATATTTCTGTCAAAAGGAACAGCAGAATGTTACCTCTCTGTCACAGTAGCATCTTTATAGTAGTATCTTTAAGTGTCTTCTCCACTGTCTTTTCCACTATAAAGTAACTTATACTTTCAAATCAATTTATACATAGATATTTATATCTACAATATATATTAAATATATGAATGTATAAATATAAAATACAGATCTTCTGAGGAAAAATAAACTCAGTGATGTGACTGATAACAGTTACCATTAGGATTAATCATCTAAGCTTGGATACCAGACACCTACACTGAAACCAAAGCTCTGAAAGCAAACAAATCCTGATATAGGCCTGCTTTTGACCATAATTCAAGGCTAGTTCTACCAGGAACTGATTAATTTAAGGTAGATAGTTTTGTTGTAGACACTAGGAAAGATCACAGAATCACAGAATCACAGAATCTTAGTGGTTGGAAGGGACCTTTGAGATCATCGAGTCCAACCACATTA
>JAOQGH010000077.1:31178756-31188957 GCA_025769975.1 Gallinago jamesoni | reverse complement strand
TTGGCCTTATTAAACCTCATCCCATTGGCCTTGGCCCATTGATCCAACCTGTCTAGATCCCTCTGTAAAGCCTTCCGGCCCTCAAGCAGATCAACGCTCCAATTCTGCAGCTAAGCCTGTATAAGACAAACCAGCCACAACCATTAAACATGCAGTGGAGTGTTTCAATGCTCATGAATTAAATTCTAAAAATGCTTTAGGAGCAAAATATATGTGCCCAGCCCCAAGGTTTCTCTAATTCCTTATCTTCAGCCACCTACCCACTGTCTCCACCTCAAAGGCCCATGACACATCCTCACCTGAAAAGTGCAGATCCCACTGCTGTTGTGGAAACTGCTGAGCCTGTCTGAGTGACCTATATGCGTGCTGCCATGTATCAGATATTCAGGAGTAACAGCCTGTATGCGAGATCTTATCATTCAGTAATTGTAGTGCCATTTGAGGTCACATACTCTGCTCTGAAAGAAGGGTAAGTTACCTTAGCTCAATTATAGGGGAACAAGACATAGCCTGAGAACAGTCATGGTGGAGCAGCTGACCTGAGATAGTCTGATGCAAGGAAGGCACCAAACCCAAAAAAACTGTTGTTAAGTTCTGCAGATACAAATTGAACTAGGACAGAGCTAAAGGAAGCTAAGATGTTAATTACAAACATTCATGACGAAATACAGGTTTAAGCTCCAAAGCTTCCTGGGATCTGTTAGTTTTCTGAGCTGTTAGAAGCATGTAAACCCTGACTACAGTCCCTCATGTTTTCATTTCATGAAGTTTCTCATTTCATGAAGAAATTAATCTAGAGCTCCTCACAGAAAGGTGGGAAAACAGCTTTGATGGAACAAAAGCAAATGTGCTACTTACTAGACAGTTTTTCTTCTAATAATTCCTGTTTAATTGCAGAATCTTAACTCAAATCCCACTAATTCTGAGATTCTCTGAATACTAGGTGCAATATTCCCTGATAAACACAGGAAAATAATTTCCTAGGAATGTATTTCAGGAGTTAGGAGATTATGACATCTTTTTTACAGGATTTTAAACTGGGGATAAAAATGTGACACAACACATTTTGTTTAATGCCGCTTCCACCCATTCTAAAAAACAGCCAAGAAAAAGGTATCACACAGAGGATAACAAATTTAATGACATAGGAGCAATTCCTTCAGTGCTGGATTCAATTAACAAACACACAGTGACAGTTCTTGCTGTGCAAAGTCTGTCCAAAAGTATGGATGTTTCAGAGTTTTCTTGACAGACAAAACAGAATCACCGAGTAGTGTTCTTAGCCCATATACTTTCTTTTGCCATGCTGTTCATTAGGACTGTCAGATAGTTATCCTCAGTAGCATACTGTTATGCTTTTCAGTGTATGATGATGCAATTGGGAGTACAACTAATCATTTGAATTGTTTGCCTGTGGAATTGTAGGTGAGTCAAGATTTTCAGTCTTAAATCTACAGATTGCTCTGGAGATCCCAAAGAATTGGCTGCTGTTTACACACATACAGACAAAACTCCTTTAAAAGAAGTGAGCCTCTGAGTTGGGAACTGCCTTGCCAGACATGAGATTCCCAAGAAGACAGATCGTCTCACATATTGATACAACATCACAATGCAAATATCATATTGCAGTGTCGGGACAACACGCAACAAGTGTTTTGTGCTCTCTCAAAATCTATTTGATGTGATCCATCCCTCCTCTCATTCCTTCTGTCTGTGCACAGAAAATGTGGTTTGTTTCTTCTCTCTTGCTGAATGCTTGGAAAAATAAGAGATGAAGGCTTGAAAAACATGCCGCACACCAGCCACATTAGCTGCCCTCAAGAGCCGCAAATAGCCCTATTACTCTTCCAGAGTATTTATATTACAGTAATGCCTAGAGGCTCCAGCTAACAGCAGGGCTGTACAAAACCAGGCTGTGTGCCAGCCACGGTATAACTGCATGTTAACACTCAGCCCATTCTCCAGTGAGCTTGGGATCCTGACTGCAACCTCTCATATGTACCACAGAATTAAAGATATTTTTTTTCCCCTCAAGTGCTCCTGTGAGACAGGGAGGTTCTAGATCTCTGCAGCTCTCTCATTGTAGCCAAAAGCCTGGATAGTTTTGATAGGAAATTAATGCAACAAAACTGAAGAGGGGAAGCTGGTATATATTTACAAAATCTCTAAGTTGATTTTACCCACTCGTACTCTTACAGATTTCATACACGCATACTCTTTCTCTACATGCATATTTTTATAGATATGTATTATTTTGAAGATGCAAGCTGTTTTGATGATTAGTTCCATGTCATAATGGAACTGGACAAATATTTACAATATATGCTAAAATTATTACATATTTAAAGCTAAGGTATTAGTAAGAAATCAGGGAGTTTGCTGCTGCAGAAAAGTTTACGTACAAAAGTGAGAATGACTTGTCCTAGCAAACCCACCTCTCCACATCAGTAGTTTGAAGAATCTCTTCAGATGACAGAGCAAGAATCAGGAATGCAAAGTGCAGTGTTGCTGAAGTGTTACAATAAAGGCTACTCGCTTCAGTTCCTTTTATGAGGAAAAACTGAACAGCAACTTATATTGCATTCCTCACAAGGTACCCTGCCAGGAGTAACAACCTCCCCACATACTACAGGGGCTAAAGGTCTCAGGATTAGAGTGAACAAGGTCAATGTTAATTAATGCTTTAACTAATCACAGGGTAAGTGCTTTGAGCCACAGGCAGCCTACAATATTGGCTTAATCTGCCATACAGATGGTCTGAAGCTGCTGTGATTATAGTAATTTTTTAAAAGTGTATGTGTATATATATTTGTTGCATGTAGTATTAGACTTTCCAGAAGTCAGGCATGTTTTTCAGGACCAATCTTCAGTGCTGAGTACATTCATTTAATTAGCTCACAAACACTTAAGTACCCCCAGCTTTGACTGCAATTTGGGGCCTGCTCAGTGCGTGGACAAGTGGAGCACAGACTGGCACTCAAAAACAGTGACCACTGTTTTGCTGCTGGGTACACAGAAAACTACATCCATAATTAATGGCCTTTCTCTTCCTGGACAGTGTGTAGACCAGAAGTATAGCAATAGAGTTAGTGTAAGTTCTGGGACAAACAAAGCAAAACCAAAAACAAAATCCCCAAACAAACACTAAAAAAAAAAGAGGACACAAGAACAAGAAAAGTGAAACCCTTTTGCCTCCAAGTCATAAACATCTCTTTTGATCTCCGTATCTCCTATTTCTGATCTGACAAGTATTACAAATGCCAAACCCACACCCCGCTTCCCTCCAGTGATTAATGTGCTATGGTCTTTCTGAAAGCTTAAAGAGCTCTCCCTCTGGGCCACAACATTTGATAAAGAAATGAAGCCTGGCGATTAATAATTCCCCGGGCTGAGTTTTTGTTTAATAACTATTCTGTCAGTGATAGATCTAAAGGGCGAGGGTGTGGATGTGCGTGCATGCGGAGGGAGTAATTTGATTGTGGCCAGGAGATTTGGCAGGCTGGCATTACAAAGCAGCTCTTTAGCAATGGCTGGAAAACCAGCGTGACAAATCACTCCGTTCTCTGCTTCCCCAGCCTACCCCTTCTCAGCAGAGCTATCTCATTAGGCTCGAGCCAGCCAATCCAAGCCGATGATTTGGGAAATAGTTCCTTCTTGACATTCAAGAGAACAATTCCTTACCCAGGGAAAATTACATTTAAAAATAAATGGAAAAGCATCAATCAGCTAGCAAAATATATTCAGCTTTTTGGATCTCTGGAGAGAAAGTGATTTTTTTATTTTATTACATTTAAACAGGACTGAAGGCCATGGTTTTATTTTTTTAAAAACTAAGATAACTAAAAAGATAGCCCTGTAACATTTGCATATAGACTGTTACCTTTTCTTGATATAGAGACAGTATTTTTCATTAAAGCTTAGTCTTGAATATTTACAGACTTGTAGAGGTATGCTAACAGGTACCTATTAGTAGAGACAGATATGCTGCATAGTATGAGAAATTGCAAGGCCTATTCTGGGGTGATTTGTATGTGTTTTTTTTAAAACCAATAAGCCAGGTTTTTTAGGAATTCTCAAGTCTCCTTTCAGGATTCAAAAAAAAGATTAAATTAAAATACCTTTCCTTTTAAAGCAGCTCTTTCTCCTGAACAGCATCTTGTTCATTCTTGCTTCATTACTCCAGAAAAATATGAGTCAGCTAAACCACTAAAAATTAATTTTTTCATGCGTAGTAGCTCCAAACTTGGCCCATGCAGGCCAGTTGTCTTTATAACATCTCAACTTATGCACTGAGCCAAAAGAAAACAACGACATTAGTGACAGCTTTCCTGGAGTATCCAGAAATTCTAGCAGAGTTCAGGGATGGATATTGACATGTGTAACACCCTGTCTCAAGGAGACAATACCTTACAGCTCTGGACATTTGTCCTCTCCTAACCATAGGCTAGTAGTACTTGGGCCTCTCCACAGCCATGTATCACCTCTTCCACCCTGTCAGACAGGCTAAATGGCTCCAACACATTTCACGCAGAATGAACTAGGTTTGATTTAGGCAGCTTAAATAAGTGAATCCTTAATATGCCAGCTGACCTGTGGCAGATGGAGTCGGAAAAGTCCCAGGAAAGAGTCTCAGCAATTGAGGGTGCTTACCCAGCATCATAGAGCAGCACAGTCAGGAATATAACTGAGGTATTCTGTTTTCCAGTCCAGCTTCCCTGATGATGAAGTTCACTGTCTTTAAAACTCTAACAAAAAATACATTCAGCAAAACCTTCTAATGAGGTTCCCGTGCAAATGTACCTAAGGAGATATTTTCATATTATGAGAGAGATTATGAATTTTATCCAGGGGGTAAATAACCTAGCGAATGAAATGTGTCATTGCTAGGCCATGAAAGAGGAATTCATTACATCACCTTTTCCTAATGGGACATTATAACTGATTGTGCTTTATTTCTGCAGCCCTGCAAGCTCTACGATGTCCCATAATTCACTGCAGAGCGTCGGAATTCAGGCTTTGCCCATATCATTATGTGAAGATGAAGTGCTAGTGCTGCTCTGAATTACATTTCTATTCATTTTACTCATTTTTTTTAAGTATTTGCTTCCCATACATAAATTGTTACTATTATATAAAGGTTTGCTAAGGCACCTTGCTGACAAATTTTCCTCTTTTTTGCTCTGAATTAATAACAAAATGCAAATCAGTAGCAGTGGGGTTTTTTTCCCTTCCACTTAATACAATGCTTGAATAACAGAGCATTTAAAGATTTACAATACATATTAATGGCATTTAAGCACCCTTCAGAGTAAATAGGCCTTTGTTTTTCATCTTCTTCTATACTCACCTTTTCCTATATTATGTCTGCTCTCTGCACCTCACATGCTTTAAAACAAAGCCACCTCGTCACATTTTTCCTTCTCTGCCCCTTCCTTTGTCAGTTGGCAAAGATAGCAAAAAGTTGTCAGATAGCAAAAACTATCTTACTACTTAAAGAAAAATGACCACTCATCCCCTGCACCACCCCCCATGCTGCAGAGTGAAAGCTCAATATATCTGGTCACCTAGATAAATCCAGGCAGCATTGTCAAGGCTGAATGTCAGGCCACAGTCACAAAGGCTGCTGCTCTATTAAATTCTTTAGCCGATAAAACACTGGTATGGCAGCTTTAGTCTGTGCCATTACAAACAACAACTAACTATTGCTTATTAAGTCAGACAAACAGCAGTTTCTAACACTGTGCCAGATTTTTACCTCATTTACCCAATTAAAGCTGTCGGTTTGTACATACAATTTCTGTTTTGTCAGTGACACTACTCAATCATTACTTTTTATTCAATGGTGAAACGACAGACATCTTTTTTTAAAAAAGCCACTAAACAAAAACCAAACACTTTTAAAAATCAAAACAATTTCCTAAATTATACAACCCAGATTTTATGTGGAAAGAATTTATAAAATTCTTAAAAGTCATCTTTTCCTCCAGCAACACTTTCAGCCTTGTAATAGGAGGATGATTTTGTGGACATGATTAGTTATGTGAATGAAAACTGTCATCATCATCTGCACAACCATCTTCCATCTTCTCCCTGGAACAGCCCGGTTCCACAGCACTGTCAACCATTCTTGCGTTCCCAAGAAAATATACCTTTCTCCCCTTCTTCTCTCGGGTTCAAGCAGTTTTATCATATCTTTAGGAATTATCACCTCTCCAAAGCTCTGTTAACTTTTTTTATAAAGATGACACAGTGATCCCAGCTTGGAAACTCTTGCCAACTTCAGCATCATTTTGTGGATGTATTTGGTGTGGACCAATCACTACACTGAGAGATCGTGCAGCTCTGATCATTCCAAAACTGTCCTGGAAAACCAAGACCAGAAATAATAGCCTTCCCTTCTAGTGTAAGGCTCACTAAAACCAGAAGCTAGACTAGTTTCTCAGCTGCAAAGTGCACAACACTCAAGAGCCATTGCCTGTTTACTGAGCTCACAGTATGCAGGAAGGAATCTGAAGAAGTTGTCACACACTTCTCCAAAGGCTGCCCATTTCCAAACATTGCTTATTTATAAGAGGACCTGAATATCTGTTTCAGTAATTGAGGGTCCAGGAAGAACCAGTTCAGGACATGCCAGGTATGAGCTGCTGTGATGGAGCACCTGCAGCTCTAAGTGCCAGAAACCAGCACTGGGTGGCAGGCTAGGACAGCACTTAGTAATGACTCCCAGCGCTGGTGCATCGCTTGTCAGCTTCTCCCAAAATTATGTCCTTATCACCTACAAAAGGCTACAAAAGCTTTAGCTGGTTGGTAGAGCAGGAGACGCCCATGCACCCATCCTTGGGGACTGCTTTGCTGTACTAGGTGTGCCTAAGAAACCAGGAAAAGCTCTCCTCCCTGCAACGAAAGGAGGGTGCAGATATTGGCTCACTCTTCTCTGTTTAAACCTGAAGTAAAAACAACAATGCCTTTGAGAGGGAAAAGTGTGACTGGAATTTGTCCAGGCAACTAATCTTGTGGATGTAATTTTAGAAATGAGCAGTCTGGTAGTCAGACACATTAACAAACTTATCTCTCTCTGCATCCCTGTGCGATGTAGGAACAACTTGTGAATCAGCAGCCTCCTTCCCTGTGAAAGCAATGACTAAAACCTTCCTCCATCAATATTAGTAAGAGTAGGACTAACCTGCAACTTGAGCTTCTGGCACAGATCAGCCCTCCCCCATCCCTAGGAAAAAAATTAATTTGTTGGGCTTATATGGAAATGCTTTTGAGACAAAGTCAGCTGATGGGGACAGAGATGTTTCTATTCCTCACAACCAAGCTACTGACACTTCAGTGCACCGTTTCAATCTCCTTTTTATGTGTTTGGGTGCTGTGTTACCAGTCCCTTTGTCTCCTCCTGGGTCTACTGTGATTCATACCAAGTGTCTGCAGACCATTCAAACACCCAGGCCCTGTCTGAATGCATAAAATGCTAATCTCATTAGATTTCTCATTTTCAGTGTAATATTGTCACAGTGCTATGCACCACTGCCACAGATTAGCAAGCTTGCCAGAATGGAGCCCCACTAATGAGTTAATCCAAATAACACTCAAATCCCAAATCAGATTTAAAGCCATCTAGACAGAGGACCTGCCAAGGATGGGTGAGGGGTAGGAAGGGAGAGGGTCAGCCTTGTTTTGACAGAAGTATTTGTCGATTAAGTGAGAGACGGGTATAAGGAAGAAGCAAGCACATTTTTTTCCCTTGGTAGGACAGGGTCTGTCAAACTCAAAGTTAACATGCATGGCCAATAGCCCAAATGGGCCTGAGAAATAATCTGCAGTAACACATATACTTCAGACTTGAGAGAGAGACACTTAGCTATAAAAATCAGGAGCTAGCAAAGCTTCTATTGCCATCATTTAATCTGCAGAGCTTGGAAGGCGTAAGCAGCTTATAGATCTCAGCTTGATTCATTCCAGCCAGGAACCTGGAGATGAGGGGAAGGGCTGTTTTCCATGTATTAGTTTCTTATTCTGCCAGTGACCCAACATGCTGAAGAGATGCACAGAGGCTCAAACGAAAGGCACTGAGGGAAACACATATCTCTTACTGTTTGCATTCCAAATAGGTTTTTTAAAAGTAGCTGCATTCTGAAAGGTAGAGCTGGCAGGGATTTCTTTTTTTTTTAAATTTTTCTGTTGCCGATCCTTTTAAATGAAATCGCTGTTTTGGTGGGAAAATACTGAATTACTGAAGCTGAAAAATGTTATGGGCACATACTGGCTTCATTAGGCCTCCAGTAAGACATAGTTCTACCTTAGGATTGGGAAAACCTGGCCAAAGCCCAAAGAAGCACCTTAGAACAGCCTGGCCAGCAGAATACTGTCCCAGAACAGGGGAAACCAAAGACATAACAGAGTCACCCGCACCTCCAACAGGGATCCGAATACTATATCTTCAGGATAATACTTTCATTTCTCTCTAATGTTTTCCATAAAGTGTAACTTGTAAGGCTCAGCTTTTCTTCATGGAGAGAAAACCACTTTCTGCAATGTTGGTGTATTTTGCTGGACAGATGTATTGTTTCCTGTCCAACAATTTACCAAAGAGTGCCTAGAAAACAGCATGGCTTGCCATTGCACTTGTGGATCCAATCCTCTATGTTTCACTCAAGAAAGTAGGCCACTGTCCACAACAGGATTTTTTGGCCAACAGTAGGGAATAAATCTTGCATCCTTTAATGAAAATCCAAGAACTTTGCCCCAAGACCACACAGTCGCAGAGAAGAGGAGTGACCTGCACTTTATGCTGGCTTGTGCATCAACAATTTTGTCTGCAAAATTTTAATTTCTTAATCTTTCATTTGACTATTGATGGATAGAGCTAGGAAAAAAAAGGTCTGACTGCCAGATATGGAATTCAGCAAAGCAAAGCTGCTGAGAGAATCCTGTTTTGACTGGTAAATATAGCATATTTGTTATGGAAATATATCTCTCTTTAGGAACTTTCATGAAAAAAATGCTGTGTTAAAAACATCTTTCTCCCAGAAGCCATGCTTCTCAGCCTATCCCTTATCACTGCCCCTTTTAGCTACTATGTCAACTGCCAGAGCATGCAAGCCCACTGGTCTGAGCCAGAATTTGGAGAAGTCTATGTGAATCTGTCTGTTGGTTTCACAACATCTCGATCCAGGCCTTAAACTGTGTTACATGCAGACAGAATATCTTGCCTGTGTCTCTTTCCACCTCTCACTCAGCAAACAGATAGAAGGGCATTCAAAGAAAGAAGGTCCATTTTGGTTTATCGTGTTGTAACTCCGTTAAATTGTCCTGCTGATAAAGCATGCCAATAAGCTGCCAATTTTTAAGTGTAAAAGTTAAATTTCCCAAGTCACTCACATCTTTTTGACCACTAACAAATAGATCCCAATGTAAAGGCCATGAAATACCCAGCAGTCCCAAACTTTCCAAATGTAGTTAAGCTGTCAGAAACACGCTTTTTTATGCACAGATCCCTCCCCTTCCAGAGACAACTGCCCTCAACAATCTTCCTGCTCCATGCTAACAAGGTACTAATAACAATAGTAATCACAGTTTGCCTGCTCAGCTCACCCCAGGAGCATGGCAGCAAATTGATGATCATTTCTCATTGTGAATTATGACACAGGCACATCACCTCACCCCTGGAATAAAGCAGCACCTGCCAATCCTGTTAAAACAGCAAGGGGAAAAATGAAACCCTGCCGTAGCCAATCTGATTCCCTGCTGACTCTAATTACCCAGACGGGAATTTTACAATTGCTTCCTCTACCAACTCCTGCTCTGCAGTCTGCAGACTTTGGCTAGTTCTTTCTTTTGTATGCCTACTGCCACTGACTAGATTGGGTTCCTAATGAGTCTTGACACTAATGGTACTGGGAGACAGCGCAATTACATATCCCCCTCCCATTCAGAGCAAACCTGGCAGGAAATGACCTGAGACCTCACACCCTTCAACCCCAAAGAATCCAGTTATAATGCCTCAGGAGCAGGGCCAGCTGGTGCACGCTCCCCCCTCCAGCAGTCCTCACTTCACTTCCCCTTTCCATTGTGCAGGTGGCTGGAAACAGTTCTTTATGGCCTAATCCATGGCTGGTGGGTTAAACTTTAATATTTAATCCACACAGTGCCACCATTTTGGTTGAGGGTAATTTGCAGCTTTTGGAGGTAGGAAAAG
>JAOQGH010000077.1:31132151-31178656 GCA_025769975.1 Gallinago jamesoni | reverse complement strand
CCATCAAAAGGGAAAAAAAAAAAAAAAAAAAGAAAAAAAACCACATTATTTCACACATTTGCTGGAGAGCTCTAACACACAGTTGTTGTCAATTAGGTGTTTAACAATGTGTGTAACTCAGACTGCTTTAAAGTGGGGAGGGGAGAGACATGTGCTTCTGTGATTTCCATGTTGATTGTAGTCCAGGTGTAAAAGAGACTGGAGCTACCTATTGAACTGTGAGCTAATTACAAGAAGAAACAGATGTTGTCTGCTAATGAGGATGCAGATCCACAAGAAGAATCTTAGCTGGTGAGGAATAAACATGTCTTTGCTCTTCGAGTAAGCAGTGGCCTACAAAAGAGGTCTTATGTCTATGACCTATGTTGCCATATCATCTAACAACTCACAAATTATAGTGTGTTTGCCTCTGTCAAAAACCCTACAAAAGAAGGAACCACTAGCTCCAATATACAGGTGGGAAGATGAGGCAGAGGACTAAGGACACACACAGAGCCTGATCAAAGCATAAAATAGGCCCAAATCAGCTTATTCGCAGTCTACTGCTTTAAATCCAAATCTATTGTTTGCCTCATTCTAGTAACTCTGAACCCAGCATTTCATGTATCATTTAATCTCTTTCACTGCTTTACTACCCTATGATAACATAATCTCCTACTTCTATTAACCTCACTGATCCTTCTGTTTCCCCTCAGGCTCCTGTAAGTCTTCTGCTTCCCAGCTGTTTATCATGACGTATGGGATGTTTCTCTTAGCCCTCAAAGAGTTCATCTGGCCTTTGAGGGTCTTCCTCCTCCTCTTCACCCCCAGGTAACAAGGAACTGCTGCAGTTCTCAGCTGCTCACCAACTTCCATCTTGTTGCCCTCCCCACACATATGCTGACAGTTTCTCTGTACATCACATGCTTTCTCTCCTAGGCAGCATTATTTGTGGCTGCCATCAGCATGAGTGAGCTCTCTAATTGCCATGCTTAAGGATTATTACAGTTTAACACTAGGGGAAAAGATTGGAGAATTTATCTCCAGTGTAACTCCACTAGCATCACTTACGGCATGGACCATCTCAAGAATCATTTCAAACTTTTGCATTCTCCTCTTCTCCAAAATTTGGTCTAAAATGTCTGCAATTTTAAGAAAACAACAGCTAACTTTAATCCCACTAATTGCTCTTTCCTTATTGACAGAGGTGCTCTAAACCACATCATATCCTGCAAAGTTTTGAGGGACAAGAAATTATGCAGAGAAAGCATCACAATTATGCAGGTGTTCCTATTCTATAACCCACTGCACAAAGCATTTCCTACTTGCAAAACATGAAAAAGGAGCAGTAATTTCAAGTGGCTCAGGGAACTCCTAATGGAGTTCTTTCTTTTTATTTTCCTCTCCAGTTTTAAAGTATTATTTACTGTAGCATTCAATTAAGAACAAGAGTTTACTATAGCAACCACAGCGGTAAGAGGTAATTCATACAGAGTCTCTGAAATACAAGCTTTTAAGCACCTTCTTAGCAACACTTTTTGATAAACCTATGGCATAGGCGAGCACTACATGGTTTATAAGGAATGACTTGCACACTAAATTAAGTCTGCAGGAACTGTATGGCTTTAGGTCTTTCTCTTCCACAGTGACTTTAACCTCCTAGAATAAGCACACTTGTTACCCAAGAGCAACACTGATAAAAATATAAAGACATCGTCTTTAGAAAGGGACTACAAAGGAGGTTCTGTCATATGGCAGCTTTTCTCTCTGCCACTATGTGGCAGCAAAAGTTGCTTGTGATTCACTGCATCAGTATCTTCATAGGCATTCCAGCTGTGACCTTGCCATCAGTCATTCTGGGGACCCTTTCTCATTCAGCATCTGCCAGCTGTCAGCATGGGACTCCAGGGAAAATTATAGAAGATTTCTGGAAAATTACAAGGGGCAGCAGAAGGGAGGATTTGATTTGTTTCTATTTTCTCTGTATAACAGAGTTCAGGTGCCGGCAGTTTGCCAGCTCCCTGACTTTTTTTTGCTTGGGTGTCTCTCTCCATTCTTCTGTAGTCTTCCACTGCACTGCTTCAGTTTTTCTCATGTTTCTCCATTTCACACACTTCCTCTTCCCATGATGTCATCTGCCTGCTCAAATCCATTCCACAAGAATAGGAGAGCAACAAAGAATCCCCTCACCTTCTGATGCTGAGACTGGGTGTTATTTAGACATATCAATGAGTATTGATCATTATCTTCCTTGACAAGTTTTCCTTCCTCAAGCTGCACTCCATTTACAAAGGCACCTTCCAGACCCAACAAAGCTGCAAATGGATGTGCCCTGGGAAAACCCGCAATTAACAACCGTGGTTAACCACAAGCAGATAAGACCATTTTAAACATGTCTGTCTCTCTAGACTAGATGCTAAGTGGTGTTTGAAGTATACTTACTTTAGATGCTATGAGTAATTCTGTTTTCACATTCCCACCTGCTTCCCCTACTGGTTGAGAACATCATAACAAATATATTCACAGTTCCTGTGGATTTGATATTCAGGATTCTCACTCTTTCATCGATTGAGGTACCATTGAATTCAAGCTGGCAGCATTCCACGCTGCAGGACAGAAGTGCTGATCACTGCATCCTGATTTCTTATCTCATTGTGGCCTACATTTTTAACTGATGTACTCGGTTGCATTTTCCACTTCCTCCCTAAAATCCAGCTGCTAGCATGGTCAGATAACCCTTCACTCCACTACAGGGTAGCTACACCAGGGCAGCTATTTTGTGTGTATTTGTAAAATTTGTTGGAGTTAAGGAAACTATATGCACATATAATATTACTACATTCTAAAACTGCATTCTACCATGAATTTAGGGAAAAGCGTTAGATTTACATAAAAGCCAAACAATCCTTTAGGTAGAAGCTACTGATTTGTATCGTTACCTAGGCTATAGCTGTAGAAAGCATCTGAGCACACATAAACAAGGACCTGGTTGTCTGGAATTGGGTGCTGCTGATTACTGCTATTATTTCAAGAAGACCTTAGGGAAACACAGACACACACCCTAAGCTCGGCAGAAAGAAACAGCTCTGAGCTGTTCATGCAATTACAGCTGGAGAAATAGAATTACTATGGAGTATCAGACTGCTCATTAACTTCCACTGCCAAGGTTAACACCTATGTTTTAGCCCTCTCACATACACACTGTGAAAATCCCTTTGATTGTCCGCTTCTCTCCTCCTGCTGTAGGACCCAAATCAAGCCCTGATTAGACTGTTTTCAATCTTCTTTAAAGAGCCATGGACAATTTTAACTGAAATGATGTTGCACAAATTGTTTTAATTAAAAGAACCCTATTTTCTCCCTGACTAGAATCAGACCCCAGGTAGCAACAACACTGACAAGAAAGTCAACAGGTGGCCTGTTTGCCAAGTACCTGAGCATCACATCTGCTTTATTCAGCACATTTGCAGTAGGAATTGGTTACATTCACTCTGATTTTTATAGCCTCTCTTAATCCAAAACCTAGAAGTTTCACTGAATTACTTCCAAAAGATGTTGGGACAAGTTATACTCTTTGGCAGGCTAATGCCAAACAACAAGCATAGCCAGGGTCTCATTCATTAAAAATTATGTTATTCAGCTCCTCTTCTCCATCTTACACATCCATTGGTTTGCTGTTCTGGAAGGCATAATTTTATGCTGATACTTTCCCAAGACCCACATTGCTACATATTTTGAATATTTTGTCCCAATATGGTCTGATTATTGCTAAGTGGGAAACTGCTGCCAAGAAATTTCATGCAGGCTGGATTTAATCTTGGAAAAGGGTGGAGGATGAATATTACAAAAGGCCTTCCACTGATTTTTTCTTCAGCACAAACTATTTGGCAAGCCACAGGCAGGCCTGGTACCCATGCTAAGCTCCTTGTTGCTCCTTCAGCATAAATTCAAAACTTCCTTAGCTTCCTTAGCCTGGGAGCCATCAGGAGCTGTGCATTCCCTGGGGACTGTGAAAAAAGATCCCCCAGGCCTAGACCTGCAAACACAATGCACTAATTGAGCACCTAAAGTCCCTCTGTGCTACTCTCCCCAGACTCTCAATACTCCATTTTTTGGCACTCAAATGTGGCATCTCAGCTCTAGAAAGGGGCAGAACTTTAAACCTGTATGTATCTTCAGCTTGCTGGCTTTGTGAATTACTCTCTGAGATGCCTGTTTCTCCCTGGATACTGCAGGTATCTAGGTACCTCAGTCAGGCTTGTGACATTACAAGCTGTAAATGCTTACGTCTTTGTAGCTTTGTGTCCTAAGTGTTATAGGAGTTATGATTTTAACTCAATTAAGGTTTTGACTATTTCCCTCAATAGTCTCAAGGGACTATTACATTTTTCAGGAACAATTCTTTCACCCACATCCTGATGGCCCAGGTTTGGAAGCTCCTGAGGGATAGATGCTGCCAGACAAACTACCAGTGCTTGACATAACTGTGCTTTCAGCAGAGAAAAAAAAATTCCAGGTTCATAATAATAGTATAAAACTGAATAATCTGAAAGCCTATAGTGCATGCTCTGTCACAGGCCCTCTACATTATCAGCAGAGATGAGTGAATTTACCTCCTCTCCATCTTGCTGGTGACTCGGCCAGAACAGCTCTGCAGGGCTGCAAGCAGAGGAGAAGAGACACTTTTGCTGTGACAAAATCAGCTCTAAGACCACCAGTAGGAAAATGAATTGGAGCAACCACTTGACACAAATTTAGTGGGACAGGCAGTGGTTTTCAAGGGCTTGCAAATAGTGATTTTTCAGCTCAGCAGCTGAACCAGGAAAAAAAAAAAAAAAGCATTAATATTTTATTTTATTTGGATTGAAGCAAAACTTTTGTTTTCAAACCCATCATCCTTCCGTTGTTCAGCAAGTTCTTCATTTGAGCCAAAATGGGATATTTTGTTCTAAGGTCTTGTAAGAAAAGCAAAAGAAATGAAGGATTAGATTCACAGAGGTGGTACAAGAGGCTGTCTCCAGTGTAAGTCAGAGGTATTTAAGAAGCATGTAGATGTGGCACTTCAGGGTGTGCTCTAGTGGCCGAGATTGTGGGGGTCTTTTGTGTATGTATGGTTGGACTCAGTGATCTCGGAGGTCCTTTCCAACCATTAAGATTCTGTGATTCTGTGATTCTGTAACAGTGTCTTAGCAATAGTTGGTGAACTTAACCTAGATTTGGGAAGTCATTCCTCAAAAACTAAACAATAGTGGTGGACAGGAATAAACCCCTGCTCCCTTCTAAGTGTTTTATACATTAGACTAGGAATTTGTGGTCTTTCTGAACCCACAGACATGCACAATCCCTTGAGGGGGATCTGTAGGCATCCCACCTCTAAATACCCCATTGCCTGTTAGCCAAGGCACATTTCTGTGTGAGGGCCATTGAAGGAAGGGGGAAAATCCTCAACCTGAGAAGTGATTAATCTGGGTTCTGTCATGTACTAGAGGTTTTAATCATCTACTCTTCTCTCATCCTGTTCTTCTGAAGTTACATAGTAAATTAGACTGACATCTGCCAGTAATGAGGTAGCTACAGCAAATCCTGCCCTTGAGTGAGAGATGGCCTTCTTAGCATCCCTTCCAGCTCCCTCTTTCTGTGATCCTGTGATCCTTATTGCTGAAGAATTCTTGGGGAAAATAAACCCACTATTTACTATTTGCTTGTGTAGCATAAAAAGTTACCTAAGGGTGAATGAAACAGGATAATGGCTAGCTGGGTAAATTAGAGAAACGGGTTTTCCCTAGACACACTCTAACCATGCTGAATGTCCTGCCATTATACAGCAAATTATCTGGGGCCAAAACAGAAGAAGCAAACAAAGGAACTACTGGATAAAAGAACATGGCTAAAGGAATATAAAGTTACTTTCTTAAGGAAGATGAATTTTAAATGCTAACTGGACTGTGACAGGGTTTATTAGAAACTCCATGATTTTGAGAATTATTTTTATTTATTGAAATTTTAGGCAAAGTGTTGATTTTCACTGTTTATCCAGAGACTTTTTCTGCCTATCTCCGATGGCAGTCCTCTCCCATGCATTCACTCTCAGGATGGAGGCTTGTTCCAGTGATTCTGATCCTTTCCCCTGCAGCAGTGACAGTCTGTGGTGTAGCTTTGCCTCCCATTAGACTTCCTGAGGAAAGCCAACACTAATGCCAGGTTTGGAGACAATACTGTCCCTCCATGGACTGTAATATGAGGCTGAAAAGCAAACTTTGCTTTCAAACAGTCACAACAAAATAACAAATCCGCCCCTTCATTTTCTACACTCTATTTTCCTAATTAGGTGGGTGGGAGAACAAATGTCCACATGCAGAAAGTAGGTGGGCATAGGCTGGATAAATCCCATGCTCCCAATTCTTGGCATGGAACAGCGCAGCCATTATCCCTTCTAAATGTCAGGGAACTAGCTCCAACTCTATGAGGTGCCAGACACCTGCTCCCACTACTCCCAGCTTTGCCTTCTGCTGTTGCATCTCTCACTCACAGGCCTTGGTGTAATTCCACCCTGCACAAATTGAGCCATAAGTGCCAGAAAAGTGGGATTCTGAAAGCATTTCATAGAAAGGCACAGACCAGGGCAGCAACAGACCCACAAGGAGGGACACAGCTGTCACTTCCATGAAGAGGAGCCACTGAGTACTGAGACTGCACATTGATAAAAAGTCAGCAGAGAGTTAAAGCAAGATGCTTTCTTGCAGGCAGATGAGATGAAATGGATTTAGGGATTTTTTTCACAGCATAAAGAGGCAGAAGAGACACAAAAGGCTATTGAAAGAAGACAGTGGGCTCTCCCATCTGACACATGTCAACACAGAAGCAGTGGCAACAGAACAAGGCTGTCACATTGAAAAAGAAGCTCTCCTAGCCATAAGCTGGACTTCAGGGCAAATCCTGTGCAGTGAAGTCCTCAAATACAGGGGAATCTACCTGACTTTAGTGCAAGAAGGCAGCAAGATGGGCAGGGCCTGCCTCCAGAGGTCATCACTCCCTGCGTATCTATGATCAGGGCTCTCTACACACTCCTATCTAACAGTTTAAGATGGGCAGAGCTAACTCCATCAGCCACCATGATGTGTAGTAGGAGACAGTTGCAAGGAGGCGGGGCAGAGCATAAAGAAGAAGAGGTGAGAGTTCTTCTCAGTTTCTTTCTCTTGCCTCACCCAGGGACTCACACTGCTCATCTGGGGCAAGTGATGCTTAATGGACCGTTCAGCAGCAACCCTAACACCCTTCCCATCTGCACTATACAGAGAAGCAGCCCAATGGCCAAAAAAGGAGTCTGCTACAAATCATTGCAGCATTCTAACATGGCCCAGCAAACTTATCGCCATTCTTAGAAAGATGGAAGCATTCAATGCCTAGGCATCTGTCAGCCCATGCCCCTGTTGGAGAGGCACTGACAGCTCTGCCACAGGGATACTGTGGTTCTCCACTCCCTGATCTGCACAGAATGTGCCATGGTACTCACACCACTCTTTTCAGCTCAGCTGAGGGAAACCAGCTAGTTTAGTATGGAATCAGTTGGAGAACACGCACAAAGCATGCTTCTCTTCTGGCACATTTTGGCGAAGGCAATGCTGACAGGCAAGGGTAGTAGCCCTTTCACTGGTGGCTTGGAAGCAGAGAGAGACATATCTTGCCACACTGGAGGCACAGGGAACATGGATAGGAAGAAAGAATACATGCCACAGCCCAAGATGGTCACTCCTGTAGACAATTGCCAACATCCCCAGCTGGGTTAGACCACTATTTACAATATATATTTCTGTGACTGAAGGTGTATCAATTCCAGATTCCTTGGCAAATAAGGATAGTGTGCCATTCCTGATGTACTCTTGTTTGTTACACAAATTATTGATACAAGCCAAGCAGAGTTGTTTGTCTGCTGACTGCTCCACAGCCCATCACTACCCTTTTACAGCAGAACAAATTCACCACTCTGCTTAGCTTGTGCCTCTTTGGGCAAACCTGCACACTAAAGGCATAGCACTGCAAACTAAGCAAGCCATTCAGCAGCATACTACAGAGATAGGTAAGAAAGTGAGCCAATAGCTTGCTTTCTGGTTCGTTAAATGGCTTCACCATTTTCATGGAGTTAGCAGAGCTGTTCAGTTTTCATGGCAGTAGCAATACTGTAACCACGGACTTCAGGCAATTCAAATTACCTATTTTGTGAAAGCCCTATGCATTATTACACATATTTAATACATAGGCTCAGGAACAACAGTGGCACCTGAAGAAAAAAATGTCATGCATTTGAGGAATTATGTATCACCCAAGAAAAATGGGACACTTTTCAATGACACAACCCTTTCTGCCACACCATGCTGCTCTGAAGGCTGCCCACTAGAGACACCAAATAACACGCCAAGCAAAAACAACTCTTCTTGTGACTACTGAGTGGCTTCTCTGGCAAAGAGAAGCACTGCTCTCCCAATACAAACTGTTTGTCAGCCTAAAGCTTCCACAAATGACAGACCAGTTCTCCCCATGAGTGGCCCTCAGAAAAAGTCCTAATTACACCATGCTAATGCAGAGAAGGAAATTTATTGATTGGTGTAAAAACAGAAGAATATTCCCAGACTACTTTCCACTTCATTTCCAAATTCATATGACTCCCCCATATGTCAACTCAAGTAGCAGTATTAACTTCCATTTTCTGTGGAATTGGTGAGAACCAACTTGAAAACTCTTATGTCGGAATTCAGTCTTTCCCTCCGAGAATCATAAACATTAATCAAACCATACACTGCAAGATAATGATTTTTAATTGATATTGCATAGCACCTAGCAATTCCCAACCAAGTTACAGAAGTTTGAACAATGTTCAGATAAGGCAAAGATATTGTCCTTCAGGAGACAAGAGACAAACAGATAGATAGGGAGCGAGAAATTGAGAAATTATGTAGATTTCAGTCACATTCTGAGTCTTATGTATTAAAGAACAAGTTGCTTTATAGTGGGGGGTTTCTGTTACTGTAGGGTTTTATAAAGGAAAAACAGTATTGGAAACTGCAAGATGTGTGCTAGGCATATATTTTTCTTACTGAATTTCTTATTTTCTAAACTCATACAGTGCTTCAAAATACATTGCTATGGGCAAATATTCTTCTGAAGGAAAACCTGTGAAAATCACTATTGAGAATATTAACATCTAACATATAAAAAAACTTGAGACAATAAGTATCTGTGTATTGAAAGTAGGAGAAATTCTTACCTAGTCCAATGTCAATAGGTCAAATTTTGATCCCAAATAACCAGTCTGCTCCATTTACGTGAGCACTAACCTGTTGCCAGTGGGTTAAATGAACTCAGAATCTGCCAGCCAAACATACATTATCCTTGAAATCTTGTTGCTTGTCTGATATGAGTCTCATTGTTGGGAGCCATGTGGATTTCCACTTCTGGAGTATTAACTTCTTTTCAGCCAGCAAAATCCACAGGATCTGTTTGCCTTGGAATTGGGAAGTGCTAGCTGTCTACTTCACCCAGTATGAATGAATGCAGATATACTGTTTCAAAAAGACTTATAAAGAATAGTGGTTGTCTGAAGCCAGAAACAACCTTTTTAATCTCCACAGGCAATCTCCAGTCCTATTTTCCTTTTAAGCTACCTGTAATCTAAAACCTGAAGACTGCATATGAAGATCTCTAAAGATCAGCCTTCAGAGACAGAGAGACAGTCGATTCTATTTGGGCTATTGAAAAAGTTTCCAGGTTACGTTTGCATTTCATGCAGTCTTGGAGAAGTGCCCAATTTCAGCTTATACAGGAAACATTAGCATGGCCAATTGTGCTATAAACATCAGAAATAACACATGGTCCTTCCTGAGTTCATTGCACAGCATCTAGCTTGAGAGAAGGAAAGAAGAGGGAAGTCAAGGAAATGGAGAAGGAAGAGGAAGAGTCAATGAGTCCTAACAGGAAGGAAAGGGGATCATTGCCTTCAGTTTCAGGGAGGAAGTAAGATGGAGATGAGAGCATCTAAGTTCCATTTATGTCTATTGCTCTTCCTACCTACACAAACCAGTCCATGAAATTCAGCAGGCTACTAGGTCTGTTTCTGTCTCATTCCTAGTGCTAGTGCAGGAGCAACACCTAGCAACAACAAATTGTTGCTATTGCTATTGCAAGAGAAAAACAAATATGTGACAGGAGGGAAGGGAGAAAGAAGTAATCTAGATTACTTTCTCTTCACTTAAATGCAACCCAGTGCTAAAAACTTTGGTTTGCATTCATTGTCCCTGAGACAGAGGGCCAGCAAAACAACCACATATCCTGACCCCATGCACATCGTGGCAAGTTAAGAACAAAAGGGCATTTGGACTTAATTACTCCTGTTTGAAAACAACCTCAGATTTGGATACAAAGCCAGAAAGGCTCTAAACTTTTTTGTTCACAATAATTTCAAAGCTTCCCATGCAAGATTTCATCTGAAAAGACCCAACCATTCAAGGTGGCACAAGTAGCACAAAATACTGTGACTGGGATAGAAATCTCAAGAATATTTCAGACCACTGCAGACCTGAACCACAGATCCATCAGGTCTCACACATGAAATATGGGATCTACTTCTGAAACCTACCCACCACTTTTCACACCCCATTTTACCTGTCTTTAGTGGTTGACTGAGCAGTACTGTGGTTTCTCTTCTCACTTGGGGAGGCTGCAGGTCCTTTAGTTCTCCGGGCTGCTCTGTATATCTAGCATGTACAGTTGCATTGGAGAAAAGGCAGATGGCCTCCTGCATACAAGAACATGCCCCAGCAGCTGCTTAGCAGGACAGCCCATGACAATATAACCTACTACCTGGGAGTATGCACCAACATGTCAGATGCTCTTTCTCATTACGTGCCCCACAACTGTTTTCTCACACCGAAAGAAGCCTGAAAACATACACTGGGTTGGTCTGAAAACACAGGTTCATGTTTAAATCAGCCCAAATACCTTGATCTTGATATAAAGGCACACCATACAGACATCATTGTAGGAACAATATTCAGTGGGACTCAGCCTACCCTTATTACTTCACAGATCTCTCCCCTATACCTTATAAACTCTCTGTCAGTGTTTAGAAATGTTATTTTATCACCTGTTTACTTTAAACTAATTTCAGTGCTGCAAAGGCATTGTCTCTCTGCATTAGCAGAGTTTTCCCAGAAATAGCTTTGCTCCAGCTTACATATTTTAATAATTTACTCTAGCATGTACTTGCTCATTTCCCTTTCAACTAGCAGTGCAACCATGTGAGTGCAATTCAGTGCATGAAGCAGCTATGAAAAATGGTTTGACTGTGACCTTAAGCAGCCTAGTTATGGCAGAAACCCTCTCCCATTAATCAGTTGCACTTTGTCTATAGTATTGACTTTGTACTCTTTAAGGAGCCTTTCATTGCAGAAAAGCTGGTGGATAGCTCAGGAATGTCAAAATTACATTCAGATTTCAAAGCATTAAAAAAATAAACAGGAGGAGAAAAAATCTTGACAAAATTCTTATGCAGCTTCCAGATGCTGCAACATGTACTTTTGGAAATGTGGTGCGGCATTTTCTTGTGTTATTTGAGAAAGTGTGTAATCACCCAGTTGTTGGGCTTATCATACAAGAAGTTGCCAGCAAATAACTGTTATCTCTCAAGTATGAGATTTCTGTCCCTGGCTGACATTGCTGATTAAAGAGTTCCTGTGGTGAGCGAGTGTGGAAAGGCAACCATTTTAGCTGGAGGTATATTGTTCCCCATTCTTATTATTTAAAAAAAAAGGCTGATGCTTTCACAAAGGATGAACAGCATCATAGCTGGAAAGGCAGAAGCAACTGTGAGTCTATAGAAAAACAAGTTACATTCAGCACCAGTGCAAGATTGTTGATGAGATGTTACGCTGAGGCTGGCGGGATGCATTTAGTTTGATAGGTATGATATTCTTACTTACGCAGTTGCCTGCCAGAAGCTGTAGAAATCATCCTGATTAGAAAAAGGTGGTTCCAGAAGCTCTTCACTCCCAAAAAATGCTACACTTGTGAATCCTGGCAATTCCTGCAAGTCCTGGTCAGAGGGATGCACGCAGCGGAGTACGTGACTCTTACCTACTCATTTGCACTCTGGGGGTAGCCGAGATTCATGGGAGCATGGGATGCCTGGACTTCTGCAAAGAAACATGTAGCAGTTTGACAGTAACCCCACTGGGGACAGAATCCTTGGAATCAATGTCTGTGCAGCACTCAGTGCTGTTGTCTTAATGGTAAATGGTTTAATAGGCAACTCCAAAGTCAACAACAGACACAGTTGGGGCTTATAATCTGACCATCCGTATCTGACCTTTCTTTTAGCTATCAGGGAAGAAGAATATCTTCTTTTTATACAGAAAACCCCCAGAAATAGAGTATGGAAATTGAACTGGGAAGACAGAGCAAATTAAATGGAAGGATTAATGCATTCTTTTCTGAAAAAGGGTGTTACTCCCTCCATAACTGATACCAAAGCAGCTTTGGGCACAGTGCATCCCAATGAGAGAGCATGTGGCCTAATTTGGCACTTCTTCCACCAGCAGGAGGCTCTTCTGCAGGCTACTCACGATCCAACTGAGGTTGGCATCCTTGCCTGGTTGAAGCTGACATACTGTGCCACATTATGAGTGGGAACAGGACCATCCTAACAGATTAGCATGAGCACAGGCTTGCCAGAATACCAGTATGTGGATAATACTTAAGTGTTAAAGGGGGGATCGCTGTCCAAAAATGATGAAATGACAGTCTGTCTTCAGCTTGCCCGGCTACAGTTAGGAAATCTGTTGCAGGGTACCACAGCTGAGCTCGGCACACCCCAAGGCCATTTCCGCAGACTATGTCAAAGAAGAAACTCTCTTTCAGGAGTCAGGTTCTCTAGAGGATGTAGATATGAGCAGGCCCCCAGAAGTGAAACGTGAAAGTAGACTCGTAGACTGGTAACCTTGGTAGACTGGTTATTTTTCTTGCTGGAGTGCCTTGTTTGGCAGGGAGTCCCAATGAAGAAATTATTCTGTTTTTCCCGGGTAATTTATATACCCATGGGCTTTATGGTAAATTTTGCAATGAGGAAAAAAGGTTTAGGTCAGACTGTGATGAAGTCTATGCAGATACAAAGAAATGAGGGATGAAGCAGGAGAAGCCATTCCCTGTCTCTTAGTCTCTTGTGAGGTTAAAGCAATACTCTGTGTTGGGTATGAGTGCACTAGTCCCCACTTGCTCCTTGGAGAAGTACTTTGGTCAAGTCAGCCGGCATGCTGCTCTGTGTCAGCAAGCAATTCAGGCTGGGTACTCAAAGTTGCAGAATATGAACTGAGTTTTTGCAAGATACTTTTTGCACATAACCAGGAGCTATGGTGTGTAAGGCAAGGAAGAGTCATACTTGCAGGATCAGCATCAGCACAGCTCACTTGGTATCCTCCTTTACCTCTCAAAATTAGGGGTTTTCCAACCTGTAGTTGGAAGAGGGACCTACCATTTAGGCTGCACAGGTGATTTACACAAAAAGTATACTTCAGCACCCTTCACAAGCAATTAATGTCACCTCTGAATACCCTCTTCAGAAAATTTTCATAATAAAAGAGGGAAAAAACAACTATATTTGCATAACCTATGGCTAAAGTTTTTGACACTTCAAAGGTGTCTGTTGAAATGCAGAAATATTTTTAACCCCAGATAAGATCTTTAGGAAACGTTTACTGGGCCTCAGAGAAAATGTAAATCAAAACTGCCAAATCTGTGTCAGTAGATTTCATTACAGTTTACTTATTTAAGCTGGGAATGAAAACAAGCAGAGTTCTGGGCAAGTTTGTACTCCTGCATCTCCTTTTAGATCTATCTGTTTACATTTGACAGTGTTTTAGGAGTGACACAAAGGTGGCAAGTTGCTGAATTCTAAATGTCCTTCAGTAGCTGGAACACTGCATTCCTGTGCCTTTTGATGAGTTACATTACTTTTTTGTCACATATGTTGTTAACACGAGGAAATGTATTCAATGGAGAAATTAATCCAGGCAGCCAGCCATGGACAGATGAATGAAAGTGACCAAAAGTAGGTTGGAGCAGAAAGCGAGGAAGGGAGAAAGGACTGTTAAATCTGTGCAGTCTCCAAATCTTTTTATTATCAAACACAAAGGCTTTGGAGACTGAAATCAGCACTTCCCAATGCAGAAACCACTCGCAGGAACTTGGGTGGGGACTATGCTCCTTTCTTGACATTTGACCTCTCTGATCTGCACTTTCTCCCTTGACCTGAGAACAGAGGAGGAGCAGCAGCTTGCGTTTGGATAGGCTGCTTAGCAGAGATGGGAAAAGCCTATGGATCTTTTGTCAGGGCCCACTGGGGATCCATTTTGGAAGGAATGAGAAAGCTGAAAGCATTGCCAGCGTTATACTGAGCTGTTGTTCTCTGGAGTCCAATCTTCAGCCAGATTGTAAAATCTAGAGGACTTGAGAAAAGGATAAACCCAAATAAAAAACAAGGCTTCTGCTGTAACACCTTGTTTCACCATTGTGTCCCTAGGGCCTGTGGACACCCTGTCAGGTCATTGCCAGGTCCATTATTTTAACACATTTTTTCCTTAACAATTTTTGAAGGAAAAAGTAGCATTCTGCTTTGACAACTAGAGCTAATTTTTCACTATCCCAAGCACTATATTGAAGCCCCTTGTGCCTGACAGCTAAGATTCAAGGCTATTGCCATTGTGATGGATTAACATTCTGGTGGGTTCTTTCATCCCAAGTTAGTCTTAGTGATTGCCCCAGACATTGAGAGCCAAATCTTGGCCATGGTTTCAGGAACTTAAACACCACGTGACAGTGGAAACTGGCCATATACACAGGTAATCTAGCCAAGAACCAGTTGACTTACCAGGCAATGCAGAAAGTAAAGGAAGCCAGATATTTGTTCCAGTACCTAAATGGCTGTGAAGTAAGGTGAAATTTGGAGTGAACAAACTATTTGAGCTTTTCTCACCAGTTTTGCTATTTGGCTATAAAGAAAGCAGTAGCAACCTTGGCACTTTTCTAGCAAAGAAAGGCTTCAGGACTCACATACTTTCTCTTTAAATGGATGAGTCCATGCAAACTCCTTGGCATGATTCCCACTGCCCGCTGCCTGGCCAGCAGCTCATTCCTTCCAAGAGATGACTTCAGGCCACTCACCTCACTGTGATCTTCTGTATTCTGATCTATTCCTTATTCATAACTCAGAGAGGGAAGCCTTTCCCACACTAAAGCATCAGGAAGGTCTTGAGCATTGCCTCAATGCTGTAGCGTGCCCACAGGCATGGCTTACTGCTCTGAAAATGGGGATAAGTTCTGTGCCTTTTGCTAAAAAGGATTGATGCTTCCTCCCTCAGGCTGCAACTCCTGCTGTGCAGGCTTTTTGGACTCCAGCAGACAGATACAACTGTCATACACAGCATGGAGACGTGCATCTTGTGGTAGCCATGTTAGTGAAGGGATTTATTTTTTTCTTTAAATAACGGGAATTTACTATTTCTTTGTTTTGGACATGTTGCTTTCAAATCTATCCTCTGAGAAACTGAGATCACTGCAGCCTGGAGACCGGCCAGGACTCAAGGGAATTGCAATCCTAGACTAATAAATTTTGGTCTGACCTAGAGCAACCGTAAATCCTAAATAACCCCTCTTACTTCACTCATGTTACTCTAAACTCACCATGGTGTTTCAGACTCTGAACACTGTCCATGCCCTCTTTTCCTGAAAGGAAATTTTGATGTGAAATTTGTGTCTAATGAAGCATTCTTGCTAACCCAAATCCTTCCTATTCATTCAAAATACAACAAAAAAAAAAGATAGGCTTGTGTACTCTGGAGAAGATGACCAGTCTTGATACATTATGTTGTCTTGCCAAGCATTTCATCTTGAAAGCAGAATTCCTTTGCTGGCCTAATTTCAACAGCTCTCTCAGAAAACTGATTAAATTAAAGTGTAACCTGGGATCTCTAGCAGAACTTGAGCACGTCCATCTCAAGGCTCCCTCTTCCTGGTAAAACAATGATTCAGTGTCACAAAAAGAGTTTTGTTGTCCCCCAGCTCCCACCAAGCATGACAGTAATTGCTGCTACCCAGCAAGAATTAACCAGTTTACAGTATTAACCAATTAACCCTCACAGTACTCCAGTGAGGTGAGGAGGCTGAACCAGGTAGATGAAACTGTGTGCACAGTTTGAAGTAATTTACAGTGTAGGCTGGATTCATGCAGAAACATTGGCACACAGCACACAACTATGTTCAACCGATGCTGAAAATCTGGTCCTAAAAGTTAATGTAAAGTTTGAACTAGAGGTGAAAGTAAGACAGTATATTTTCTCCCCAGTCCTGCAGGACAGGCAGAACTTTCAGTTCATAAGGTTTTCAAAGGCAATTTTCAGCTTTAAACCCATGTCAACCTCCTGAATTCACGCAAAGAGCCCACACAAGGTTCCTCCATTGCTCTCATGCACTCATTTGTGATTCATATAAACCGCTCCATGGCTTGTGTCGTCATCACAGTGCATTTGAGATTCAAAATCAAAACTTTGTCTCCTGCATTCCCACGTATGCCATGATTGCTTGCCCACCAGGGGAATCCTGATATTCTCATCTACCTTCATAAAGGATCATTCGTCACTTCAAGCCCTCTAGCCACCTGGAACATGGAAATTCCATTTACATAAATCCAGGGCCCGGGTTGTCTGTGTTCTCACTGGCTGTCATAGCAGCCTAATTCATGAGTGGTCACGTCAGCCCTTCACCCTCTCATGGTGTTACAAGTAGCAAACACAAAGCAGAAGAAAAGGAAACGCTTTCTACGGTCTGATGCAGAACGGCAGGCTAAGCATGCAGAAGAAACCTAAGGGATTTTATACCATCAGAGGGGTTTTACAGAGACAGCAAGCTACTCTGAAAATAACTTAGCACACAAATTAATAGCTAGTTCTTCCTCTTTTTAATACAGACTTTCACAAAAGTCCTGCTTACTCAGGAGTCAAGCTCTAGAAAACCACTGGTACCTTAGGGAGCTTCCTAGTTGTCTTCTACTACAGAATGGATTACTTAAGGATTTCAGCCTTGGATTAAACTCCTGGGAAAGCTTCAAATGTTGCCTTTCCACACCAAACAGCATCCAAAACAGTTGTTGGCATAAACAACAGTCAAGCTGCCTTCTGTTATTGCCAGAAGAACTAGGTCCAACGGGACTTAGCAACCATAATTTTTTCCACCATAGTTTCCAGCTCAAGACTTCTCACCAACCAGCCACCCATTTTTTGTGGGTTCCTGCTCTGTAATGATCTCCAAGAGATGCAATCTCAAGCTCGGGAAGGTGAGGACATGGCTCTAGCTCCACTCTGGGACATGGCAGACAATTCTCAGAAATCTGCAGAAATTCTGTTTGTCTAAACCTGAGCCAAATTTGACCCTTATTGGATTTTAATGCAACTGGCAGAACTCTTACATTACAGCCTTCTTCTCTTCATTCAGTTCATAGTTCAAAAAGCTAATGTTCCCCGTCTATCAGCATTTCAAAATGACTTATTTGTTTAGTAGCAAAGAAAAGTGATTAAAATATACAACATGCTGAAAATCACATTCTCATCCTCTGCACTGCTGTATAATTCATGCTGAAGAACAAATGAGATTACAGCTCTGGGACTGTCTCCAGAATGAGTTACATTTGTCCCATTTCCCATTCTTGTTATAATCTTTTTCAAGACAGTTGAATGATATGTCGCATTTGCTGTCCCCTTCACAATATTTGTCACACTACTGCAATAATAGAGTTGCTGGATGCCCATATACACATCATGAATTATTTGTTGATGTAAGGCAAGTTTTCTTGCATTCTCTTTGAGTAATTTGTACTTCCCTTTAAATCCAGGAGCAGCTACTGATCAACATTTTTCCTCTTTATTGCTTTTAGGCTGAGATTTGCTACTCTTAACCTTTTGTTTAGCAGCAGTAGAAGAGGAGGGGGTGAGCAGCAGAGTGGCAGACACAGTGTATCACTTTGCTAATTACAAAGAGGGATACAGGTGTTGGCAAAGATCAAATCTACTAATATAATACCACCAGCCCTAAAGGGCAAATAATTGCAACAGATAAATCACTGTTCAATAAACACACCATTAGAACAGCCTTCTACCCCCAAGCAAACAGCTTTGAGAAAACTTAGCTTCTTATGCAAGCATTTGTGCAGGATTGATAGTCATCCACTAATAGCATTTATTTAAGCTAACTTCAGAAATTGATATGCTGTGGTTGCTGCTGAGTAAATGCAAATAGGAAAAGCAAAGGAAAAAATTGAATGCATGAAAAGTGGTAACAGTGCTTCAAAATTAATGGAAATGGAAGGAACAAACATTACTCTGTTTTGCTTGCACTACTAGGAATCCCTCATATGGCAGAATACTAAAAGGGTGGTCAAGAGGATTGTGATTACCTGTGATTACCTTGAGCAAGCAATGCCCTGTTATCTCAGAGATTGAGTTTAAAGACTTATCTGCCCCTCCTTGGTTGGAAACTATGTGAGAGCAAGCTCACACCTACAGTCTTCAACTTATCTTGAGTCTGACTGGGCTGGAAATTACATGGCTTTGAACACCGGGACATGGTTGGGAATCACAGCTCCAGGCTTAGACTCCTGAAGGAACTACTCCCGTCCAGGCGTAGTTCCACCTGAACTCTGAGCCAATGCATCCCACAGCTGGGGTTAAAACTGCTCCGTAGCCTCTCCCTCCCCCTGAAGCCCAGGCCAACTAAATACAAACTATTCAAAACAAGAAAGTGGAGGCTGTGGGCAAAGAAATGTGACCAGAACCAGGAAATACCGAGTTAAGCGGGACCCCCGTCCTATAACCCCAGAGCTGCTCAGGCACCTTAGCAGCAGGCAGATGACTGTAAGTAGGTACATATCATGAGCATTCACGGCTTTCTCTGCTACATCTGTCAGCAGTAATCTGCATTTGCTGTGTGAGCTGCAGCTGTACAGGGAGATGGTTTTGCTCTACTCTGGTACACTCAAAGCAGCTGTGTTCTGGCAGTACCACTGCTGGTGCCAGCCACACTGGAGAAGACCCAAAGGAGTGTACCAGATGAGGGGAAGGAAAGAAGTCCAGCTGAATCAGACTGACAGCTGAAGAAAAACCCTGCTTTGGGCATTCTGCCTGGGGCATCAAGACACCACAGGAACCAGACAGTCTTTCTGATACATGCTATGTCACAGGCATGTAAGAACAACCTTTGTGGTCCAGTCCAAAGGTCCATCCAGTGGAGTTCAATGTCAGTCTTAGCCTTGGCAGGGCTGGTAGCAGGGGCCTAGATCATACCAGAGCTAGTATGGGTACAGACCAAGCAGCAAAGCAAGAACACAGAAGGAGCACAAGAACATGCTGGGAAAAAGCAGGGAAAAATGAAGTGGCCAGCCTGGCATGCCAGTTGGGGACGAGGTATAAATGTACCAGCAGAAAGCTGGTCAAAAGCAGCAGCAAGCCCACTGAGAGAAGACATTCTCTCTGAGCACCAATTTGATACACCTGCTTATGAAAAGGGTGAAGGAAAGGAATTTACCATTGGTAAGTCTTATTACCAAAATCACTTGTTCTTCCCAAGTCAGAGACAAGTCAAAGAGCCAGTTCACTGTAATATGTATTTCTACAAACAAGCAATTGTTATCACGTGACAGCGAGAAATTAACAATGGAGACTTTTCCCTCTGCAGAGAGAGAGACAGAGGTGGACAACAGCATGGTGGCCAGGGCAGCTACATATGCAGGATGGGTCATGGACCTGATTTGACCCACACAGCTTCCACTGTGACATAAATGACCCAAAGACTCTTTCAGCTCTGTCCGAAACAGGATGTCATGAATCAGCTGTGCACTCACTGGATCTTTCTTTAGGAGGTTTGCAAGTTTAAGAATCCTAAATGACAAAGAAATAAAAATAAGGAGACTGTCATTTGTGCCAAACACACAATAAATGAACTTTTCTCACCACACAAACAGAAGCAGCAATATGGCAGTCAGTTTTGTATTTAGAAATGAAACAGTAGCAAGAATGCTGTCATTTTTTTCCTGAAATTATACATTCTTCATGGATTCTTTTTGTATTGCTGTTTGAAATATGCATTTTCAAATGTGAAATATAGGCATGAACATTGTGTACCAGTTTTTAAAAAATAACGAAATACATAAAACTGTGACAGTGAACAGATGCTTAGAGAGAATAGGATGAGAGAAAGCATAAGGATACTCCTTCATCACCCTAATACCAGCCTCCCAACATCCAGCTATCTTCAGCTCAAAAGATGTCCTTGCTATCCCAACATTTTCCTTCCCTTAACCATACATTTTCAGACAGCCTGTT
The DNA here is from genome assembly GCA_025769975.1 of Gallinago jamesoni. Taxonomy (NCBI): domain Eukaryota; kingdom Metazoa; phylum Chordata; class Aves; order Charadriiformes; family Scolopacidae; genus Gallinago; species Gallinago jamesoni. Next base: position 31,158,263 of record JAOQGH010000077.1, on the reverse strand, counting down.
CAGGTGAAAGCAAGATTATAGTCAGCTGTCAATGATTTTCAGCAATGATCCAGAAGGGTTTCTTATTTTAGACCAAGACGGGATAGTTCACACTGGTTAAACTTACTATGAACTGAAAAAAACAACGAAACCACAAGTCAAGCTTCACAGAGGCAAAACGCTATCTCAGTTATTGCACAAGTCTATCAGTCAGCCAACAAAGCAGGACAAGGAGACTGATGACCATAGATTCCCCGACAAGAGACAGTTTTGCATATACTGCTGTTTACAAAAGATTTGTAGGCTGAAGTCACTTTCATACACCTTGAAAGCAAGACAATTTTTTATATTGATATAATTATTCATATCTTTGTTCGTGGTTATATGTTGCATTCACCTTAATAATTTATTGCCCCTTGTTAACTACAGCAGTTGTGTTTATGCCAAATCAGAAGAAGGTATGAATTTCAAGGAACCACGGTGGGTTTTCACAATGTACTGCAGAAGGAAAGCAAGCAGTTGCATAATTATTCCAGTATGACAAGTTCATGCATAAAATTAGGCCTTCTCTCCAAGCACTGTCTGTCAATAAGCCACGTAATTCTATAGGAGAGCTGTTCATAACACATTCAATTTTACCTATCAGTATGATGTCCAATTACTTGGAAAAGGGTGAAAGACTTTATGCCACATCTAAACATGACAGACATAACCTTTAAGTACTGGCAAATGCCAAGATGTTGCTGGCGGTAGGCAATCTGAACATGTTTGTGTTTTTCTTTAGCCACGGTTTTCCCCCCCTTTTTTATATAAATGCAAATTGTTAAGTATTTGAAAATGCTGCATTATCACATCTCCCAAGGAGCAAGTTTGGAGAGTGGATGGAGGTTTTACACTACCTAACCTTCCCTAATGCATTTAACATAATGTAGGTTTTGTTCTTTCCACGGGTGTTGAAGTAGCATTTCCCTGACCCCTGGTTTCAGCATACAAGTATCAAGTTGTAAGTTCAATACAAGGTCCCATCACTGACCCCTGCACAAAACAAAAAAAAAAAAAAGTAAAATAATTTTGTTGTGCTGTCCTAAGTAAAACATATCAGAAGCCTCTGCTCCATCTCCAAATGGTAAAGCTGATCCGTACCTCACAAGTCTTTTGAAATAGGCCAGCATGTCTGACTTCTTAATACATCCCAGCAGTGAGCACAACAGCAGGTCTAGCATATCTTAATTATGTCTCTTTATCTCCATAGGAGGAAGAGATTACTGTCAGTGTGTTGCTGGCTAGAACAGAAGAAGCCGAAGAGCATAAGCCATCTCCATTTCTCCACAACTACTCCCATAGCTCAGGTAACTGCAGTGGGAAAACCTGATGGAGGGCATGGAGACTGTTGGTTTGGGTTATGCATGGTAACTGGAAGTGGGCAGTCAGAGTCACAGTGCATGTAGAAGAAAGAAAGTTTCTTTGTGTCAAGAAGGATGTGTTTTATTCTTGCTTACCACTCAGGGAAGCAACAGAGAGAAAGCTAGCTGCAGTCGTTGAGACAGCATGCTCTAGCAAAGACAAAACTTTAAGAAACACAGCCTCTGTATGAACTGGAAGAGAGAAATAGGGAGTACTACAGATACTTACAATGCTGAGTGCCCTTAAGACAGAAAGTGACTATCAGAGTTTCCATTTTATACCACAGTGTGTATATGGTAGTTGTTTATGTATTAATGAAGTTATCTTTTTGTCAGTTGTTGACTCCCTGTGCAACACTGTACTGTTGCTTCTCTTTCGGCTAGCTTAAGGAGCAGGCATCTTGTGTTTTATGTTCCTGGGAAGGTGTTGTGGCCTTTGCTTTGAAGCCTATGGCCTATTGAAAATTGCAATTTCATTGCTTGTTATTTTGGTTGCATCTTTAGTAATGTCACAGCTGACTGCTTAGCTAGCATGTCATTGCTTTTGGTTCTATGTCATTAGAGGAGTCCCATTCTGTTTTCATCAGGGTGTCATAATCTGATTTAGGAGTCTGATACACCACCCAGAGGGGTTGATGGGGACTACAACACAAGATTCTCAGGTGTTTCCTAGGGCCTCATTAGTGAAGCAAAAACAAGACTGTAGCATAAAACTGAGTTACCATTCTCTCATGTGCTTTGTTCATCTGTGGTGTTCCTTCCAAGGCTGCCTTTCTCTTCACTGTTAATGGCCCTGAAGAACAATCTTTTCACATCATTTACATCCTGATCGGAACTAATAACTTAGCAGTAATTTCCAGGAATGTTAATGGAAATATTTAGCATGTAAGGCTCGGCAGAAGCACCTTGCAGAGGTAAAAAAGACAATTATGTCTGCCAGTTCATGCCAAAAATTTACCTCTGACTAACCGTGTATCTACTCCACATGCTGAATAGGCATAAACACCACAAAATCACTACCTTACTGGCCTAGCCTAGATTATTATTACCTTCCTCTGTTGACTATCATGTATAAGAAATTAAAACTCGGTTCAGGTACCTTTTGCTACCTGTTCCCTGTAATGGATAGCTACTGATCATGAATATTTTTTCCTTGACATTAAGAGCTGGATTATGTTGCACGTCTCAGTCCCTCAGATCAGCTTCAGGGATTGTGGCAACCTGCAGGTCATGGAATATAGTTGGTTATAGATAGGGCTTTTTTGCCCTCACTCTAGGTCTTATATAAAGGCACAGTCAGCAGACTGGGTCATCACTAAAATGGAACCTCTAGGCCTAAGATCCCCTGGTTTAAAGGGAAAACATAAATTGACTATAAAGCTAAATAAATGTTGATGTTGAGTAGCCTGTCTTTTATCCTTGTGTAGCAAAGGGTGGATTTACAGGACTGAAGTCAGCAGGAAATCCTTTTAAGCAGCTTCGAAAATTTTAGCCAAGAATCCTTTTCTAGCAGACTTTTGGCAGCATTTGCACACCCTTCTGGTTTCCTTTTTGATGGGGATCATGCTATCCACACAGTGAAGGATTGAAAAGCAAGATACCAGTAATAATAATATATTAATTTCAAAAGCTGGCAAGTTTTCTTCCTCCAAATTAGGAAGAGCTCTTGAGCCAGCTGGACAGACTGAGTACTGGCTATCAATGCTGTTTTCTGAGACAGAAGGCATTTGATAACCTCTTTCAAGCACAAATCTTTATCTCTTTGAAACATGATCTGTATCTTCTGGCTCTCTATAAAAAAAACTGTGGCTCAGTAAGACCCTGATACTGACAGAGGCCTTCAGGACAATACAGCTGATAGATCCAAGTGGTGATGATGAAGATCATGACTGCTTTAATAACTTGTAAAACTCCCACTGTTGGCATGTAGCCAACAAGTGAAATGGTTGCCTGCTTCACTGTTCTGGGAATTCCACAACAGTCTGACAAATCTTAATCTTGTTTCAAGTTCCAGCCATACAGGCCTCCAGGACTAGTGGCCCAGTATCTCAGCGTGGTTTTTATGTCAGAAAGCATGGGGAGGTTTCATAGCAGCAACAGTAATGAGAGCTTCTGGCTGGAAAAATATCCATAACCAAAATACTTACCCACCCGCAGTTTACCAGTGATGGCCCAAACAAATTACTGATTGGCTGAGCTTTTCTCATGTGAAAAATGTAAAATCATGCTGGAAAAGAGTGATTGGAGCATACATGGCACTTTTCTTCTGAAGAAATGGAATAGGGATAGCATATGTACATCTCCATTCAGCCGACCTCCACTGATGTGGTGATCTGTGCTTGGTGAATGGTAGAAAAGGAAAGAGTCCATTTTGTACTATACTTGTACAACTTTTCATTCTGTAAAAAGACAAAACAAGCCTCACCTGTGTTCTCAATTCATGCTCAGGACTGTTAGACATCTGTTTACTTTGTGCTGTGTTTATTTTTGTTGCTGATCGCCCTTTGTTGTTACCGATATTACAACAAGGTTATTTTAATTTTTACTATACTCAGAGATGGAGAAATCCACGTAGACACAACCATCAAGAACCATTTTCTTAGTCAACTCATCTGTAAATCAGAGGTGGGATAAAAAAACGCAAAAAATCTATCAGTGTTACAAAGTTCTTCCTTTTCTCTCCTACCCAAGGCCGATTTTCTTCTGTAACTGGCTCAATGACATTTCCAAACAGCTGAATATTTTCATTCTTTCTAGTTAGATTTTTCTAAGCAATCAGAATTCTGCTGCAGCATTACATTAAAAAAAAAAAAAAAATAGAATGAGCACTTCAACTACAGTCTTTGCTCTTCCAGTGCAGCATGGCTTCTGTCCAAAGCCAATTATGTAAAACAACAGCACCTCAGCACCATTACCAACAGCCATCTAAAGGGAAGAATTGCACCTGCTCAAAGCTGAAAACATTTTCAAGAAATTTAATTATTTTCTTACTTTCTCGCCTCAAGCGTGCTTTTTACCTTACTTCACTCTAAAACGCCTTGGGTGTTATTCATCTAGAACATATGGAGCACTATATAAATCCAAGTTGTTGCTGATTTTACTTAAAAGTCAGGTTTTATTTTCTGTTTTTACTTCTGCCTGTTTACACTCCTTGAAACATCTTTTGCATTGCCCCAGATGTCGCTTCTCACAGTGCTTCATCTTTTGTACATGTTAATCTTGCTTCCTCAGTACTTGTGATTTTTTTGCTTCATACAGTGATGGAGAGAAATGCAATGGCAAAAACTAATTGTCAAAGAAAATGGCAAAATGATTTAAGTTCATGCCTTTAAATTCATTATCAATTAAGTTTAATGGTCAAAATCCTTTCATCGATTTATGAAACTATGTAGATCATGATTTCTAAAGGAAGAAGTGACTCTGAGACAGCTCTATCTAATAGAGAGATTTCTCTTTATTTTACAGCCTACTGTCTTAACTTTAACATACTGTGAAAATAATTTGTAGCCTTTTGTTCTCATATTGGGCTTTCAATGATCTTGGTCAAGAATTCCAAGTATGCTGATAACAGCTCCTGGCAAAGCATGTTCCCTGTGCTGCAGTGGGCTATAAGATGGAATAATCAAAGCATGATTTACTGTCAGATATGGCACTAGCGGGCTCTCTAGAATATCCATCAGAGTTGTATCCTGGAGGCACAGTGAGTCGTTAAATATTGGCCAAAGTTGTGCTGATCTTCTAGAATGTTTTTCATTTAGCAGCTGGAATGCCCAGCAGGCTGTACCCACTTCTAGAAAGAGTTCTTCACAAGGAAGTCATCTTACTTAAGAAGTATAATATTTCGCATATAAACAACACATATACTTGTATAAATATTGGTGCTGGTTCATGTGTGCACTTCCTAAAAGAAAAATTGTTAAAATGAAAGGGCTGGGTGATTTTATCACTCTCAAGCAAGCTCACACAGTGTTTTGGGTCTTCCCATCTTTTGGTTTGTAGTTTGAAAATGGTATAATAAGGGTAAGAGAAAATAACAATTTTCTCCCTCATATCTCTCTGGGTACTCATTCACTTTGAACACTGTGGGTGTTAACTTCACCTGGCTCCAGACTCTCTCAGGTAGTTGACACCCCACAAGTCATGTATTAAACTGCTTGTTTATCATCCAACATGGCAAAGCTTATTACCTTACTGAATTTGAGACAGTGACTACAAATGATTCCCGTTCAATTTCTTTTTTACTCCATTATGTATAGTTCTCCCCTAACATAAACATAGATCTGTGAATGAAAGCAATTGTTTGAAAGAAAACTTTGACTTAAGCATGTGATCAGACAGCCCCACTTCAATGAAGTGAAGGGGAAATGGGGAGACAGGAGTAGGAAGAAGAAACTGGAGGGCACATGGGAATATACATAGGATTAGGGCAACTATAAGCAGCAGAATGGAACTTGGCCCTGCAGCAGAGATGGTTTTTCAGAAAGCAAACTATTAATATAGTATGGTACCAGCCATCAGCCTGAATTCCTCTTGGCATCGTGGAAGAGAATAAATTAGTAGACAAATATAATTTTTGAAAGAAGGAAATATGTATTGCATTCTAAAGTGTGTCTGTTTCTATTAACTGAGCTTACAGTATGTGGAGCCGGGTGGAAAGAGGCGAAAAATCTGGGGCATTAGGTCTCAGTCCTCTTTGGAAGCTTCCACTCATTTAACCACCACCCATATTGACCTTATATCTCTGCAGTTTTTCTTGATCCTTGGACTTGCTCCTGCTGCTGAAAGCAATGGCAAGACCGTCATTGTGCTCAAAAGCACTGAAATTGTAAATAGTCTCTCTGGAATCATTCAGCACAGGTATCAATAGACATAGATACAAATCAAAAGATGTATCAATAAGCCTATGCTGCCTGCCTATGGCGAAGTCCAAATTTTTTCACATCAGGATGAGGGTTATAGCAAAGACCTATGGAAAAGAACAGAGCCACAGCCTCGGCCATTCAGTAGCACTGTGCTAGCAGGACCACAAGCAGTTAATTATTAGTAAATAACAAAAAAAAAGAAAAAAAGGTGCCAGGCTGTTGTGGGGAACTTCAGAAAGCTCAGTGAGGTCCTGCATCAGTATATTATTACGCTCAGCAGTACCTGTTGCTGCAGGTAATACATTGTTTGTTTGCTGTCCCTGTTTGTTGTGTGTAATGCTGTTCAGGCACTGGAGAGCTTCATCGAGGAAAAGAGCAGTTCCTTGGCTTAAAAAACCTTAAGAGGCCTTAAGAAAGGCTTGTTGGTTCTGCACAAACATAGCAGTATTAAATTATAACCCCAGCTTTTTACCAGGCTCACTCAAGTACAGCAAATACCAGCTGGAGGGTAAGGAGGGATTTGCTTTCCAAACAGCTAGGAGAGGCATTTATTTCACTAAATTAAACAAATATCAGCCTGTTTATGACAGTAAAAGTCAGCTGAACATCATGAGCTGTAGTTTGTACTGTGGACTGTTCAGGACTTGCCATCCAAGGAGGAACTGAATGGAGTACAGCAAAGATACAGAAAAACGTAGGAGACGGGGGCTATGGGTCAGTGGAATCTAGGCACCACACCACAAAGATGTAGGGCAGGTTTGTTCCATGCACCAAAACTAATGTTGATGATGCTATGCTGTTTACCCATGGTCTCCTGAGATACCATCTGCCTGCAGAAGAGATGCAGCATGCACTGAGCTTCTGTCTGGAAGAAAACTATCTCTAGTCCACCTTTACTTGAGATTGTTGAAATGAGCGGGGACACCAGGAGAGAATAGTCCCTGAGCCTCAGAGTAATAAGGAGAGGAAGAAATGGGAAGGGTGCATTTAGAGGCATTCTGTGTTTTTACATCATCTTTGCAACACACTTTTGAAAGTCCCAGGAAGGGATGCTCACAGGCTGGCCAGAAGTGGGCAGGTGTCATTCCTGATATAGATTGGACTCCCTTCAGCCCCAGAAGTACATAAATTGCCAGAGAGACAGCTTTTCTTCCCTGCTATATACTGTCATAGTCCTGGTTAGTGAGGGCTGCCCAAGGCCTGACCAAAAGGACAGAAACTGTCACAGTAGGACAGAGGGACCGGGCCCAGCCCTGTGTATATGAGTGCAAAGAGCATTCGTATCATCCTACAAGCACTGATACTGTGCCTTCTGTGACCCTGCAACACTATGACTAACGCCTACCACTCATCTTACTTATTCCTTACTGTCCAGATGATGGCTGCAGGTGCTCTTGCATCTCTGCTATGCAACTTCACAGAACCCCAGTTATCCATAATGCAAGAAAAGGGAACCCCGTCACATTGAATGACATGGAGGATTTCCAGCAATTTCCGTCAACAAGTTTTTCTTAACATGGCCTGGCCTGAGTTTGGGCATTTTGTTGCCAGCTACTCATACACCAAATATTCTGTCACCCTGCAGAAAGGCTGTAACTCTCTTCACTGGGAGCAATCTAGGAGGCAATAAGGCATTCTGTCCCAAAGAACGAGCAGGATCGTTCCCCTTCATTTGTCATCTCCAAGTGATTTCAGGAGGGGCTGGATTTTCACACCCTCCCCAGCTCTTTTAAGCTGTATGCTTACATTCCCTGCTTTCCAGTACTAACAAACACATGCTTTTTATGGAGTTTAAGGCCTTTTCTAATTTTTTTTACGTGTATCAGTCTTTTCTGGTAGTGCACACAGCCTTGAAAATACAAATCAGAACACACATATCACCAGAAACAAGATACAGATACAAGAAACCAGAAACAAACTTTCTGATTAAAGAATTGTTGCTCTAGGTTTGTATTCTTCAGTGAATTGAGACTTTTAAGAAAACTTACCTGAGCTTTGCAGGAAACCTCTGGTGCGGCTAGTATTTTAGTGCTGCTCTTGAATCCCAGCCTGCTGTTTTTTTCTGAGGACTGTTGTTTTACTGCTAGCGTTAACGCCTGTTTGTTTGCAAGAGAGAGACAGGAGTGAACTGGCCAATGCTAATGCCAGTACACACACACAGAAAAGAAATTGGACTTACCTAACAATAACTTAGAAATTCTGATTTCTTATTTGTTCCAATGGTGAAAGGTATTTTCTTTGTCTCAATCTACTCCACAGGAGTCCCACACTGATGAAGTATCATCAAATTGTCAGCTCCCACTGAGAGAGACACCCGCACTGCTTGCTGATTGGAGAGATGGAAACAGTGACAGGTGTTTCTGAAAACTGTTTAGTTTTAAAATTTAAGGAAAAAATATTTCTTTCCCTTGTGGAAGATATTTCCAGAAAAAGGGCTCCTGAAGTAAGGCCATGAAAATTGTTTTGGGAAAGACTGAAGAAGACAAGTGAGACTGGCTACTGTATAGAATCATAAAATCATAAAATGGTTAGAGTTGGAAGTGACCTTAAAGATCATTGAGTTCAAGACCCCCTGCCATGGGCGGGGACACCTCCCACCAGACCAGGCTGCTCAAAGCCCCATCCAGCCTGGCCTTGAACACTTCCAGGGATGAGGCATCCACAACTTCTCTGGTCAACCTGTTCCAGTGTTTCACCACCCTCACACTAAAGAATTTATTCCTAAAATATAATCTAAATCTACTTGCTTCCAGTTTAAAACCATTACCCCTCATCCTATTGCTACACTCACTGATAAAGAGTCTCTCCCCATCTCTCCTGTAGGCCCTCTTTAGGTACTGGAGGGTCTCACTGGAGCCTTCTTGTCTGCAAGCTGAACAATCCCAACTCTCTCAGCCTGTCTTCATAGGAGAGGTGCTCCAGCTCTCTGATCATCTTCATGGCCCTTCACTGGACCCATTCCAACAGGTCCATGCCCTTCCTGTGTTGAGAACTCCAGAGCTGGACACAGTACTTCATGTGGGGTCTCACCAGAGCAGAATAGAGGGGCAAAATCACCCCCCTCTACTAGGTAACAAAAATTTAAGAAAGTCAACCTTGGCGGTGCAAAGGACTTCATTCTAGGTCAGCTGAAGTCTTGATAATTTAGTGGCAGAGTAAGGCAAGGTTGTTGGTGGTGTTCATCTCTCAATGGCCATTCAATCAAAGGCATTGTTTGGATTCTGAAAACAGTTCATTATTCTTCTGAATAGTGAGGGTATCTGCACTTACATTGGTTAGGATGAAAATGTGAAATTTATGCAGGACTGATAGCACTGCTTATTATTAAAACTGAGCAGCCCTCCTCGTGGCAAAACCGTATTTCATTTCCTTTTTTTAACCACTTCAAAGAAAGAAATGGAAATTCTCATAGAAATTGTTCAGCAGTGATCTCCTTAGCTAAATGGGGATAGTGCCAAGCCCTCCTTTTACACAGATGAAAACTAGCGTGTTAATTTATGTGAGGTCCACAGCTGCTAAAGTCAAGAATGTGACAAGAATGTCCATGATAAGATGAGTAACCCTACCTTCCAGCACGAAGTGAATAGTGTTCAGTAAATAAGCCTGGGACCACACAAGCGGGTAGAGAAAGTACTGAACAGCTTCTGGCACAGTGGATCTTGTCTGGACCTTGCATTGTGAACCACAGGCCCTCTGGGGAGAAATGATATATGCTTATGCAATTAGATAATGCTTGCACACAGGAGGGTTAATTAAGGTCACACAATTCTGACATCTACTATCTGTGTGTTTGAGCTTGCAGTCTTAGCATTGTGGTGTTTTTCAAGGGATTGCTTTTAACTTTTCTGTTTGTCTAACAAAACCTAAACAGTATTTGTGTTCTAACACCTACCAACCATTTACTTCCCCCTCATGCCTAACTGCATTGAAGTCCCCTCTTCCCACCAACACAGGATCCCTCTTAGAGTTTAAATCATGGTAACTTCTTTCAGCATCAGTTTATAGGAGAATGAACAACATTAATTATTTTCTGTTTCTTTCTTCCACTCTCCAGAAAAAAAGCCAAAAAAGTTGAGCAGCCACAGAAAAACTCAAAATCAAGTTTTACCTGTCATGTGAGGATACATTCAAAACCAGACTGGTGTGAGAAGGCAGTTGAGTTGGAAGGAGTTGGTTTGTGTAGGTGTGGAGAGTGGTCATGGTAGGCTACTGTGTGGTTCTTTTGCACAGTTGAAAAGTCCCATATACATTGGATGTACATGCTAACTGAACAAAGATGACTGATCCCTTCTATGCTCAAAATAATTCACCTTGACGGTCATGTAAGGACCAGATGCTTCTTCTGAAGCCCTTGGGTAAAGAGGCTTTCCACAGGCTGTGAAGAATGACAGTCTGGCAACTCCACAGATTGTCTGGTCGGTTGCTGCCTCTGCTGCAGCTAAGGGGTTACTGCAATAGCCAGGGACTTTGTACTCCACCTATTAAACAGATAAAGCGGTTTAATTGTGTATCTGCTGGGTGCTCTCCTGTTTCTCTGTTTTTATCCCCATTAACCCTCTTCTGAACACACCTGACCCCTTTATCATGCAGCTGAATAGTCCCACTATGTTTAAGCTTCCCAAGACAGCTTTTGGTAGTAAATTTAGGCCAGACATTTTTCTATCTCTCTACAGTAATTTTTCTCCTACCATTCTTCTCATCTCATATGTAACCGCCTTGGGAAAGTCCTGCAGAAGTTAAGAGGGATGAAATCCCTAAGAGTCTATAGGAGTGTAACAGTACTCTGCTCAGGAATTGAAATAGACTGCTGTCTTCTGCAACCTTTTGGAGCCATCCTACTGGATTATATTATTTGACAAAGAAGTTAATTGTATTCTATCCTATAGGATGTTCAAAATATAAGGAAAGGTTATCATTTTCTCTTAAATTCTACAGGGTTTTACCATAGAAAACGACATCATAGACTGTATAATGTAGTCACCACATGAAGTATGCCCATGTCTCTTTTGTTAGTTGTCTTTTTTATTTTTTGTATGAATTATTTATTACTCATTAATACCGGGGGGAGTGAATTGTGCTACTGAATATGACCAAGAGAATGACAGAGGCAATGTGGCAATAATTACAGGAGTGTGTGAGTTCTCTAAATGCCTGTAAAAATTATTTAGTTGGTTGTAGGGTGAAATAGGGGATGTTTAATGTCTGGTTTTGTAAGAAGCTCAAATACCCTGGTGATGAGTGCTATACAAATGCCATAATACAGTATGTAAACCTCATTTTGTAAAATGATAATGAGGGTAATACACAAACACCACAGTAGTCTGACATATTGACATCTACTCTTAGGTGTCTAAGAATTTGGTGGGTTAAAATAATCATGGCATCTATATGTGAGGAGCTGAGCCCAGAGTAGTACAACTGCCCACCTGCTCCTCAGTAAATCCTCTGTGAAATGAGGAAGAGATCTCAAGGCACCAGATTCTTGTTCCTGAGCTCCAGGGTGTGCTCACTCTGCAAAATATTTGAGCATCATCCCATAGGTAGGAATTTAAAATTTGATTTGCTTTTATGGTTCTCAAAGAGTTTTAATCTGTCTTGGGTGCTACTAAAATACTTAGACAAAACAGATTTTATAACATCAAGGATACAATGCACTCAGCACACCCATCATAATTACATCTTGACCTTTTCTGGCAGGTAACCCCAGCAGGCCAGTATCAATGAATTTAGTAGTGGGCTCTTTCCTTTTAAGATAACACAGTGTCTTCATTTCCCTTCTGTAAGCGGTTTTACATTTTTTGGCCTTATCGGTGTATGGCTGTTAGTATAATTAGTTGCTAAAATAAGTCATTATTACAAATGCAGGAGTAAAACAGCAGAGTGGTAGAAAATAGGTGCATCTTGGGGAGCTGTCACTGAAGCAAGGATGTGGGTGATCATCTGAGTGACATGAACAGACAAAAGGGTTATGGGAGGTTATTTTCCATAGACAAAGAGCAAATGTCTTTGCACTTTGAATAGCTCTAGTTTTAGATTAAAGGAAGCAGAACCAGAGGGTGAAGGGGAGTTTGAACAAAGTAGGTGGAGCAATCACAGTTGATTATAGGAGGGGTATTTCCACTTTGCCCATGCCCATGCCCACCTCTCCATTACAGTGCACCAGCAGATATCAGGAGAGAGTTATTGGTGCTATTGGCAGCAATGGGATGTGGAAAAATGGAGAACTATGTGCGTGTACAGATGATTTGTGCTGTGACAGTGACTGTAATGGACTTAGCTCAGAAGGAGCTCTCCCTAAAAAGTGGATGGAGGATCACTTTAAGCTTTAATGGCACAATATGTAAAATCACCTGCGAACCACAGGCACACATTTACATATTCAGCCTGTACCATTAAAGGCACAAGCAGCCCCTGTCAGCAGCAAAACCGGGGAAAGGGAAGACTGGAAGATTTTGTCAGTGGTGTCTCTTGTCTGCACTGGCACTGTCTCTGATCTTGAAATAGTTTTAAAATGTTTCATGTGAAGATTCAGTGAAGAAATTGCTGGTGTGGCTTCAATGGGAGAAGAGTTCCTACTGTATACAATACTGTATAGGTTTGCCATTGAGGGCAGAGGAAATTAATGCCTCAACTTGCCATTAACATGAGGTTCTGACTTCTTTAGCTAAAAACATAACCAAGAGGGACTCACATACTTCCTTCCAGGGTTTCTTAGAGATCCAACATCGTTTAGCTCTGAAAGAAATATAGTCACACCATTTTCTTTGGCTGTATGTAAATAAAACATTCCTACTGAGAAACTTGAAATATTAAGTCAAGTGCTAATAGGATCTTGGCACATACTTAAATTTAATCATGTAAGGAAGTATTTTCCTTAGGAAGGGTGGAAATAAAAGAAATTTCTGTCTCCCTTTTGCCTTCACCTCTGAGCTAAGTCTGTTGTGTTTCTAATTCCAGCTGGGAGGACAAGGTACAGAAAATTTCCCATAAAAGCCATTTTGCCATAATCCAAGTTTTTTCTGACCGGTGACACTTACAAATATTTCTTTTGGGACTTTACCTTTATTCAAGCTGCAAAGCTTAGTGAGAGTCAATCTTTTCCAGAACTCAAAACCTGATAATAAGACCTTCCTAAAAATCACAAGGTTACTGTTAAAAACACAGGTGTTTAAGAGTAGTGCACGCTGTGAAGGTTCTTTTTCTCAGGTTTATAATTTTTCAGTTCTGTTGGATGACAGGTTTTCAGGCTTTTCTACCCCATCAAAAGGAACAGACAGCATTTTTTTAATAGAAAGCTAAGATTCCCACAGACCCAAAGTTTGTAGCTTAAAGCTTAAAGAAAACAATATCACCAAATGTGGCAAGAAACCATGTGCTGGAGATGTTGAAGCACTGTTATTATTATCTGCTCCCATCCCGTCGCTCCCAACAGGCTTCACACCAAACAGAGAACAGATGAAATGCTCTCACCTAAGACAGGATGAATAAGCTGGTTACATTTTAAGAAGTGCCAGGCACCTGTGGCTCTGCTATCAGTGGGAAATGCAGGTGCTCTGAGAATAAGATCCAGTTGTCTTTTTTTTTTTTTGCTGTTCTTCTCTCTTCAAGGAGGACACAGTCCCATTGCTTTTCTGTGTAACAGTAACAGAGACTTGAGGCTGTTCTCTACCAGCTTCATCGGTGGGCCTAGACAGGGTCATTCAGCCTCTCAGGCTGTGTACTGTGTGCTTATGGTCTGAAATATGGGGCTCTGACTTAAACCCCTTTTAACTTACTTTTCCCAGTTTATTTTCCACAGAAAACAGGGTGTGGGAGAATATGTATGCCTATGCCTTGTCCCAGCACAGAGATGGGATTTCTCTGGGTGAATGTCTATACTGAGGAGTAAAGGATTACTTTCACTTTTCTGTGATGATCTTACTGAAAACAGCAGTATGTGGTATCAGGTTTGGGTTCAGTGGAGGAGTGTCAGACTCTGCAGTTAGTTCGTCAAGCAGGTGTCTGAAATGTACCGCACAAAAGCTTTTTTGTCACTCAGAGCAGGACTGTGCCATGGTCTGACCGAACTCATCTCTCTTCTCTGGCTGTGGTAGACCCAATGGCACTAGCTCTCTGACTGACTTGCCTAAAAGCTTTCCTTCGCTGCCAAATGCTAAGCAAGGATTCCTGCTAGTGTGCGATGGAAGAAAATTGACTTTGAGTGAGCTAAGAAAAGGCAATGATACCAAATTCCACAAATGTACCTCTGGTGGAATAAAAAAGAGGCTTGAAGTAAGCTAAAATGGAAAAAGCATAGAGTTAAGCAAAAGGAATCCCACCGATCACTGACAGAGGTGCACATGTTTCCATGCTAGAAAGGTGGATGGAGAGATACCTTTTCTAGACCTGCCCTGTTAATATATCCTCAGTAGTTTCAGAACTTGCAAACACCTGTGAACTAGTGAAAGCTGAAAAAAACATGGATTTCTTTCCCTGCTGGTCTTGCATTGATTGCAATTAAGGAGGAGGAACTGAAGGTAAGACTTGTATCAGTGCATATTCCCCTAGTCCAGATGAATTCTTGCTATTTGATTTCTATTTTTTTCCCCCTGTCACTTCGCTCTGCTTGTTAAAGGTGCCAATTGTATAATTTTGCGCTACGATGTGAGAACACTATTCACACCCATGGTAATGATGTTCCATTTCATTGGGCTGCACAGCTTTTAATTTCAAGTTAATACAGTATGGAGTTTTTATGTCCAACATTCTAAATGCCACAGTATGTTGATGAAAAGACATTACATTGATGAAACAGTTAGGCAGTGATTAATATGATCCATAACTCAGAGTGATGTAACAGCCCCAGCTTTCTATCCTACACAAAATGATGTCCAATTACTTGCTATTGATCAGATATTGCATTGCACCAAATGGGACGCCAGCATCAATTCATTTCATCATATTGAATTTCAGCCAATATCAATGGATATTTGGCACACTTTGCTGAAACATTTGTCTGCCATCACAGAGCTGATGAACAGGTTGGCAGGTCTTGTTTGTGAAAGGGGTGGGGAGGGGATAAGGGAAGAAAAAGAAAAGAAATGTGCTAATCCTGTTTGTGAATTTTTCCTCATACCTGGCACTGACAGGACAAGAATGCCTCCATTTGTTTCACACAAGTGGCTGCATGCCCCTTTCAGATATGTCAACATTCTGTACTGCTCACTGCTTATTTTTTATTGATAATCAAGTGAATAATTAAAGCCCAACAGCTATGTAAAAACCACATAAATCATCTTCAATATACGAGTAATGCACTTCTGCTCAGGCATAGCTCCCATTATAAATGATGGCCTAGAAATCCATGATTCATACCAACGTGTATTGCTTCCTCACTCTGCATTTATCTGTAGATGTGGGTACCAGCCAAAGCTCAGGGAAATGGGTTAGAGGTACACAGGTTGGTCTTAAGACATCATTTTCAGCCAGCTCACTTACCAATGAAATTATCACCTTTGGTTATGCCTCTTCTTAGCTGTTGATGTACTGTTTCCCCAGCCGACATGCCATTAGCTCTGAGTTTCCCTTCCTCTTATTTTATTTTTTTTTGTTCCTACTGTTATTAGTTCACTTATAACATTTGTTCCAGTCTCATTTGAAAGAAAACCCTCACAGAGGAGTGCCCACCCCTATTAACCTCTCTGGCTAAGATCACCAGTCGTGTGACTGCCACATGGAATACTGCTAGGCCAAATGTAACAACATCTGCCATGCATTCAACAACTTCCTTTTGGATTCCTCGCACTCTATTTTCACTTTCAGCTCTGAGCAGGAGTGAGATATGTTCTGCTGTCTCTTGGATGCCAAAGTGCTGGGAACGTGCCATCCTTCCACTGCGAACTGGGGGAGTTTTGGAGACAGCCAAATTAAGCCAAACACTAGAATAAAAGTGGAGGTAAGCTGTCCACAGCTTATTTCTGTTGACCCTTAAGGCACCTTTTGCCATAGCACTCCTTTACAGATCCTTGAAAAATACAATAACTACAAAATTACCAATTATGGAGCTGTAGCTCTGCAAATGTTTACATATCTGCTCAATTTTATGTGCTTGAACAGTCCCTGGGGCTGCTTGAGTGTGTAAAATTAAGCATACATGGAAGCTTTTATAAGCTCCAGCTTTCTACCTTACAGAGCAGATGGCATCTCTGTAAGCTTTGTGGAACATTATATTTAGAAACAATTCCATTTGTTATTCTAATTATTTGTTTACTGAGCATTGACAGCATAGTTGGTATGTTGCAGATGTTGAAAAATGGCCCTTTTTTCTAAGAAGCTTCTGACTTCAATAGAGAGTAATTACACGGACCTGAGTGGATCAGCCTACCTGAGCTTCTTTCTTGATAATCTTGGCTTTACCTGATGGCATTATTTTCACTTCAAGACACTCCACTCAATTCCACAGTAAACTACTGTAGTGTCTGTAGCAAGATTAGAACATATCCTAGTGCACAGGCATTCCTTATGCTTTAAAAGTCTTAGAACAGATCAGCTTGATCATGTTGCTCAAACTTGAGAACAAATATAAAGAGAAAAAATGGCTGAGATCACAAAAAAAAGTAGATAAAAGATAATTTTAATACCTTTTCATTCTATATGCAACTACATTTTTCTTAATGAGTTCTAGTGTATAGCAGTATTTAGTTGCAAAGCGTAGAATAATAATCACAGTTGTCCACTGTATTGAACTTCTAAACCCCCAAATATTTTCCATCCTTACCCTTCCTGAGAATAATTTTTCCAAGACAATTTCAAGTCTATGAGCAAATAACAACTCAACATTTGTCTGGAGAGAGAAATATTTTTCTGCTGTAATTCAGTGGATAAAGGATTTAAGGGACAATTCCCCTGGCAATGCTTATACTGTGGACCACATTCTCCATGTGATGAATCAGTCTGATTCCTGCATTTAGGTTGCATCACTCAGAGACAGTTTTTTAGCGGAATAGTCCTCATAATTTCCCCCAAATCAGACCCCTTTGCAGTGTTTCAGAATAGGTACGCAGAAAAATGAGCTATCCCAAATCAGGAGACACTTCTGATTTCATATAGGTTTATATGTTTATTTAATGAAATAAATAGTTCCCCTCTCTTTTGAATCAAATACCCAATACAGGATTAAGTTCCCCAGTTATTCATAGCTTGATCAATTTGTTTATGATACTTGAATATTCAGCTCTCTGCATTGGACTACTAAGATTACTAAGATCCTAAACATCTCAAAATGCTTTCTCTCACTTTCTCTTTTCAAGAGTTTTTATCAGTGATGTGAGATGGTCAGTTTTAGTCAAAAAGAAGAGAAAAGTCTGAGGGTTTTGGCAATAATTCTATTGATCTTATTACTGCTTTTGAATTTTTTTTTTATTCTAGGAAGGTGGGGTTTTTAAATCTCTGATGGCAGCTGATAGATGAAAGAATGAACGTGGATAAATGCAGCTACTGATTAGTCTTATCAGACTTTCAAAAATGAGATGTAAAACCTTTAAGAGTTGATTATGCTGATGAAAATCCTCCTGCAAATCTCTGAAACAAACTTGAAACAAATTCACATCTGGGACTCTTAACATCTTCACTCTTTTCCACCTCTAGATTCAGTTTCACATGTGGTTATTTAAATGATCAAATATACAAGACTGGGAACTACCCAGGTGCTGCATATTGCAATGTTGAAGCCTCAGCTTCATCTTTGCTTGGTTAAAGTGATGATCACGCCTTGCCCATGGGAAGCCATTGTAGGTGATTGTCTAACATCCGTCCGCGACACGTGCTGTGCAGTGTATGGCCAGGGCTGGTCACAGAGCTTGAGCCTACTTTAAGGGGGAGGAACGGAGCTCAAGGGAAACATAATATAATATTGCTGACAGAGATCCTCCAAAAGAATGGATCAGCTCCCCTCCCAAAATTTTAAATGGCTTTAAAGCTAGGAGGTAACATTTAAAATCATGCTTCCTGCATTCTGTTAGAGAGTCACAGCATCACGGAAGGGCTGAGTTTGGGAGGCAGCTCTGGAGATTTCCCAGTCCCACCCCTGCTGAAGGCAGGGTCAGCTAGAGCAGGCTGTTGGGGGCTGCATCCACTCAGGTTTCTGAGTATCTCTAAGGATGAAGACTCCGCAACGTCTCTGGGCAGCCTGTGCCAGTGTTCAGTCACCTTCAGAGAAGAAAAGGGTTTTTTCTTATGTTTAAATGAAATTCCTCGTATTTCAGTTTGTGCCCACTGCCTCTTGTCCTGCCACTGGGCACCACTGGGAAGAGTCAGGATCTATATTCCTTGCCCCCTGCCCCCCTCAGGAGTTTATACACATTCATAAATTCTCCCTGAGCCTTCTCTTCTCCAGGCCAAATAATCCCAGCTCTCTCAGCCACTTCTCATATGGCAGATGTTCGGATTCCTCTGACATCTTTTTGCCCCTTTGCTGGAGTCCCTCTGGTATGTCCATGTGTCTCTGTACTGAGGAGCCTAGACTTGGGCACACCTGTGGTCTCAAGAGTGCTGGGGAGAGGGGAAGATCAACCTCCCTTGATCTGCTGGATATTCTTTTCCTAATGTTAATCAGCATCTGGTTTTCAAACTAGATCTGTTTGGTTCTTGATTTCAAGCTTTCTCCCATAACTATGAAGGATAAATGGGGGAAAAAAACAAGGAAGAATGAAGGGGGAAAAAAAGGAAAAAAAAGGCCCACAGAAGAAAAAGCAAGCAGAGAATGTCAGACAAGACCTTGAATCCTGAGGCCATTGCTCTAAGAAGAAATGTCACACTGTCACAAGACTTGTAATAGCCACCTGGGTTTTGATTGCACCATTTCTTCTGTGTGGAATCATCAGGCATTCAAGGCACAGCTGGCACCATCTATTCCTGGTTTCTCTCTGCACTCCAAAGTTTCCCTTAGCCTACAGAAAATCCAGAGTAATTTCTTTGGCTCCTCACGTATGTGAGTCTGTGGCAATTGCTCTAGACTGGCACAATGGGAACTGAGAGAAGAGGTTGGTCTTAAGTTGTGGGTGGAAACCTGTATGTGTGTATGTCATGGAGAAACTGAAGGGAGGATGGATGTTGCAATGTCTTGATCTCTTAATATAGTGAACTAATCAAATAAGGAAGTCAACATATTTTATTTATTCATTATTTAGTCAACATATTATCCATTGCAGCAAGAAATTTCACAATTTGAAAAGGCTTTCCAATATTTATAGAAATGCAATAATAGGCTTAAGCCAGAAAGGCATGAGGGTAGGCATCATGTGATGTCTGTGATAAGAGAAATGTGTAATTGAGCTGGAGTGGAGGTGAAGGCTCTCTGTGCACATACAGTGGTATTACATTCTTTTCCACTTGGATACCCTCTCCAAGCACACAAATCCATGGATCTGGAGAATTATAATCTACTGACATCCAATTTTCTGGGATTATTTTTTTTTCCTGCATGAGCCAATTTGTTGACTGAGAGGTATGGCTGTTAACTCTTTCCTAGCTAAATGGACCTCAAGGATTAAAGATGAGCAATAAGCAAGTCTATCTACTTCCACCTGTCTTCCTGATGACATGAATAGGTTCCCCAAACTAGGGAGGACATTAAAGATGTTAGATCACCACTGCAATTAATATTTAGGTAAAGGAACAAGCACAGGTTCTCAAAATTAGCTGAAGCAAAGAGAGAGGGGTAAGCTAAAATAATTTTACTGTGATCCATGTTCAGGTATATTCCCTGGAGGTCAAATACAGAATTCTGGGCAAAGCCCAATTCTAACATAGATATTCCTCACTCTTACAAGATGAATGCATTTCTTTTTCCAACCACAAATGCCTTGAAGCTAGGATAAAAAAGGCCATTGTGCTTTACTAGTGCTCACTCCTCCTGGTGCTAACAAAGCCCCATTGTTCTCCCCAGGCGGAGGAGGAGGAGGAGGAGGAGGAGGAGGAGGAGGAGGAGGAGGAAGGCCAGGGAGCAGGGTGTGACCAGCAAAGCCTCACAGGGAGCTTTGAGGGTTGTTTGCAACCAGTCACTTCTTTGCAAGCCACAGTGAAAATTTTTCAGCTGCTGTTATAGTGGAGATAGTCTAGATGGTGCCTG
Organism: Gallinago jamesoni; assembly: GCA_025769975.1. Classification (NCBI taxonomy): domain Eukaryota; kingdom Metazoa; phylum Chordata; class Aves; order Charadriiformes; family Scolopacidae; genus Gallinago; species Gallinago jamesoni. The sequence goes on along the minus strand of JAOQGH010000077.1, from coordinate 31,137,912 downwards.
GTGTATTAGTACATTCTGCATCCTTACAATGTGTACTGGAAAACAATTTTGTAATTTCGAAATAGGTTGATTTATTTAGTGGCGGGATCTGTGTGGTGGTATTGCCTGTGCGAGCAGGGGTTTGGGTCAGTGACTGTTCTTTCAGTCCTTGCCCAGTGCTTGGCAGATCTTCCTTCTCAAGTAAGACCACTGTGGACATACTGCTGCACTGCCTTCTAGAAAGGACACACAGATGCAGCCTGAGAGGAAAGACAAGCTCTCCCTCTTCTACGAAGTCAGTTACATGCAAATGGCATATCCTTGGCCCTCAAAAAAACCCAGCCCAACAAGCATTCCTGCTTCTGGTCAGGCCTGATGAAGGACTGCTCAGGGTCAGTGTAGAAGTCTCTTGAGTGCTGTGCATGGCAACAGTTCGCATATCGCCCTTAGAAACCTCAGGCTTCTGTGTCAAAGGTGTGTGTGTGTGGACAAGGTTTCTCCCACAGTGTAACGCTGCAGGGAATGCACCGCAGGGAGGAGATCAGGAAAGCAAAGAGAGTGATGGGAATAAGATAAAAGATGACAGAAGCTTTTTTGTTACAAGTACAGAGGGTCCTATTTTGGTACTGGCTGTTCTGCTGACCTCCAGGCTCTGGACATCCTCAGCCACACAGGTCTGCAGTCTGATCCAGCTGCAGGCATGGTAGATGTGAACCATACCTACCAGGGAAGGGGAGCACTTGTGGAGAGGACATCTCTTTTGACCTCTATCTCTAGCACTGCTGGTTAATTTTGTGTAGAGGGACAGTCTCCAAGAACCTAATTACTCATTAAAATCTCATGTAACAAGTTTCTCCCCAAGGGAAAGTAGCATTTTTATAACTCTCTCTTCTCGTGCAAACAAATGTACACACCTCCTGTTTTGTTAATGTCTGGCTGGGTGTTCCTCTTGTAGGTTGACCCCAGTCACCAGATAAAAGGGAATGTCAGATGGGAATTAATGAGTCCCGCTTCCTCCCACTGGAGCCAGGCACAGCAATTCCAGTAATAGTTTGCAAAATGGTAGTTATTTCAATTTGTAGAACAAGGATATTGACTTGCATTGCCAAAGGGCCTGTATCCCACCCTGTTGGGGTTGTACTTTTCCATTCCTGTTCAGAGTGGCCCCAATCCCAGTATGGATAAACTGCACCCCAGTTTCCTACATGTCCACCTTCTGGCTTCCTGTGCAGAGACTGAGCCAAGTCTTCTCTGTTCCTAGTTGGTTCATCATAGTCTCTCTCCCATCTCTCAGCAGACCTGTCCTTCCTCCAGCCATAGCAGGACCAAACCCATGTTTTTCCCAGAGAAATGGTCATCTCGCTCCTGAAGATCTGCTGCCTTGGAGGCCAATTGATTTGCTCAGAGTGCAGATGGAAGTCATAAAACATCCCAGTATTGATGCTTCACCTAGCATTTGGAGTCACCAAGAGTAAAAATGAGGGGCAAGTGGGGGAAAGGGGCAAGTCATGTTTGTGGAGTCCTTTTCTTTGCAATGAAGAGCGGCCCCAGCCCTGTGCTGCATGCCTGCTTTCTCCTGGCCAGAGGGTGAAAGGTCAGGCTGAAATTTCAATGCTAAGTCCATCCCATGACTTGATGCTGTGTTAGCTCTTGCTGGTGGAGTGGCTCACAATTCTTGCCAGCCTGGAGCTCCTAGTTCCGCTCATTTTAAATTAAATGCCTCGTTTCCCAGCATGCTTACATGATGGCTTTGTGTCCCACACAGCTTACTGCTCACTCCCCACCTCCAGCCTTGCACAGGAGACACATAACACGTCAGTTTGCTTAATGTAAAATCCTAGCTAGAGAAATTACTGTCAGATCAGGCAGATGGACACAAGAAAGCATTTGCTGCTCTTCGCTTCCTTCCCTGTCTGTCTGTGGGTACCCTGCCTGGCTCAGAAGGGAAGAAGCAGCTGCTGATGAAAAGAATGAGACAGATTTTCTTTATTATTCCATCAGGGCAGGAGACAGAGAGCACTTGACACGAGAGAGCGTCCCTTGAGGTGGCTGAGGCCTGGCTGGGCTGTCACTGTCGTGCTTTTCATGAGGATGCTTATTGCCTTGCTGAGGCAGCGTCCCCAGTGAGCAGGGAAGTGCAGAGCAGAGCAGTAATAGGGTTGGTGGCTGTTGTAGCAGTTGATGAAGTAATAGGCTTAGCCTGCTGTTTCCTTTCTCATCATTTCCACACTCATTTGTTAAGGTGGATGGCAACATGTCAATTTGCCTCCGGTCACTATGGGGTTTCTTGTATTCCAAGCATGTCCATGACCAGCAGCACCTGGAAAGGCACAGTGGCTGCAGTTGTGATTCTTTATCTTTACATGACAGAGTTTTCAGGAAAAGGAGCTGGGGGCAGGAACCTGACATCAGAAACATCCATTGCAAAAATTGGTATTGAAATCAAAGGATCTATGGCAGACTTGCACTGCTTAACTGACATCAAAATATGGACATTAGTTCTAAATAAAAAATATCAGACTCACTTTCTGGTAAGGCAGCCAGCTGGTCAAAATTGCATAAACACATTGCAATCAAAACATATGTCAATAGTTGTGATTTTTTTCCCTGTGGCCATGACTGGATGTCACCTCTAAGGGGCAGTGTGTGTGTGTGCATCACACGGCAGGGCTCAGACAGGCAGAGATAACATACTGCTGAGATCATTCTGCAGTGGCAAGTTGTTTTTCTGGCTGAGAAACAAGACATAATATATAAAGTTGCTTTAAGGACAAGAATAACAAACATGCTGCATAAATAATGTAAAGCAAGAAGAAAGTCCAGCATTGTTTAGAATATTTTATGAGGAATTTATTGCTGTTAATTGAAGGGGAGAGATTGATCACTGAGGATCCTAGCTCATTACTTAACAAAACCTGGATAAATGGTGTGTCATTTCTCTGTTCTGCTTAGCATTCTCCTTCTGAAGCCTTTCCGTTTATGGGGGAAAAACTTATTTCAAACGAGATACAAAGTGATGCCCTAAGTCCCCCCTCCCATTCCCACATAAATACATTATAAAATACAGACAGGCAGGATATAGTTCTCTCTCCTTCTTTTTCTTTTCCTGCTCCCCGACATTTTGAAATGCCTGTTGAACCTCAGCACATATAAACAAGGAGCGCCAGAAATGGGGGAAGAGGGGAATCCTCTGTGCTGTGCCCCATATTCCCTTCTCCCTAGGCTTCCCATGGTTGCATGTGGCAGAGAATTGGGATGCTGAGTGTTCCAAGTGGCAGGTTGCAACACTGCTGTCAGCTCCTTTGCTGAGGAGCCCTGCCAGCTATCGATCCGGCAGTGGCAGTCACCTCAGAGCAACTGCCCTCAGGGCCTGATTCTCACCACCAGGACAGTTTTAATAACAAGGATGCCTACGTGAGGTGCTTTAAAAGGTCTTTGCTGCTAGTTTCATAGGGAAAGAAGCAGGGGGAGGTGGAAAGCCAGCATATTATGCTCATTTTTTCTACTTTCATTTTGGATGTAGTCTCCAGCCTTTGAATAGATGCCTGTAATGAGCTGGCTCTAAACAGAAATACTACAAGAATTAAAATAAGAGAAGACTAACTTGGACATGCACAGGGATGCTGATTATATCCAACTCACTGCAGCTACCCTCTGTTGCCTGTGTAATATTCATTTTCCAATTATCAGCACCAGGCAAGTGAAATTAAAGGGCACTGGATAGGTATTAGAGTCTAACCTTGCTTTTGTTATGCTGAAGTTGAGGGGGTTGGTTAGCTGGGAACTGCTGAATCCAGTCTCAGCAGCCACAGAGACAAGGGAGAGGGTTCGATCACCCAGAAAACCATCCCCAAGCCACTCATGCAACACTGCCATGGCACTGGGCAGGACAAAGCTGGATGCTTACAGAAGCAGCAGGGCTCTCCAGGAACACAATGATATCCTTAGTCTCCCATCCCCTCGGCTGCAGAGATATCAGCCCTGGATTGGAGTCACACAGAAACACGTATGTCCCTGAGCGAGCATTACATGACCTGATCTCATAGCAGCAAGATAATTTGCAAATAAATGTTGATCTTCCTAGCTGTGATTTTAAAAAATGATCTCAAACTGTTTGATTTTTTTTTTCTAATGAAATATTTCGATATTCAGTTGTCAGCATGACATTTTTATTTTTGAACTTCTATTTTATTTTGAATTTATTTACTCAATGTTCAGATCAGCAAAACTGCTTGAATCCAAATTTTCATTCAACCGAAAGCAAAATTTCTTCCACTCTTCAGTTCACCAATGTTTCATATTTAATGTCAGTCTGAAAATATTTTCACTCAATTTTTTTTCCCCTGGAACTGTTACTACATCAAGGTTTATCTATAATTTCAGTGAATTCTTCCCTTCTGCACCTCCCAGACACTGACACACAGCTAACCCTTTGCAGGGTTTAGGTTTTATAAGATCCTCAAGACAGATCCTCTCTCTGGACATCTCCTAACAGCAGGAACTCCCAGCGTTAGGCAGGGCACCACATAACAAAGAGAACTGTGATTTCTTTTTAAATGGCATTGGATCATTCTTCTTTAGATTTGTCAGTGCTCTGCAATGTAGTTCATTAACAGCTGCTTGTTAAAACATTTGAGATATGACTGCCTATTTGTGTGGATAATAATGTGTGAAGTTTAGTTATGGGTAAATTTTTGAGGTTCTAGCTTTTTTCTCTTTTCTTTTTTGAATTTCTATAGGGCTTTAATGAAAATCAGATCTAATTAAGTGTAGGATTTTTTTTGTCTGTACCTCGGTTATTGCAAAAAAAAAAATCAAGGGTTGTAAGGGAGACAGCCTATTAAGAACAAATCAAAGTCTTTGGGTACTTTTTCTAAAATATTCACCTGTCTCATTCTGAAAAATATTCCTACAAACCTAAGGAAAATCCCTGGGTCTGAGCCATAGCACATGGGTGTTATTGCAGCTGTACTAACTGCAACAGAAAGAACTACTTTGGCTGACCTTCTTCCTTAGGGCTTGATTTGTTTCTGAAAGACCCAGAATGAAAACTGTCCCTCAGAAGTCACAAGACATCATCTGCTGGACCCCTTTAAACTTTATGGCTAGGATGAGGTAGGGGAGTTGGTCACTGGGTAGGGAGGGGCAACACGTTCCCTTCTCTTGTTCTGACTTCTACTTCTCTAACTTCTGATTCATTCTGGCATGGATGAGTCCTCAGTAGTGGGGTGGCCTCTCCTTGATTGGCTGCTTTGTCTCTGTTGAGGAGTAAAAGCACAGTAAACTGGATATCTGCAAGTCAATGGGTCCTGATGGGATGCACCCACGAGTGCTGAGAGAGCTGACAGAAGTCATTGCTGAGTCACTCTCCATCATCTTTGAAAAGTCCTGGAGAACAGGCAAGGTGCCTGAGCACTGGAGAAAAGCCAATGTCATCCCCGTCTTCAAAAAGAGCAAGAAGGAAGGCCCAGGAAACTACAGGCTGGTCAGCCTCAACTCTATCCCTGGAAAGATGATGGAACAGCTCATTCTAGGCATCATCTCAAAGCATATGGAGGAAAATAAAGCTATCAGAAGTAGTCAACAAGGAGAGTTGGGCAGAGAGGAACCTGATGAATTTCAACAAGGGCAAGTGTAGGGTGCTTCATCTGGGGAGGAATAACCCCATGCACCAGGACAGGTTTGGGGCTGACCTGCTGGAGAGGAGCTCTGTGGAAAAAGACCTGGGAGTCCTGGTGGACAAGAGGATGACCATGAGCCAGCAATGTGCCCTTGTGGCCAA
>JAOQGH010000077.1:31061097-31132051 GCA_025769975.1 Gallinago jamesoni | reverse complement strand
CAGCAATGTGCCCTTGTGGCCAAGAAGGCCAATGGCATCCTGGGGTGCATCAAGAAGAGTGTGGCCAGCAGGTCAAGAGAGAGGTTATCCTCCCCCTCTACTCTGCCCTGGTGAGGCCCCATCTGGAGTACTGTGTTCAGTTCTAGGCTCTCCAGTTCAAGAATGACACGAACTGCTGAAGAGTACAAAGATGATTAGGGGACTAGAACATCTTTCTCATGAGGAAACGCTGAGGGACTTGGGTCTTTTTAGTCTAGAAAAGAGAAGACTGAGGGGGGTTCTGGCCAATGCCTATAAATACTTAAAGGGTGGGTGTCAAGAAGATGGGGCCAGTCTTTTTTCAGTGGTGCCCAGTAACAGGACAAGAGGTAATGGGCACAAACCTGAATGTAGGAAGTTCCATCTAAACATGAGGAGGAACTTTACTTTGAGGGTGACAGAGATCTAGAACAGGCTGCCCAGAGATGTGGAGTCATCACCACCTCTGGGGACATTCAAAACCCGCCTGGACATGTTCCTGTGGAACCTGCTCTAGGTGGACCTGCTCTGCGAGAGAGGTTTGACTAGATGATCTCCAGAGATTCCTTCCAACCCCATACCGTTCTGTGATTCTGTGAGTGGTCCTCCATGCACCCCAGGCTCTCCTGATGGCCTAATATTTTTCTGTCCCTCTCTATTGACTGTACAGAGACTCCAAAACCAGCCACCCTGGAAGTCAGACACACCATGAATCTCTCACAGATTTTTTTGAGCATAGGTGCTGCATTAGGTAGCTAAATTTGTCTTCAGCCTCACAGCTGGCTGTTTGAATCCAGCCCCAGCTGCCTCGCAATAGAATCACAACACTGGCATTATATTGTGTTTTTTTAGAAATGGGTTTAGCCAAATGGATACAAATAATTTGAACTTTGGAAAGCAAAGTCCCTTTTTTTTCTGTGGGCTCAGTGCTGGAGAAAACAGGTGATTCATGATATGACATTATGCTCTTCATTTGCCGAGTGCTGCAAAGATTAGATTAGGCTGCTTGTGTACAGAACGTGTGGCTGAGCCGAAGCTCTGCCAAGGAAAATCCAGTCCCTTCTGCTGCAGCAACGAGTGCACAACTCCTCACCCTAATGGTGCCGAGGGTCAGGCTGGTCACCAGTGGTCAGCTATGGGTCAGTGTTCATGCCTCTGTATTTGCATGTCTGTGTGTGTCCCTTGGGTCCATTTATCTCACGTCTAGCGGGATGGCCCTTCTGTGTCCTCATAAATTTGCAGACAGTGACAGAGAGCTGTGATATTCCCTTCCTCCACCTCCTCTCAGTGTTGAAATTGAGAGAATTGTAACAGAGTGGTTTCCAGCAGAGAACAGGAATCAAGAGCAAGGGACTGAACCCTCACATGTATTCATGACCACGCACACTTTTATGGACCCAATAGTACTGTCAAGCATTTCATGGGGCTTTCTATCAAGGACACTATATAACAATAAGTTGTATTGTACTGCACTTTCAGTGAATATATGAGGTAATTGGTGTGCAGTTCCCTAGACTAATACTGGAAGACAGGCACCTGTAGACAGAGAAAATGAAGTTTAAAAATCTCTTTGCTGACTGCATTCCTCCAGCTGGGAGAGCAAAGCACAGCCAGTACCAGCCGAAGGTCAGTTGTTCTTAACCCTCTCCAAGCCTGGATCACATCCCTCTGCTGCTCCCCTGTCTTACTAGGATTGAGCTGGGGACTGGTTTCATTTAGCATTGGAGGGAGGGGTGTATGCTTACACCCATCCTCCTTTCTAAGTCCCAGAAGGAGAGGCTTGCCCCCTTTCCACAGTGATGAGCTGAGACGTAAGCCCCAGGGCGCTAGCATGTAGAGGGCCACATGAATGAGGATAATCCCTGCCACCTAGAGTCATAGTTCAGGTTGCTGTGAAAGACTGGCTGCTCCCAAGCAGGATGTTCCCCCCGGTAGCTCTCAAGGGTTGTGTAACACGTGCTGTCATGGCAGTCATGGAGCACTTGGGGAACAGAAAGAGCCAAGCCTGCAGCGCTCCTCTGAGCAGCTTCCCCAGGCCACCATGGGTAATACAGGAGATGTGGACTGCAGGCATATCCATCCCCTGCTTTCTCTGTAGCTGTGTTCAAACAAGGTGTTCATCATAGGAGCCATACATGGTATCATTTCCCATTCAAGGCCTGATTCATTGACTGCCACAGTTATCTGGACTGCCTGGGCTAGCTCTTCTGAGCATGGTATAAGTCCTTCTTGAACCCATCCCTTGGCGCAGTGCATGGCCGAGAACTTGCGTGTTGCTGAAATGGTGGATATGAGTTATGGCTAGGAAGAATGCAATATATTTTCTTTCTTGTGCTTTCTTAGTCTGTGAGCCATCACGGAACCATTTTGCTGAGATGCTGAGTCCTGAACATCAGGAATGTGATTACGTTGAGTCATCCTTTCATATAGATTTCTTTATTATTATTTCTAACATTTACCCACTTAACTATGAATATTTATGGGGAGCATGTCTATCTATCCATAAATATTGCTGGTGATATGCCTGGGGACAACCACTTGCTAGTCAGCAGGACTTAAAAAATGTAGACAGTGTATTAAAGCTCACCCACGGTGATTTATCCCCTGATTTAATCTCCACAGGACGAGGCCATGCTGGCAGTTCTGCCATTCTCACAGTGGCTGAAGAACAGCTTACAGTGCTGGTAGCACTGTGTACCGTGGTAAAATTGCACTCAAGACAAGCTGTTACCTATTGCTGCCATGGCTCGTTATGGATTCAGGTCACCTATCCACACGTGGGAATGTGAACTTGAACATCACTCAAGAACCTAAAGCTTTATTTCCACCACACTGTGTATACAGGCCAGTCAGAGTGTCATCCTCTGACCAAATGACAGAAAATGTGCAAAGCACAAAGAAAAGTAACTTAGAAAAGGAGAGGAGACCTGTGACTCACAGAGATTGGTCCCTCATAATACAACAATGAAAAAAGCAGCAGCAGGATTTTCAAAGAAACATGCCGAGAAAATATGAAAAGGCTCTGTGGACATTCCCCATCAGATGTAGTGCTCCATGGCAGAGCAAGAAGAGACATCAGAGTGTAAACTCTCTGAAGGCAAGGGCAGCCTTTGTAGTCTGTGTTTGTGTAGCACCTTGCAAAATAGTGAGCCAGTCTATGACCTGTCTTCCTGGGTGCTACTCTAAAGCAAATGCTACTAAAGGCTAGGTAAAATAGTAAACAGAAGCAAGTATGTTTGTCAGCCTGTCTCCCTATAACAAGGTTGTATATTTATGCCCTGGCAACATCAACTGTGTTGTGATAAGAAAAAATACATACACAATATTTGGCATTAAACCTTTTTTTTTAAGATGGCTGCAGTATTACCATCTAAACCACTCTGTACACCCTATTGACTATTGTACTCCTCCATGTTATTGTTTAATTGTGTCTGAAGACAAATGTTTTATATTAATTCTAATTTCCCTTAAATTGTCTTATTTCATGCTATAGAGCAAATTAATCCACTGAATCAAGGGCAATTCTTTCTGTTGGGCAGCTCAACTTGCTCATTATTCATTTCTGAAGGAGTGAAAATCCTTTATGTAACTTCATGCTTCTCTTGCTTGCAGTACTCCCTTTAAATACAAGTTGCTTTTCTTCAGACATATGCAATTGGGTTGGGAGCTGGCTGGAAATTGCCAGTGTAGCAAAGGAAGTGGCAGTTCTGCTTAACCCAAATCCGGAGGGAAGCTGAAATCCATTTTGCATGGATGTTTGCTCTAGGATTCCTTTGGGCCTGGGGAAGACAGCGCGTATGCTTCTAGTATACACCCAGGAGCTGCACTTGGTCTGCCATGAACTTTGTGAATCTTTTCACAACAGAATATAACCAAATTCAAAATCTGTTGCTGGGCAGAACGTCTTGGGTAGAGCTGCAATCTTTGGTGAGGACTGTCTGTTTCCCTGCCAATCTGGAAGCCCAGTTAGAGCAGAATTGAATTGTTTTAACCTTGATATTTTGGGAAAGAGTAATCTGGAACACCTGGTTGCAAAATATTCATAAAGTTTATTATTATTAAGTACTACAATATCTAATATAGTATGCACTTTCTAGATACTTTTTGGAGTCCCAGCTTAAGTCACGTGCCTGGTGTACCCACTGGCTTCTCCCAGTGCCCATGTGCCAGAGGCAGGCCTAGCACTGCCTCAGGCATTGGGGTTGCAGAGTGGGTTTGGCCTTGCAGAGGGAACGGATGACAGGCAGAGGCCAGAATTTTGGCTAGTCCTTATCCCACGACGTCACTAATGCACTGCAGATGACGGCACAGGGAAGAAGGGATTTTGTGCCATCATCCAACTGATTTGAAAATTGCTCAGAGGCTGTGGGTTGCCTGTGTACACTGCACAGACATCTATGCATATCACTTCTGAAGACATTGGCTTTGTCTGATGTGGAGATTCTTGGTGTGGTGGCTGATAGAAGGTCTGCTCCTGAGAGGGGAGTGAGTGACAGATGGAATTAAGACCCATTGCTTCTCCTGGAGGTAGAAAAACTTTTGAAGAGCTAAGCTAATTTCTTACCTCTCTATTTCTTTTAGCAAGACAGAATTGCATTTTCATCCTTGCAGTCTGATCTTGCTCATTCACAATTGTTCATTCAACGGGAAAGTAAACAGCTCTTTGAGCTATACTTCTCTCCCCCACTTCCTTGGCAAGAGAGACCTGTAAAAGAAGAAGATAAATAACGTGTCAAACATGGTCTGGAGGGGATTCAGCTGAGCAATTTCTGGCTTCCGCTGCCTGTTCTCCAGCTGTTGTGCCCCTAGTAACTTCAGTGGCTGTACACAAGCTTAGTCCGGCTGCAGTTTCATTCAGTCGCATCTCTGCTTCCAAATATTTTTCTGATATAACAATCACTGGCCAAGCCACAGCTTCAAACCTCTCCCTGTGTGGACTGGGAAAAATGTATAGTAACTGTTTCTGCACTCTGCTATGAACAGACAGTTAATACCTGTAAGTTAAGGATTTCAGTCAGGGTTCTGGGTCAGCAAACTGCTTCTGTGGGTACCAGAGTCCTGCGTGTCAGGTTCATATGTACCTCATCACATACTTCCAGGGCTTGGCTTCCCTGGGAAGAGAGACCTTATGCTTTAACACCATTAATCAAATTTTCACGTGATGACTACCAGAGCTCATCCATGAATCTGCCCTAAAAATGCCTCTACGAAATAAAATTACATTCAAACAAATCTGAAAGGTATCTGCTTTCAACAGAAATTTCTGTTATTTGTCAAAAAGAAGTATATGAGCAAGTCCCAACTGTCTTGATTCTAAAATTGTGATGTGATGCCCCACACCGAAACGGCTATTCTCTATCTCGCCCTGGGCTGGGATCGTGTTTGTAACAGCAGCAGAACCATGTCCCAATGGCAGGATCAGCAAGAAAGGTGGTGACAGAACACCATGGGACTTGAGATATAGCCATGATGCTAAAACGACAGAGAAGAGAGGAGTGGGAGATATTTAAACCGCAAATACCTAAGAGGTCTTTTAGACTGCAAATACTCAGGGGTTGATTTTTTGCCAAAAACTTGAAACTTCTTTGAAAAAGATAAAGGGGAATGTTCTTAAAAGCTTCTACAGGAAAAAGATTAATTCCAGTCATCTCTAATGACTATATTAAATGATGAATATGTTCTGTTAACCTTCTACTCTTTAGAAAATGGATTGTGTGTTCTGATCAGTTGCTGTGCTATGTACACCTTAAACACAAAATATTAAAAATCTTCCACAGTTTCTAAACTCCTAGGGTTTCTCTTATAATAAGCTCTCTGGATGTGTAGTAGAAGATACAGGACTTTAGCTGGAGCTCGGTGTAAATCTGGTGATCTGTGATTTTTCCAGATCTGTTTACTCATTGGCATGAACTAATAGGATTTGGTGACTCCCTGTCATTTCACACAAGAAATCTCCTCCTGGTAAAGCCAGTGATTGAACAGTTGAGGTCAGTTTTTAAGAGTGGCACAAGATACGTGGTTTCTCCATAAACTCCACAATAACAATAAATAATGCTTGGTGTGTAAAACTGTAGGACTTCAGTTAACATTCTCCTCTCAACTACTCAATGAATGTCATCAGTTATCATATTCTGCTCTGAGTATAAGCAGGTAACATCAGCTGAAGATCATACTTGCAGGGAAAGTAAAATACCGGAACCAACAATAGCTGGAAACAGAGAAGTTGCCAAAATTTTAGAAATGTCCATTTTAATGAGGGAGCTAAGCAGGACAGTTACAGCAAATTGTGTCATGAATGGCAATCAAACATTTAAAGGGAAAGGAAGGTAGCTTTTCTGGTTTTTTTTTTAAGATGTAAAGTAAAATCTGTTTCTCTCTAGCTGACAGCTGTGAGGGAGAAAGATATTTTTTTTTAAACCCACGCTGATTAAATTAAAAGCTTAATTTTTGGAGAAGCGATTGATATAAAACCACTTGCACTTGGAGAATTTTCCATTTCATAAGAACAAAACACAGTCCTTTCCACAACTGGTTTATGGATTGATTACAGTACATCAAAAAGGCAAACAGATTGATTCATAGCTCTTTGCATGCTTGTGCTTACAAGCCGTATACTGCATGTGAATTTGCTCTTAGTTTGATTTATAACAACATGCTGATAGTATTAACTGTATGCAAGAAGCTTTGCAACTCAGGGACCTGACTCAAACAGTTCAGAGAATAGCCAGGCACCGATTACGGAGTGGATGCAGTAGCAGTACACTGGGATCTGCTGTGGCTGAGTAGGGCGGTTTTCCATGTGTTTCCCTTACATGGTAATTTCTGGGATTTCTTTTTCAATGAGGATTCTTCGATCTTGTGATATGCTTGCACTGCTCTGGAGGCAAGCTCAGTGCTTTCAGGAAATTGTTGCTTTGGAGTTATGGTTTAGAAAGCTAGATATTCAAGAGCAGAGAAAGAGGCAAGGCTGAAAGCTTGGAGGCAAATGCAAAAGAAGTTACAACTGAGGTGGAAGAAGGTGGCACTGCTGGTAAACTTTGCAGATTAAATAAGCATCTTTGGCATGATAAGTGATGCTAATAAGGACAGAGCATTCCTGCGGCAAGATCTGGATTGCTTTGTAAGCTGGATTCTTTTAGAAAGCTGGTGTATACATTGAGCCGCTGGGAAGGTCACATACACACAAACTAAGAATGCAGGTTATATTTTCAGTTTCAGACTAAGAACTAGAAAGCAGAAATTCTGGAAAGGATGTAGAGGCTATTTTGGATAAACAAATTAATGAATTCCCAGTGTGAAGGTGGTGCTACAGGGGCTGATGGAATCCTTGGGCAAGTAAACAAAGGGACTTAGTAGGGCTCAGGAGGGAATGGTGTCACGTCTTGATATGGGATTGCTGAGGGATCTGCTGAATTCTGTGTCCAGTACTCATGCTCAGACAGCCAGAAAGGATGCAGAAAAATGGAAAAGCAGTACAAAAAGAACTAAAGGAATGATTCCCAGCCATGGAAATTCTGCCTTTCAATGAGAGACTTGAAAAAGCTCTTACTAGCCTAGCTTATCCAAAAAGAGGGTTAAGAAGTAATTTGACTGAGATGTATAAACATCAATATCGTGAGAAAATTTCAGATGCTAATCTTCCATCTGAGAAAGAAAGTACAGCAGAAAGGAAGACATATAGACAAGGTATCAGGAAAAATAGATTACCTGCTCTGCAGAAGCTGTTTGTCCCCTCTCTGCAAGTGTGCATTTACCCTTCTTACCCTGAGACATGGGTTCCGATAATAAATCAGCTCACCATTATTGTAGTTTGCTGTAGGTATGAGCATGAATAGGGGCGATTACCACAGGGAAGCTGACCCGCAGTAAATTTTTCCCTTGAGGTGAACTGTTCAAATGTTTAAGTCCATAGAGAGGTCCAAGGGCTGTCAGCTGAGGCTAGCCACATTTGGATGAAAGATATGATGCATTTATTTTTAACAGGGAGGGTTAAATCTTTAGGTCAAGCTATCTAGGGATGTAGTGAGTTCTCCGTTAGTTGCAGTCTTTTAATCAAGACTAGGTGCCTTTGTATATGACACACTAATCGTTCAAACAGAAGTTATAGGTTCAACACAGAAATTCCTGGATGAAATTCTGTGGCCTGTTAGGCTAAATGGTCATAATGAACCTTTCCTGGCCTTTCACTCTATTAATCTGTGAAAAAATGAGCAGAGAATTGAGAGGTAACTGGGAGCTACACAGTTCAGATTGTGGATAACAAGGACAATGATATTAAATGTGGTGGAAAAGGTAAATGGAAGTTAGAGAGGAACCTGCCAGCGAAATGGGCAGAGAGCTGGGCTTGGCTGCAATAACTTGGAGTGCACTAGAAGCACTTGTAGGGCAATCTGGGACGTACAGGGAAAAGCAAGGGAAGTATAACTGATGCAAATGGTAGAGACTGTGCAATGGAGAGACAGGCAGCTCTTGAAAAAGGAAAATACACCCACCGTGGAGGAAATGTCACTGCCAATTTAGGGGGTTAGGGTGGAAATGATTTGCCAGTTCTGACAGAGGAGGGAGGAGAGAGTGATTTGGGCAGAAAGGTGATACAGCCTGGGACGAGAGAGTGCAGAGACAGGAAGTCTGGACACTGCAGAGGAGAAGTGAGATGGATGGTAGAGAAGGGTATGAAGATAGTAGAGAAGGTTTGAAAGATACTTGCTTTGGAGAGAAAGAGAAGTCAGCAGAATATGTGCCTTCATTCATACAGCGCCACACTTGACTTTCATAGCAGGATTACCTGCTGGCATTACACCAGTGCTACTGAGGAAAAAACTAGGGCCCTCACATGGTATAAATGCAGTGCATTCAAATTTAACCACTCCATGACCAAAAATAAATTGTACAGTCATCCTATTCAAGAATACGAGATTGATGGCTGAATGGCTAGAACTCAGCAAGTTAGGTAATTTTGCACTGAATATAAATGAGAGTTATAAGATAAATGACATTTAGTGACATTAATTAACTGATTAAATTAAACCTGATATTTTAATCACAATTTGTTTATGCAAAGCTCTGGATAAAAAGAAATTGAGTTTAACCTAGTTACTTTTAAAATTCCAGTTACCATAACAACTTCTTGTGATATCAATTAAAGGTGGTCTTTTCTTTACATTTTTAGAACTTGAGTTACCATAACAACAGAACGCTGCTTCATTTGCAAAGAGTTAAAATATGTTGTTGTTCTTTGAGAAACAATCAAAATACAAGTGGGATGCCAGGAATTAATACCCCAGAATGGTTGCACAAACAGCATTTTTCAAACACCTCACTTGTGGCACCAGAAACTGATGGATCTTCTCCACTGTGACAAGCTCAAGATGTTCCTTGGTTGCTCAAATCAGAAAGAGATTATTTATCAATTGGAGAAGAGTGGGGCTGTCAGGCACCAGAGGTATTATGAGCTGTCAGATCTGCAAGGAAAAATGATGCAATAGCAAATAAATTCGCCTGGCCCTCAAGTGCTTCCGGAGGGTGAGCAGGAGAGCGTCTCTCAGAGTCAAGGCAGCGACCCCATGCCTTCCCCCCAGAGATCCCTGGTGGGAATGGAAAAATGCTGACAGATCATTTCAAGGACTCTCGCTCAACTGTGCCGGGCCTCCATGGAGGTTAATGCTAGCATCCTTCTGTTCTACCTTTGGCTGTTCTTCTCCTGAGAGGAAAATCAAGGGCAACACCTGCTGAAAGAGAGCAGCCTTGGTATTGACTGCCTACAAAGAGGACTGAATGAAGTTAATATTTTGGCCCAGCCCCTCAGGAGCCTCCATGAGACAAAAGCATGGGTAAGATTACATGCCAGATGTGTCACAGTAGCCAAGATGCATAGAGGGCACCACAAACATGCACTCATGTGTTTGTGTATGTTCACCATGAAATTAGCTACTTGTGTCACTGTGGTCCCAGGCCTGATTTTAACATAACTACTGCTCTAACTTACCTCCAAAGGGAAGGTACTACCAGCTGCCCTTTACAGGCTCTGTGCAGATGGAGCTTTCTTCTTTTTGCAGAGGTGGACCTTAGGGATCCCATTAACTTGTATGTAGAGCAAGGGGTGGCCTTTAGACACTTAGAGGTCCTTGAACCTACAAGGAAAATGCCTTGAAGAAAACAGTAGCCCATGAAGCATTGGAGTAAGATGCTTCTTGCAGCCAGGATTCCATCTATGGCCAGATCTAGTCTAGAAATTATAAGTGAGGTGGGCATCAGCTTCTGTACTTGCTGCCCCAGCGGGCATTGCTATTTACCAGAGGACACTGCAAAACAAATGCAGCCCCTCTTATTTCGGGTGCAGCTCCCAGTGGATCTGCGGGATCAGAGATACTTTAGGGTCTTATCAAACAGGAGAAGAAACTGGGATGCCTGAAAGAACAGACTACTTCCCCCCACTTGCACACTTCACTCACACACATACTTGCATATTGACTGTAGAGGAAAGGGAGACTCATACTGGATTTCTGTTGTTCCCTTTTGACAACAGGACGAAAGGCAGCGTAGCCATCTTGTGTTGTTCTGCAGTGACCTTTTGTCCAGGCAAAGATATGCAGACACAGCCTCAAAGTAGGAGAGGCAACCCTGCATTCCTGGTTTGATTGTGGTCCTCTTCCTTAATGAGCTTTTGAGAGGAAGAGGAGGAGTAGGAGGGCACACAGGGGAATATGCATGTGCCCTTGTGTCTGAGGCTTGTTTAGTTAAAAGACAATAAAAATGTCAGCTGCTGCAGGTTGCAGTCTGGATCCCCTTCTGCCACCCCCATGTCCCGTCCTTCTTCTTCCTTCTTTCAAAGCAAATAGATGTCATGTGGAGGAGGGGAGTCAAAGGGACAGGACTGCTGCAAAATGCCAGCTCGTACTGATTTATGCTGGGCTAACTGTGAGAGGGCTCAAGGCAGAATTCTTCTCTCAACAGCAGCTACAAAGTCACAGTGTGTTTGTCTCTTGCAGCGGTTCACTAGATGTGACTTCGGGGCAGCTTCCTTCCCAGGAAGGAAGACTTAAAAACACAGTCTGTTTTAGTGGCAACCACCTCGGGGCCAACCTCAGCTGCTCCTCATGACTGCTTTAACACTGTTCATATCTTTGTTGGTAGGTGTCTTCTGTGAATTCTGCTTGCCCATTGACTCCAAAATGGGCTGCCTTGGTGAAGCCTCTAACATGTGCTACACTGGGAACAACTCATTTTCCCAATGTAGTCTAAGGTATGCTCACACAGAAAGCTCATCTGGCTGAGTCACCTTGTGTGGTCATTGTCAACAAGGAGAGAGCCGTGAAGAGCTGGGACTGAGGTGGAACCATCCTGTTGCAGAGAGATGAGGCAACATGAACTCACTGAGAGAGGTTGGCCTCCTTTCCTGCAGGAATCTGGGTTTATAGAAGGGCAGAGGAAAATTTATATCCACCTCCAGTTCCTCAAGATCATCTTGTATTAGCCCCTCTGGCCAGATGGGCCACACTGAAACTGTGACTCTACATGCTATTTTATTACTTGAAGAGAAACTGAACAAAAGTATTATATCTCAGGCTTCTTTTACCAGTTGGTTATCCTTCACTCAACAAACCTGTATTCTGGTTAGTTTGTGCTGTGAGGCAGAAGGTATCGTGAAAAAGGCTAAGGGCAGGGTATAGGTGCCAGAAGTGACTAATTTATGTCCCTGCACTCACCCAACATACTGGGAGTCTCAAAGAGGCACTTATGAACCAGAGGCCCACCTTTTGTCTGAATACACTATTTCTATTTGAATGGCAGCCATCCTGCCTGGAGAAAGTCAAGATTTGCATATGCTGGAGCTGGTGCACTCTTTTCCTTAGTGTGATGTGCCGCGGTTCAGAGAGCCCAGTGGCAAGCAAAGGTACCCCTGAGCGACTGAGCACACAGCCTCTGCTGAGTCCTTTCCCATCCTCTGCACAGTCAGATACTCAGAGATCCTAGATCCCTGAAACTGAACTCAGTGGCAAATGATTGCGGTAAATATGGCAGTGGTAGATCATTGTGCTCTACACAGAATAGTTGACTGATTTGTTGCTGCGGTGACAGAAATAGTGATCATAATGTTAATTTGTATGCAATGTTAATCCATTCTGTACAGGGTCTTGCAAAATGCACAGCTCCTGAATACCTTTGCTTTTGCATCCTCTCAACAGCTCTTAGGAAAACTAGCTGTATGGAGAGGGGATTGTTTTACTATTGCCAAAAGGAAAAGCATAAGAAGATGGAAATAAATGTATTGACAAGTGAGACGAATAAATGTTCCTCTTGCCTGCACTATATAGAGGTGTTTGACATACCAAATTATGACATAACTGTAGGAGTAATGGTTGCAGCTGTTGCCTTTGTAAAATGATCTGCAATACCACATGCTAATAAGTAAGACAACATGTCTAAGTCATTTTATACGGTGCCAGAAGACTAATCCCATGCCATGCATGCACAGTGCCAAAAGTGGTCATATCACAGCAGCAGGATCAGTCCTGGAATAATCACATTCTTAGGAAAAAATCCTCTGTGTAATACAATGAAATCCCACTTAAACAAGTCAACCTTGTGAATCTATTAAAGCGGCATCCCCAGAGTACTGCTACCATAGCGTGCTTCTAGCACAAAGTGGAATGCTCATGTATAAAAATGAAGAGAGGAGCAGAATATTTACTCAGGTGAAAATAGGCTTCTTTAGAGAATCCTAATGGGGAGAAAGACAGAAGAGCTGCAGTTGCCATAAAGAGGATATCAAAACCTAAAACCACTTGTATGCAAACATCCTGTCAGTCCACATCTGCACCCCTAATCCATACAGAACTCTCCTTGCCTTCTACAGGAATCATCTTTGAGTTAAGATGGGGGATCATCCCCCTAATCTAAAGAAGTTCAAGCCCTCACTGCATTTTCCAATTCATACATTCATCCTCAATAGGAACAGGATGTCAGAAAGTCCCGAGGCAGCTTTGCAAATCTCATCCTTTAGACCTACGAAATCTGGATTATTTTTTCCCCTGTGTACTTTGTATTAGCTCTAAACACCACCTTTGAAAAAAGTGCTTTTGACAACTTGCTTCTAAGTATAAATCTGAAAAATACATGAAAGCTGCCTATTTATTGGATAATGAGACCAGCCCAGCTAATTCAGCTGTGCAACACAGACAGATGTGATTTCCCTAATACCTGGGGTTTAATAATTGCAGTATGTTAGGGCACATTTAAGCTTCCAAATCACAGCATGTTTTTGTATATCCATGCAGAGTTTTGTCCAAGTGTATCTATTCCTTGCTTTTCTTCCGCAGAACAGTCTTTATTACATCTATTTGCTGTCACAAAGCATAGGAGGAAGTTTATAAATAAATAAGCATGTTGGTCAGACATCCTCAAGGTCTCTTAAACAGCTGCTGAGCTTTCCACTTCCAGGGAAAGCTGGAGGATTTGAATAGGCTGGAGCCAGACCTTTCATGGGACTCCTCTGCTTTCCTTGGCAGGGGGAAAACATGACCGTGAGTAGTTCCCTAGGCATAGACAAGCATACATCCACCAGAACTGGGAAACTCATCCTCTACTGCTGGCTGCTGCCAGCCTGTTGCTACCAGGCAGTGGTTTGTGGGTACTGCCTTGGGGCAGTAGCAATGGAAGAGGGTACTGCCATCAAAAGACTGCTGTACTCTTCTTCCATTCCTCTCCAGTTTCAGGCTGGGCAATGAATAGTGTGCTGTTGTGGAGGATACACAGTTAGGGACTTTCAAAATATCCTGGGATCAGCACTTGGACTGCTGGTCCTATCCTTTCCTTCCCTCTGGTGCTCTTAAGTCCTGGTTGATCACCATATAAACCATACAGGTCTGGACAGATCTCTGAGGCAGGAAAATTAGTAGGTCTGGACAGATCTCTGAGGCAGGAAACTTAGTAGGTCTGGACATCTTTCTGCCTTGAGAAGTACAGCCTCTATATCCATGGTCTGTCTGCAGGGACTTCATGGCAAATTCATCCCAATTCAGTGAACAGTTAAAGGACAAACACAATTTCTCTCTTTTTTTCCCCCAGTACGTTTACAGATCACAAGAACCTGCCAGACTGTCCTCGTAGGGGTGCACAGGGTATGAAGACAGGTAAGGCAGATTTCCAAGGAAAGCTGCGTGGAAGGCAAATGCATTCTCAAAAGCTTCAGCACATGCTGTTTCCAGACATGGTTTGGTAACATATTATAAACTAACAGGTGATTTAGGACAAAAGGTTTAGAAAGGTTCCCTATGTAGGCAGAGATGATATATTTGCCCAGTGAGTCACACAAATTATTTTTTGCCCAAGCAGCTCCTGAATCATCTGTACAGCTGTGTATAGAGT
This sequence comes from Gallinago jamesoni, assembly GCA_025769975.1. Lineage (NCBI taxonomy): Eukaryota > Metazoa > Chordata > Aves > Charadriiformes > Scolopacidae > Gallinago > Gallinago jamesoni. The sequence continues at coordinate 31,117,666 of JAOQGH010000077.1, read as the reverse complement.
ATGGTGGAGAATTCAGGCCTCTTGGTAGTCCTACTGTAGAGATGACACTGATATTCCAGAAATTCCCCTAAACAGATGGCCTCTGCAGACTAGAAGTCCTATAAATGCATTGGAAGTATGTTAATCGGTTTTGCATGCAGTAAATAGAATTTATTCAGGATGGAACGTTTTGTGGCTTAGTCACTGAAAACAGCTTGAAATTATTTATTGGAGAAGATTCTTGTTTGGGGGCCAGGACAATGGCTGAGAAATATCAGATCGTTTTCAAAAGTGAATAAATCTACCCATACAGATTTTCTTTCTTCATATCCCTCTTTCCCTCATTACTCATTTTTCTGTCACTTTGTCTGTTGTCTTGATTTACCATAGTTTTTCCCAAAGCGAATTTTCTAAGAGAATGTCAGCTAATTAATTATTGTTTCAACATCATTTTTATTCAAGACCTTTGACCTCTTGGCAGCTCTGCAAAGCATTATGATGCATTTCACATTTGCTTAGTAAATATTTCTTTCAAACAATACATTGAGAAATAAGGGAAAGAATGCATTTGTCTTTTTTATTTTTTTAAAGACATTAGAAGGGAGATAGATAGCGAAAAAACATAGGCCAAAATCACTAATCAGAGACTACATAAAGATCAAAGCATTAGGTCCCATGAAAAAATGGAGTGGTAGGCTCTGTACCTAGTAGAGGGTAGAAAGGAATGCAACAAGTAATGCTACTCAACTATTTTTTATTATTCACTTTATTTTATTGGCTTTTATTCCCTCATTCCCCATGTGAGCATATATGTTGTCTTTGGATTGGCACCATTTATGTTTACCCTGGTGAGGAGGGGATCATTCCTTGCTGAGGCCGACGTGCCAGTGCAGCACTGCAGATTAGAAGCAACTGCCATTCACTAACTGATGCACTTGGCACTTTCCTTCGGAGGCGTGATCAGCATCCCTCTGCCTACTCACCTCTCTGCCTGCCTTCAAGGCCTGGCCAGAGAGTCCAAAGTCTGAGCAAAGAGCTCTTCTCTTGCAGACCATGGGGTGAATCAGCTCTCTGCAGTCATGGCAACATCAGTGCCATGGAAGAGGGGAGAATCCAGCCACAGGCCTCCTCAAAGTCTCAGAACCATATTCTGGTCTGAGCATCGCTTTATGTCCTTCACCCAGTTTGATGAGAGAATGAGACAGCTCTCAAAAGCCTCCAATGATCTGAGTCAGGCACTGTATGGTAGGGGGTAGGAGGCACCAAGTTAGGACATTGACGTCTGTCTAAATGCAGCGTCGAAGGCAAAGTCCCAATTTCTTTGTGAAGCTCAATGCAGCCTTGGCTGCATTTTACCCAGATTAAGGGCTTTGTGCTACTCCAGCTCTCCTCCAGCTGCTCGTCCCATACCCATCCTCATACCCGCCAAGCAGGTGTCCGACCTTGTTCAGTCAGACCATCCCAGATCGGCGTGATTGTTTCTTCAGAGAGATTTTTTAGCCAGATTAATTACTTTGACTAGATTAATTAATTTGACTTGATCTGGGTTCAGAAGTTCCTCAGAAATCTGCTGAGGTTGGGACTATCTACCTTGCTTTATTGCCATAGGTCCCAGGTTCCTATGCCCTTGAAGTGGATCCAGCTCTGCTTTGGCAAGCTGCAGATGTCCTTTGCCTTTTTTTTTTTTTCTTTTTTTGCTGGAAACTGTGGGGAGAGGGAAAGCATGAGAAGACAAAGCAAGGTTTCACAAGCTGTGGTCACAGTGGTCAGGTGGTATGCAGAGAATAGTCTCTCAGCCAAAGCACAGGGCCCTGAGCCAAGCTTTCTGGATCCTTTTTGTCAGTTCTCCTACACATTTTCTGGGGGATTTTGAAGGAATCATTTAAGCTAAATTGGGCATTTGCATCCAAAAGAGCAACTAAAGTAGCTTGATTTTCAGAGGTGCTGAAAGCTTACAGCTTCTGTTCAAAAAAGAAAGGTTGTGGAGTTTTTTCTAGGGCAGGAAGTGCCTGCCCTTAGAGCCCCAGTTTCCTCATATGGTCTTCATCTTCCCTTGTCTTTGCTTTCCACATCTGTAGACTAAGGAGAGCAACAGTTAACTCAGAGAGAGTTAATTCAGTAATGTTTGCAAAGTGCTCTGAGACCTCAGATGGAAGGCACTATATAAATGCAAAGTATTATTTTATGAAGATCAGTTAGTAGCACTTCATCATTTCAAATGGCACCAATTATACACAATGTACAATGATATATACACTCTATTTTCACAAAGTGCTGCTGTATTTGATTCAAACTTATTTGCAGTCTGATAACTACACAGATATTAATAACTCCCAGAAGAAGAGAGTTTTGCATAGTTTATCATTTTATTGGTAAATAAATAAATACATTTATCAAATTATTTTCCAACCATTATTTTGTATGCACTCAATGCCAGATGTACCAACCTGTGCACTGGCCTGTGCGCAGGACCCTTCTACTGTCCAGTGACACAAAGCAGCCATGAACTCTTGTATCTGTTTTGTGTCACCAAAGTAGGGGTGTAATAGCCAAAATGCATTTGACAGTGAGGCTGGTTCTGGACACATTCAATCTGTGAATGGAGATAGGTAAGATCTTTTAAACAGACTAATTTTTCCTTAAAGAAGTAACTAAAGCTTTCTGCAAATACAAAACCTCAACAGATACTTCTATTAAGACCATGCATACAATCTCATATCCATTTTCAGTGTACAATAGTATAATTTACCTTGGTCCATTAAAATGATCTAGGGATGCTCCTTCCTCCCCCTGCAAGAAAAATAAGCACTGTTCCTGTAGCTTTGCCAGTCTTTCTTTTTCAGACTCTGCATATGGCATCACTAAAAAAAGCTACCAAATCATACGGCTAAATTCAAAAGCAGTGTGCAGTTTTGTATGTCCAACATTAATTTCTCTGACAAAACACTGGAAGGCAAACCATGAGTTTTCTTTCATCCTCTCACCTCTGTCTCTGTGAGTTGCATCTGTATTTCCCTATCGTATTCTCAGCCTTTGCAATTGTTTTTGAAGACTTATGATATTTGGTGTTCTTTCTTTTTGTCCCTTGGTTGGCACACTGCAGAGAAAAGCCCTCAGGCATCATGGTTGTTGAACAGCTTGAGAACTTGAGCTAATGTGTCCCAGTGGCTTCTGAACTGACATAGGTAGGCCTCATTAATCTGCATTTAACTATGTAGACAATCCTGGTGTGGTCTCTACTGTGCTCACAACCTTTAAAACAAAGCTAAATAGCCCTTTGAGGACAGAGGTGAGCCTGCACGCCACCTGCCAGAATTTTCCTATGGTCAAGAGCCACTAGGCCTACCCCTTATCCTTAAAGAGCAGGAAGATGCTCAAGTATGGGGTCCAAGGAAGGGGACAAGTCCCACTACTCCTTCATGTACCTCTCCATTCCTTGCTGGCCCAGCAGTGGTTGCTGGCTGGCTTCTTCCTAGACCGGGGATTCAGGAAACCCATCACATCATGGCCTCACCTCAAGTGGGAACTGCCCCTAAACTCCCTGGAAACTACATTTAGCTGTAGAACTGCAGTGCAGCCCCGCTGCCTGCTGGGTGCTAACAGCCCTGTCCACCAGGGCCATGGTTGGAAGCTGCAGCTGCATTGGAGGAGGGAGGTGAGATGCCTGGAGAGGGTCCCGGCATCCCGTGATGTCAGGGACAAATTTTGCAACTAGGCACCACCCCTTGCTAGCCAGGAGGCGGTGAGAAGATGATGTTCCTATATCTCTGCTGGAAGTCTTTGACTCTGTGTTCTTAAAGACACAGATAGCAAGCACAGAGGGCACTGGCACCCTGCTGATTTGAATTTGCAGTTCACTTGAGCTCAGTTTCAAAAAAGCCTTTCATTTGAGTACATAACATATCAACTTCCCCACTACCTCACATGCAATTTAAGAAAAACCATTCAGAGCTCTGTAACCTCTCACAGTGGTTCAGACAGTCCTGGGCTTCAGAAAATATCTGGGAATATACAAAGAAATTATATTTTCAAATGAATGTATTTTCATCAGGTTTTCTCTGCATCTGAGAGCTGCGCTGTTTGTGAGCCTGATGTATTTGAAGACAGCTGCATAATTTAAGTTATTGATGGAAGCATCTGTAGAATAAAGATTTTTGGTTTCCCCATTTTTTCTCAGCCATATTTCACTCCCTCCCTTTGAGTCCATGCCAGCACAGTGGGCTTAAATATTTGATGGCAAGAAAATTGTTTTATTTAGCTTATAGATAGGCGTAAGACTTTTCTAGCTACGGAACTACAAAAACCATCTGAGCACAAGATCCAGAGGAGAAGGGTTTTATATGCAATCACACAACATGACAAAACTTCCAGATCATAGAAGTGAAGGCTGGCTATTGACACAGTGGTGGCAAAGTGAAGTTCAAGGTATAAACCAAGAGCAAATTGCAGCGTGAGAGATGGCCACTGTGCATGAGAAGTGCGAAGGGTGTGGGTTCAAATAGACACCTCTGAAAACCTGACAAATTTATTGGTGATTTCACATCTAGGAGTAAATCTGCCACAGTTTCTAGGAATGGCATGGGGCACTTGCAGCTTTTTTTTTCGAAGTGGGACATTCTGATTTGCTTCAGGCTGAGGTGCTGCGGGTGCTCCTGGTCCTCAGGTGCTCAGGCAAAAGTGAGGTGGTTTTAAAAAAGCTGAGTGGCCACAGCAGTGTTTGCAGATCCGCTGCAACTTTTATTTCCTTGCTATGGAAAAAGGAGTAGCCGGCTCAAGAATGAATTCATTTCAGTACTCATGTGCACAGATATATTTTAATGCCAGATTTTATTTTATTTTATTTTATTTTATTTTATTTTATTTTATTTGTACTGCATATATAAACATTATAATCCAACATTTTCTGAACAAGGAGTGTTTCAGAAAAGGGAGGGAACTGTGTGCAAAGTTCAGTTTTCAGGGCTTCCTCTCTGCTGACCTAAGATGTACTCAGAGGTAGATAATAAGTGTATACCCTTAGTTTAGATTTTAATGGCTACACCTCCACACAGAAAGAATTTCCATGAAGAACACTTGCTTCCTTAAGAGAGGCCCAGTGTGGAAAACCAGGATATTACAACACACAAAATAATGGAATAAAAATGCCTGTTGCCATGTTTGCTTATTACACACTTTGATCAAGCCAATCCTATTAGTTTTCTTCCTATCATCTTATGAAGCTACCATGTGCAGAGCTTTAGCAACAGGTACTTGGTGCATTTCAAAATAGAGAGCTTTTGGTTGGGCAGGGCTTAGAAGCAGAGGCCTTTCCGACTGAGTTAAGGCAATAAATTCCCAATGGGCAGCACAGGAGCAAGAATTAATAATTTTTTTCTCTAGCTGGTGTTGGCTGTAAAAGCACGCAGACACGCAGGGTCAGCTGCAAACAGCTGTGGCAGTTCAAGATGCAAGTGTGTTCCAGCTGGTTGTTACTGCCCTTCAGCTGGAGGTCAGCAAGCAGGGAGCAGAGAAGTGGAGGCTGGGCAGAAGGACGTCATCTCTTCTTCCAGTTCCATACTTAAGCTGTTAAGAGTCAGCAAGCTCAGTTTGTCTAAATTCCACTCCATGACAGTAATTTTGGCAGCACAGTTATAATAATTGGTTGTTGACTGTGCAAAATGATCTAAAACTCAACAGGCTTCAGGTGAAGAAAATCCTGATTTATATCTGAAAAATTGAACGTGGAACTCGGAATCAGATATGAGCAAGCTGGGTTGTCAGGGTCAGTGGTATGGCCTTGTACAGCAAGCCTTTGGTTCCTCAACAGGTAACCTCACCAGAAATTTTCACCTCTGTTCAGGTGAAAGCTTGGTCTTCCAGGCTTAACTACTGGGTGAACAGGAATCGGAGGGAACAGTTCCCTTATTTGTTTAAAGGAAATGTAAGACCTAGAAATGTAATGAATCAAGGCAAGACCCAGATCAGACTTAGAAAGCACACAGCCCAATTCTCAGGCTTTTAATGCTTTTCTTCTTTAATTGGACTTACTGTGGTTTCTGCTTATTTGAATAAAGATGTGCTTGGATTTATTCTGTCTTGAATGATGCCATGTGATATTCCTGGGATTCAGAGAGGACTGTGGGATTCTCATAGGTATTTTAAGCTGAATATTGATGGGAAAGGTGACATGGATTGTCACACAAACAGAAATTGCCATGACTACCAATAGTGCTAATCCAATGCCATGACTGACTAAACCTGACCTCATTGTGCTCAATAAAGAACTAAGCAAAGATTTCTGCAGGTTTGTTGGTTTTCCAGCTGTGATACCAGCAGTTATCTAACTCGATACAGCTTGAGGAATTTGCATGGATAATGGGCATGGATTGAACAGCGTCCCAGAAAGCTACTTTTATAAATAATGCCTTTTGAAGATCACTAACAGAGTGCAGCACAAGGCTAGTTCATCTGAGCTTTAGGATGAAATGGAGATCTTACACTCCCTTCTTTCATACAAGAGCGCAGGGACAAGATCAACATACCAATTACTGCAGGAGGTATTGCATCAGCTATCAAGTTAATGAAATTAAACAAGTCCCTGGAGCTGTCTTTTGCTGCTTCATTAGTGGATCTTTAGTTCATATTGTGTTCCATGAGATTCTGAACTAAGGAGCTATCAGCCGAGGAGCCATTTTAGCACAGAGATTTTGGAGTAGGTGCAGCTCAGGCCTGAAATCCAAGCAGCTGAAAGGCTTTGCAGTTGCTCTGTCAAGTTGCATGGCTGAATCCTGTACAATGCTCTGTGTGTGCAAGCACAGAGAAGAAAATGATGAGCAGGGCAGGGAATTCAGCAAGCAGCAATGAAACCACTGCTGAGTGGAGGCCAAGCATCTTGTCCTTAGCAGCAGGAGTAAGGCCAAAGCTGGGCCTGCATAGTTTCAAAGTTCATTTGCATTCTGCCAATCTGCTTTAAAGCTGTTGCCTCTTCAGGGAGACCGTTCTGCAACTGTATTCCCCTGGACTCAAGGCTGTGAAAGAAGGCCAGAACAAGCCCTACATGCTCCCAGAGTCCCTTGAGGGCTGCAGGAAGGCTCCTGCAAAAGCATTTGCCTGGTTGCCCTGGCTGGTCACACAGGGATTAATTTCATGAGGACCTTGAGACTTCTTTAGTTTCAGCTCTTGGAGTTATGCCTACTGCCGAGTGCTGGCTCTGCTCAGGGATGGCCTCTGCTCTCCCTACAGTCTCTGAATTTGTGCAATTTCCATTTTCTCCTTTCACTTTAAAGCACAGTACCAGTGTGCAGACTGCAAATGAACCAGAACACATCAATGTCACAGGCAGAGAGTGTTCCTACACAAAATAAAATCACTTTGAATAAGCTCTAAACATCGTTCTGCAAAACACATCCCTTACCAAAATGCTCCTTATTTTACCAGCCATTTCTCTAACAACTATTCTTGCACAGCAAACTTGGAAAGTTGTTGAGAAGCTGCACTGTATTCAGAGGCTCTCCAAATTCAGGCAAGATTTGAAGGGAAAATTAATTCAGAAGTTTTCCTCCCCATTCCTGATTCCTAGCGTAGCTTTTCACCTGCTGTCTTCCTCCTTACCCCAAAGCTGCTAATACTCTTATGCTGAAATAGAGTGCCCAAGTCTCACTGTAACACACACACCACATACTTTAAGAGATCAGAAAAAAATAAATAAAATGAGGGATCCCCACATGCTGATAGCTGATTCCTTATCAACACATCAAGGCTCTTCCCAAATCCACAGAGGACCTGTTCTCTTTGAAATTCCCAAAATACTGACAAAAATAATTAATTAAATTGTCTGCTGTCTCTGTTTCTTAAGACGAGTCAAGCATGTTAATCCCAAAGCTATCTTTAACCTACACCAGCTTCCTTTACCCTCATACATCTCCTTTGGCTCCTGCCATGGTGGTTGGAAAGCGATCTGGCTCTGAACTCAGCTGATTTGGGCTATTGTCATGTAGGTGAATATCGGGATGTTCCCTTAGAAGCCATTCTCATCTTTTTTGTGAATGTCCAGAATTTCCATATAGAAAAATAATGGTATATTTAAATTATGCATTTGTTTCTTTATTTTTCCAGAACACAAGGACAATGAAACTAGACTGATGCTGTCTACACAATAGCGGAATAGCTACAGACAGGAATAGCGGACCAGTGGACAGACATCTACGCTACTGAAATAACATTCAAGAGGTAAGTGCTGAGCTTTTGTCCAGGTGTGGAGCTGACGCAGGCTGCTCCTCAGTTCAACGGATTTCTCAATGGCACTTTCATTCCCCTATATCCATTTTTGCTAGCCTGAGGAGAGCCATCTCTGTGCTCAAGTCCTGTCAGAAAAGATGAGCTACACTGCTGATTATTTGCTGCTGGGAAAGTCATTCTAGTGAACTGTAAGAAAAATCATCTGCCCAGGAGTGCTGTCGACTGCAGAAACACACAGATCTAAAACAAAGGCACACACACACACCTTGACCAAACCTGCTGGTTTCGGATTGTGATTGTAGGCGATTTCAAAGGGGTGTAGGGGTGAAAGTTCCAGTAATCGTGGCAAATATATTGGAACTGGGTCCCTAATTATATTATCTTTTATGAAAATCCCAGCCAGCAACCGGAGTTTTGTGCTTTGTCAAAGTTATGCCACCAATATACTTCTCTTTTGATGCATAAAATACTTGAACATAGCTGCCAAGTCCATTCCTCTTACCTGCCTCCTCTGCAACTCCCTGGAATTCAATCAGTCCCCGGGCCAAGCTGTGTGAGAAATGGAGGAGACAGTCAAAGAAGACCTCTCTGTTCACGTGTCTGGATTTCAATCAGTCTAATATGCAAGCCCATTTAGTGGAAATGTGCTGTTTGGTCATGCCTGTGAAATGCTGCTTCTTGTGGAGGAATAATTGGCTCATTGAAACAGGAGTTGGGTGGCAGGACGGTTTGCCCCACGGTATCAAATAGTGGTCTCAGCTCAGAACAGAGACTGTAACATCTGTTCAGAGTGTAAGATGCAAGAGCTCTTTTAAAGCTAAGGAGGGAAAGGAATGGGAGGATATGAAATGGGATAGTAAGCAAGCAGCCAACTCATGAGACCAGAATGGATAGAGAATAATCCCAAAACAAGAAATAGCAGCTTGTAGTGGCTCAAGGAGGCAGCCAAACACAGCCTGCAGCTGATATCAAAGGTTCCCAGTGACACCATAAAGCAAAAATTGTTTAGGAAGTCCCACTTTAAAGTAGTCATCCTCCTTTTTTGCAATAATCCTCTGCATCCATCGGAGTCAACATGGGCTTGATTTTGATATCTGTTTGATTATTTTTTGCATACCATTCCTGAGAATACGGCTCAGGCTTGATTTCTAAAGGCGAGGGCTTGATTTTTCTGAGTGCTCAAAACTCTTGTTGACTTCAAGAGGAGATGTGGCCACTCATATCTTCTGAAAATCAGGTCCATCACATGTGAGCATGTGGTTCTTTCTATTTGTCGCAGAACTAAAAAGAAGTTTTGATGGAAAACAAGTTTTATATCTTCTCTTTCATACAGACAACATGTAGAACTGCCCTTGGGGCTTTCAATATGTTTACATGCTTTCACAATTAACCCTAATGGGACAAATGTGGCATTTTTTTTTCTTCTCTGAGCAGATATACTCAAAGCTGCAAAACATCCAGTGTTTAAATAGATCTCATTATATCAGCTACACGAAATCTCTCCTCTTTATGTACAGAGGATTAGACTTCTTTTCACTGTCATGCAACATTAAAATAGGAAGGCATACACAAGGCTGACACGGATTTGACAAAAATTAATGATTTGTACATCACTTTAATGCTTTAAATCTGCAATTCATGTATGCTAATTAGGTCATAATGGGGCTGTTTGAGAACAGAACTGTCATCAGGCTGCTCTGGCGGCTTCTGGGAGCCGAGATACAGCTCTGCCTTCCCCTGGTTGGCTCCTGGAGTCTGTGCTGTAACCTGGCAGATCTATGACACCATTTTTTTCTTACACAATTGTTTCCTGGATGTGGTGCTTTAATCTATCAGAGTTATGATGGCATATCTCAAATAGTGAGCTCCTGGATCCTGCAATACATCCTGGTGGAAACGGCATCCAGGCGCTATATCTCAGTGATTGATTCCTTGATTTTAAACTGTCACACTCTATCTCATAGGGCAGCTGTCAGCTTCCCAGATGCATGAAGTTGTATTTATGCAGTGTGCTATGAAAAAAAAATATGATGATTTTATTTACAGATAAGTAAGGTTGTAAAACTTAGGAAAAACAAAAGGGGATTCAAAAACACGTCTATATTTTATTTTTCATCTGAAAAGCCTGGTGTATCTCTCTGTTGCAGGAGAACAAAACTGCTCCCTTGTTCAGAGATCTCTTTGGTTCTGCACCGGTGGTGCAAAGACAAAAGCTGTCACAACAGAGGGAGAAAAAGCCAGAAAGAACCTTCACAAATGGGACAACGGGAAGCAGCGCATCTTGCAAAATGATAATGGTGCAGAGCATTGTGCCATGTGATAACATGAGCTGCTGTCTTTGCTGACAACTGTTCTTTACAGGTTCTACCAAAGCCCAAAGCTGCTTTACAGTTTGAACAAGAGTACTTTGTATGGAAATTCCACAAAGCATGCAGTACCAGAGGAGAAAGTTATGCCTTGATGGGAGTTTCTTCAGGGGGGTGTTATAGGTGCCTGAGGATAGCTTGATCTTTCAGTCAGCTCCAGATTATAAAGGACTATTTGCAGGAGACATACCACATTCTTTGTTCTAGAAAACTGAAAGAAAGGCTAAGTGTAGATGAATCTTTAAAGATTATGGGATTTTAACAATAGTTGTGCAAGGAATCTTGTATTTTAAAAAATCTGGGAAGCAACAGGTCCAGGTAGCAACTGGATTCTTCTGCCTGTGGGATCCCTCATTTTGACTCCTTTTTTGGCACATTGTCTGCAGTCTTGTTCTCCCTTTTGTTTTTTCTCCATCTATATACTCACATGCACACAAAGACATCCATTCACTTATATTTATGGTCACAACTGTACTTGTGGTGAGCGTGCATTTTCTACAGCCAAAAAAACCCTGTCCCATTAGGATATCTACCAGTCAGGTCTTTCCTTGGCCTATGTATCTGTACTGTACCTTGTAAATGTGGGGTATTTTCATCACATTAACAGTAATAACACTGTTCCTCATCCATTTCTTAGCAGTCATTTTTAAGAAATAAGGTCATGAAAGTTCATTTTCTTTGGCATTTTGCATGGTCACATGTAAAGAGGAAGAAGATGCCCTCTTATAGCATGTCTGTTCCCTTGTAGAAAAGCACATTCACAGCATATCTTCAAGGCAAAGCAGCCCCATTCATAATCTCACTTTACATATACAGTCAACAATCGAAATCAAAATATAGAAGGTCTGCTAGGCAGCATGTCTTGCCTACTTTGTAGACAGAGTGCTAGGGTACATGCTTGATGATCTAAGAAGTGCTGACGTGGCAAATCTTGGAGTAGCAGCCCATTTTGACCACTCAGCAACACTTTTGTGCAAAGTGGTAGACAGCATGGACTACAGAATAGCTGTAGGTTTTGTACTGTGCCTTAGAGTCCCAACAGAGATTAAAGCTCTCCTGTGGTTGGTGCTGCATACTCATCGTAAGACACGATCCCCCTCCCAAAGCTTGCAGTCAAACAGACAAGACAGATGAAAGACGGGAAGTAGAAGAGGCACACAGAAGTGAAGTGATTTGCCTGAGGTCACACAGCAGGTCAGTGACAGAGCCAAGAACAAGAAGCCTTGCTACTTCTTGCCAGCATGATGTCCATTGCCTAAAGCTATGTGCAGAATTTCTCTGAGGCTGAAACGCTCACAGTCTTCTGCAGGGCCATTGCCAGCAGCAGAGTGCAGCTGTGCTGTGAAACGATGGCTTTTACTTTCTGCAAGGGAGCTCTGTGCATGGCCTTTGTGGGGCTTGAGCACAGGGCAGTGCAATGTGGGTTTGTGCAGCTGCCCTGGCACTATCTCCTCGCTGGTCTGGCAGCTCCGTCATAACATGGAGAGGTAAGTACAGTCATGGTGCTAGACAGAATCTGTGTCCACAAGAAATGTTCTCCAAGTCATAGCTACTAAGTACAGTATTTGCCAACGGTGAGATGTGATTAGCTCCCCTTCTCCTTCCCCCTTAACTGGGCTAGCTGCATTTTATTGTTTAGTAAAAAGTATTTCTTCTTGTGCTGCTCTTTAGCACTTATTCATGAGGAAAAGAGTATCTTTCCTTTGCAGAGGGAAGCCAGTGACCAGATGCAAACTTGAAATATATTTTTATAGGACCATCTTTCAAGAGTTAAGATGCTCTGCCACTGTTAATCCAGGTCAGAACTGGCTTCCCTGTTGGAGTAAAATAAATAAAGCCAAATACCTCTGTAGCCTCATAAGTATAATTCAGCATAACGCTGGGCAGGACAGAAACAACCTACCTAATGACTTCTCCAGCTTTTGCTGGCTTTCCTGAATGAAGTTTGCTCCTGACAGGACAAGCAGCTGGAGCCAGGCCAAAGGAAGCAACTGGGAATCCAGACATTTGTCATAAGCATAGTTCAGATTGCCTTTGACTAGTATGCGGAGGATTTATGTATCTCGTAATTACTTTAAGCCCTGGACCTTCTTTTACCTGCTTAGAAGTTGGATGTCAAGCGGTGCACCAGAACAGTGCAGGAGTATTTAACAGAACATGTAATGTATATGTACATGTACAAGGTGCAAAGTGAGAGCAGATACCAACATTAAGGTGTGACAGTACATGCTTAGTGATAGTCCTAGTTTAAGAAAATGGGGTAAATGCAATCTTTACAGTATATTTTGTTTGCTTTAGGTAGAAATTGCCTTCTGATTCTCTGGATACAGCAAACTTGTCAGCAAGCATATTAATGCCAGATTGATTTTTCCAGCAGTCCTTGTCCTACTCATCATTTCACATATAAACATACTGAGAAATAAAATGCCTGTGTTTCCAGTGAAAAGCAGCAGCTCTTTCTACAGGGACTTGTGGTATATGGTGAAGTTCACCGTGCAGGACAGGAAATCTATTGCTAAAGAGGCAGGTTGTGAAAATATTGGCCCGGTTTCAGTTCAATTGTTCTCAACGTTGTCACTGATGTCTCCACAGTCACCAGTGTCACATTCCTAGCCGCAAAAGCTGAACTCAGTTTTTCCCAAAATTACACCAGAGCTTGATAGCCAGCTGGAGGCTCCCTGGGTCTGAGTCCCACAGATGACAAATGCCCACAGCCACAGGATCTGTTCCACAGCAAACGCCAACCACTGTGTGTTGGGAGCAGCTGCCCAGCACCTGAGACAGCCACACTGAGTAACACTCCTACCTGAGCTCCTGAACTTTCTGTGGGCCCAGTTCCAGCTTTTTTAGAAATACCTTCCCCTGCTCAAGGAAGCCAGGGGCCTTTTAAGTCATGTCTGACGCTCTGCTTTCTCCTTCAATTTAGCTGCCTCCCATTTCTGCACCTCTGTCAGGCAGCCTTCTCCATATGCATGTTGCCTGTCATCTTGCTCAGAAAATGCAACTATACAACATAATTAGTATTAATGATGTGAGAGATTGAGTTTCTTATTTGTATTAATTGCTGATTAATGCTTTAAATGTCTCTACCACTTACAAGGGTTTTAAATTAGAAGTATTCCTTTCTGTAGTGTCTTCTCGGAGGGGGGCTCTTACTGACTGGCGCTGACTAAACCCCGAGTGTGCCATGAGGTTGTTTATATGTTCAGGTCTGTTACCACAAAACAGGGAAAACACTGACGGAGCTTGCTTAAGGGGGGGAAATTATTTCACAGCTAGCACTGCACTGAGCTGCGTGTTTGGATTTTGAATAAAAAACATTGCTGTGAAGCTGGAGGTGCCTTGTGTTAGCCCTTTGGTAGCACTGCCAGTCTTACAGGTGAAAGAGGATCTTAGCTTTTGTTGTTATCTCTGTGTGTGGGTAAAGAATTTGGTGCCCTTTTCTCTGTTAAGGGAACCTCTGTAAACCACTGTCTGCTACCAGGGACCAGCGCTTGGCTCTGTTTTGACAGCTGGAGGCTGGGAGAGCTCTCCTATACATACTGTTGATGTATTGTTCAAGCATTTAGCTTTGTGTGTCAATTTTAGAAAACTGTACTGGCAGCTTCTCGGCCCAGCCCTCTGAATAACAGTGACTGCTAAGGTGTCCAGCCAGTGATCTCTTTGGGATGCAGAAGTAAGTGGTCACAGAGAGCAGCACAAAAAATGCCATGTTCTCAAAATCCAGTCAATAATTATGAATTAGATATGCAGGATAAGGAATCTGGCTGGGGAATATATGGGTATATCAATGTACCTATTCCACAAGAACACTTTCCTAAGCAGAAAGGGGAATGTACTGCCCATGAAATGTACCTCTGAATTGTATTAATTCTTCCGTAAGAGGGGTTATATTGACATAGATAGTTCACAGAGAGCAACCAACCTGGAAGCTCTTAGACTGTATGGGCTTGCACCTAGAAACAGCAGTCCCATCTTCTGTGTAGGTATCTGACATCATTGCTTTGGTACCACAGCTTTGCAATTTAATTCAGTTTCTGCATTCTGCTACCAATGTGCAGTCCTCAGCTGGAAGAAATAAATGCTGTGACTCATGTTGGTCAGCTGGTTTAAGACATCATCTTCCAATTTATTCTTATTAGACCACATCAGTTCATAGTAGGGATGGCAGAATAGAATATGTGCTGTCCAACAACCAGTGTCACACACCAGGCTCTGTGACACTGCTGGGCCAAGACATGAAATAGTAAGGCAGAGACTGGAGCTCCCTTCCAGATGTTCCAGAGCTGCTTCTCAGAGCCCTGCATCCCAGCTGGAGGAAAGACTTCAATGACAGTTTTCCACTGAGGTCAGGAAAATAAAAGGAGCTCCCCATAAAAGGAGCTGTGGCTTGCAGGGTTTGACCTTCCTCAGGGGGAGGGGTGGGTTTATATGTATGTCTTCCAGCAGGTGAGTACTTCCCAGTTTGAGGAGAGGGCAGCCTGTTTGTTGTTGTGAGCTAAGGTGTCTACCATGAAACTGCTCTTCTGCACCCTCTGTAGTAACTCCAAGAGGAGGAGGCTGAGTTGAGTTTCACTCCAAGGATGCAAAGTGTCATGGAGTGCATCACCTACTTACCTGTCCTAAACAGCGTGCTCTTATTGGCAATGAGTGGGCTTATGAGCGGGCTCATGAGCTTTCACATGAAAGGTATTGCATTAAACCAAAATACTTATCCTAAGGTTTTGTTCTGAAAGCATGTATGGCCTTTAACTTAGCTCCTTCGTGACATCTCAGTCTCTGTTTCAGATTTGTGGCCTTTCTGGGAAGATGCTGAAATCTGGTTTCAATTAATCTAAGAAGAGTTTGTTCTATTCGATCTGATCCAGGCCACTCTATGTAGAGAGAGATGTCCCTGTTGATGAAGCTGTTATTTCAGCTTTACAAAAATGTGGTTCTGACAGGCTCTCAGTGGAGAAGGACTCCTGGGAGGGCAAATGTGAGATAGTGGTCTGGCAGTGGGCTGCCCAAGCTGTTTATAGCTTAGACAGCACTCACGTCAGCTGTCCTCTCTAGCCCGTGCTTCATGCTCTCAGAGATACAATGTGGCCCTTTCCTCCTCACTGTTATGATTCTTCACAAGGACTAAAACACATTTTCCAACCCATTTAACTTCATACTTTACAGAATGTTTTAAAGTAGTAGTTTTTTGGCAAGCTCATAGATTTTAAGTTTAATAAATAAATCTTCCTATTTTTTAAAGGCTTTTGATCTCTCTAAACATGACAAATGGACCAGAAACCATAGGTAGTTAAGAGGGGACTCAGATCCATAGCAGGCATGTTTAACTACAGGAGCAGCACACTGTAGATATATTTTAAGACATAGTTAAGATCCTAAAGTTCCTTTAGCTGGGTCACATCTGGTCTTTCTCTCCTTGCCTTGGGACAGTGGCTGTCCCCTGCCTCTTACATGAGGATGGGCCCAAAATCGCGGCTAAACCCTGCACCAGAAATGATGCAGCCCCACTCTCTCTCCATGTGGCCAGAGCACTTCAGCCTCTCTGAGAGGGCTCTTGTCTACATATTGCAGCCTGTAACCCTGGGAGTGCACAGCACAGTGTCCCCCAGAGCTAGTCACATTCCTGCACTCAGGTTGGGTTTGCCCAAGAGGTGCACTGGTGCATAGGCCCTCACCAGTCTGCCTGGGTTAGAATGCCCTTTAGCACGCACAAAATTACAAGGGATGTAGGACTGCTTAGGGTCCTTAGTCACATACTTATCACTTGACAGCTGGGGTGAAACACACATTTGCAATGAAAATGTGGGTGCAAATGGACGTTTTAGCAGTGTGTCTTCAGCTATTATATTGATTGTCACCTGAACTCTTTGCCCTCCTCTGTGACAACTCAGAAAGGGAATAATTACCAGCATTATCCTAAAAGATCATGGGTATCATACAAACAGTCTGATATAAACTGATTTCAACTAGGAGCTATTAGAGAACACCAGAGAGCCACTCTGCAATGCCCCAGTCCAGTTTTTGGTTGTGTGGTGTTGATAACATCAGTGTAAGGAAAGCAGGAAATTCCACACCCTGCACTGGAAAATAAAGGAAGAAGTTGGATGACAATTTTCAGGTCATTTAACAACAGATTTGTGACCTATTTTCTCTTTTTTTTTTTCAAAAAACAACTGATAGATGGGGACTGGTTTTTCTTTTTCATTACATTCAGGAGTTACTTTCTTTTCATTGAGCATGAGTATGAGTGTTTTACAGAAGCAGCAAATAAGGTTTTCCATGGGCCTCTTTTTTTCAGTCCTTCCCTTGTGCATGGTAACTAGAATTCAAATTCTGCAATGAATTGCTCAAAATATAGACATGCCTATGCAATGCTGACTTAATCAGTATTCTGCATTTTCATTGGTAAGCCCAGTGCAGCCTGCCCACGAGTTTAGTGTCGCTATTACAGAGCAAGAGGAAAAGAAATGCCAGCCAGTCCAAACACAGAACATTGAAAAGGTCAACAAAGTAGAGCATGCTGCTATGATTCATAGAGACTTTAAGAGTCTAATATTTCATCTCATGACAAAGATTGTAATGAGAACTGAAAATGGCACAACATTAATTCATCTTTGTGACAAACACCATAATGAGAGTGGAAGTGTACAAGCTTCAAATATTCGTGCTACTGATCTGTGGTCCTTGTTCTGTAACTGGACACAAAGCCCAACTGCTGACTTAGAAATAGAAATCTAAACCCAACAATTTCCACAGCTACTCTGAACAGCCTTTCACATGTTCTGATGCTAATGTAGGCAGAGCACACAAGCCTACCAAAGGCACCCGGATCTGCTGTGTACTACCCACAAGCACATGGTCTGGTTGCCATGGCATGTCCATGGTCCATGCTGAACTGTGTAGCTGCATGTGTGTTTGTACAGTTGTGTAACAAACCTGCTGTTTGCACGGGCTTATGTCCACAATGGTAGAAACTCCCTGTAGACACTGGGAGTTGGCTGAGGACAAAGCTAAGCTGGATGGTAGCAACAAGTCCCTTATTTTCTGCCTCTCACTAGTACTAATATAAATGGAGAGGAAGAAGGTATATATATATAGAAAGTGCTTTCACCTACTATATTTTTAGTTGGCATTTTCCATGTTATCCTTAGGGTCACAGCAAGCTAAGCAGAGCATGAATTGCAAGTCTAATTTTATTTTCTGTTGATTTGCTTTAAAAAAAGAAAAAAAAGAAAAAAGAGAACAGGAAAAGAAATGGCATATGGACTGTGGCACTGTGGCAGCAATTCTTGGAAATGCTCAGATTCATTAAATAAACAGACGTGTATTCTTGAGTATTGTGATACAAGAGGCTGCAACATCATACCTCACTTTCTGGGCATTGGGCACAGCCTTTGGATTCAGCTCCACAGGCTGCTCTAACATGGTGAGTCTTCTCTCCTTGTAGTGTCACTGTAAATGACCCTCCACTCTGCCCCGAGGTTTCCAAGTACATCCCTTTGCATACTTCAATCTCTGGCTAACGATCCCCTCCCCTGAAGACACCTAATTATGATTATGTGCGAAGCAGCCTGAAAAGCTTTGGATGTCTGATAAAAAGCAAAGAAAAGAACTGGCAATTTTCAAGAGGTCTGGCCCAAAACACAGCTTGGCTAGCGGGACCTGGCCTCGAATAGCACCTACAATGTTGCTAGAGCAGGGTAATTTTTGTGTCTGAGAGCAGGAATCTGCTATGGCGTGGGTCACATTGACCAGGGGGATTACATTAACTGCAGAGATTCTTGTTGATCGGTCCTTTCCCTTCCTTTCCTCCCATGCTTGCAATTGCAGAATTTCCTTCAGGCAATGGAAGCAATTTACTTGCTTAAGTAACATTAGGAAAGTATTTAACGTATATTTAACAGTGTCACAGTGCAATTTAGCAGCTGGAAACAAGGAGCAAATGAGCACCATGTGACATACCAGCTCGTAATGGGCCATCCACAAGTGCTCCGTGGAGCATAGTTTAAGAATCAGTGTTTTATTCCATGTTTTAAAGAAATCCATATTAATAAAATACTCCATCTCTCCTTACACACATATACTCAGCCATGCAGAGATGTGTGTTTCGCATTGCAAACTATACAAACAGAAGATGTGTTAGCCACTAGTGAAATGGAAGGACTGCAGCAGCTGTTTAAAAGCACACAGTCACACTACACAGCATGCTGGAGTGGGAAGTGAAGAGAAATATTGTATCAGGTCGTAACTACAGGAGGAATTTAGATAAGCAGGAGGAATTTAAAAAAAACAGAATGTGATCACCCACACTGAAATTTAATTAGACCTCCAGAGCTTCCATCCTCTTACAAAAGGTGTCATAGGATTGCCAGCAAAGGCGAGCAGTTACTATTCTTGTGCTTGGCAATGTATAAACAGGCAGGATGATATAATTTATATCCTGAAGACTTAACAGCTTAAAGCCCCCAATTAGAGTGTCAGGAAAAAAAGCAGAGTAGAGACAAGAGGGGAGAGGTGGGTTGGGAGGAGGGAAGAACGTGTATGGTTAACTTCTGGTTTTGGCCTTACTGAGACTATCTACAATGCTTAAGGTGCAACTGTGCGTATATTTTCAGGGTCAGAGCTTCCTCGAAAACAAGCTTGTAAAAGATAAGTTAAAATGAGGAGGAATGGGATGGTCAGAGGATGTTGGAGAACAAACATGTATATGTGAAGTGCAGGTTTCCTATAATTTTAAGGGTTCCAAGTGATCTGAAAAAAAGTTTCGTGTTAAAGAGGCAGCAGTCCTATGGTTGATGAATCCTGTTCCAAGGGAAGAGGTAGAAGGGCAGCAGGGTGGAAGGAAAAACTCTGGTGTCTCAGCCAAAATAAGGCGGAAGTGAGTGGAGATCTGCAGTCACATATTCACTTATTCATAGTTCCCTTTAAAGGTTCCACTGTAAAGATGAATTATATCCTTTAGCACCATGGTGAAGCATCAGTAGCTCCAGGATTCTGCTTTCCCTGGAGGTCTGCTGTTCAAGCTGCAGCAAATGTACTATGAAGTCAAAATACTCAGCTGGCCCTAGCTGAAGTTGGTTTTAAAGATCTCTTTGACTTCATTGACAGCCAGGTTGCACCACTGGTACTTTTATGAGCCATTTTAAATTTTTATGACATTTTAAACTGATTATTTTGAAGTTGGTTTCCAAGTTTCTCTTTCATGCTGGAATGTTGCATTAATTCATCCTTAATTGATCCATACGATTCCAATTTTCTCAATTCAAACAAGTTTAGAACTTGAGGAGTCAAGATAGTATCTTTAAGTTTATTACCAAAGATATCATTTCTGTAGTTTATATTCCTTTGCAGAGGTAACAAGCAGCAGCTTTCTGTCAAGGAAAAAAAAAAAAAGTCTTGGAAGAAAGATATGTACCCTGAATTGTACTATTTTTCCAAAGAAAGTTGTTTTAACTGTAGTTATTTAAACTGCATTTGATCTCAGAGGATGTAAAGATGACTAGACGCTATGGTTACTTGATTTCTGCAAGCTGTAGTTGCTTGCTAAAATATAGTTGGAAGGACTGCTATTTAGTGAGACTATTGTTAGATGCTGTGGTCTTCTTTTTTCTCCCCTGAAAAATGTGAAATATGTCCATACTGATTAAAAATATTCAAGCTCCTACTGCATGGCAGACATAACAAATTATAATTTATATTCTCATTTGAAATTAAGTTTTAGTGGAAAACGCCTATCAATCTTACTTATGGAAAAGAAAGATTTTTTTTCTACAGCTTTGTAACTGTAAAAATATGCAGATACGTTTTACTTCTCATTCTAGTGAAATAGGGCTTAAAATGTAGAGGGTGTTTTGAATTTACAGAGTCTGAAAGGGTAAGCTCATGGCTTATTTTGTGTCAGTAATGAACAGAAAAAATTGCTTCTCATACTTCCATTTGGCACTTATTTTGTATTTCTGCAATTAAAGTGGGGTTATAGTCAAAGCGACTCTAAAAATGACGCATTTATCCTCTCTCAGTGACTCCTGTATCAAATTTCCTCTGATTATAAATCAAGAGATGATTTCTCTAGCTGTCGGCACTGCAAATTCATCCTGGGATCTCAAACTGCAAGCTGCATTCTTTATGCTTATTACAACATCATTCGTAACAAAGACCCAGGAATGTGGATGTGATTGACTCTGCAAGATGCAAAGTATAATCCAGCTCAATCCCCCATGGCGTAGCTGGGGGCACAGTAACACAGGGAAATGGTCTGTCACAGCTGTGAGCCAACATCCCTGCCTGTGCTATTCTTTTGTAGGTGTGTTGGTGTAACTCCCTTATGTGGACTTTCTAGCCCAGTCATATGAACATCCTTTCACTTGCTGAATAACCTGCAATGACTGCTGTGGACCGACCCTGAAAAATACAGATCTTCATCAAAAGACAGGTATGCAGGCTTTAGTTTCAGTTCATCTCTGTTTTGTCTTTAACCAGAATGAAGAAATCCCAGTGTCTGCTTTGCCAGTTCTCATGTTTCTGAGTACCTGCCCAGCTTTTCATTTTGACTTTTTTCACTTTTACACCAATCTCCTGTTGATCAGCTTTACTCAGCAAAACAAAGCTGCAGTCATAGGTGCTGGAGGCACAACCACAGTACAGGCAGTAGCACAGTGTGGTGCAGCAGCCCAGAAATGCTCAGAAGTCCAGAAAATAGTGCCTTCCCTTAGCTAGCAAGATGTATGCTAACAGAGGTGTACCTCTCTTGGTCTTAGTTGTCTTTTTTCTTTTTACACCTTCATTTTCCAGTATCATCATCACCACAGGGACTCGGTACATGTGGCTCTAGAGGTCAAGATGATTATTCCCTGAGCTGTCTGTCTCACCCAGAGGTCACTGCCTATGAGGCAAGTTTAGCACTGCCAAGTGGTGCCTAGGCTGCCACTACTCCCTGCAGCCTCTTACTTTCAATCATCAGTAAAAGGACATTTGTTCTCAGTTGCCAAACTGTAATCTGGCTGTAATCTTCTGGAATTGCTTAAGACCTGGAGTCTGCTCCACTCTCCTGAATCCGCTACAGGGAGCACCTTGTATCAAAGATCTGGGGGTCACTGACATCCTTACAGGCTCCTGCCATTGCTTAGAAGACTCTTGCCCACAGGCACATGAGTTAGAGCCCAGGGATGCAGGATGTAGGGCACCTATATGGCTTCTCCCAGCTGAACAGAGAACTCATACTGGCACTATAAGAGACTAGCAACTGTATTGTGTCAAGCTTATTTATCACCAGCTCCAGGTGTGGGAGTGATTTAGCTTTACGTTTTATGTAGCAATTTAGTGTGCTGCCACCTCACCAGCCTGCTGAGACATCTTCTAGCTAATTATACTCATTCATTAAGTGCATGCTGCCATGCACATCTTCATGCTAGAGCAAGGGTAGTGCAAACTTAGTTGGCAAGTGAAACACAAAAATGGTTATTATTGCAGTAGTGCTGGCACAGGAGAGAGATGTTAACTTGCATACAGACTCAATAATAAACAAAACGTTTGACAGAGAAAAATGTATTGGCGATGTTCCTCCATCTTTCTAAGAAACTGACAGTATATCCTACAGCCATGGGGGCCACATGCTGACAGTTACAAAGAGATTTTGTGAACAAACTAATATAGACTGTGTCAGCCTGCCATTAATTCTGGAGTTCCTTCTCTGGGTAGTTTGTAAAACGTAATCAATGGGGCATTTTTCGAAAATCTATGAAAATTGTGAGCCTGTAATTGTGCCTTCCTAAAATAATAACTGGGGAATCTGGCAAAGGAAGGTGAAAGCTACACAATGTGCCTTTCTTCCTGGCTGCTGCTGGAATGTGCCTTGCAAGCACAAGCTTTTCCCATTATGCAATAGCCTCATGCAAAATCTTCAGTGATATAATGCTACTTGCAGAAATTGGAAACTTCAGATTCACTTTTTCTTCTCTATTCTCACAATCTCTATGGTGTTAATATAAAGTTAATATCATGGCTTTCCCCTTGCCTTTCCCCCAGTAGTTTAACTGTTTATTTACATATTTTCCTATTATCTCAAGTTGTATGGCAGACTCTACACATCTGAAGATGGGCTGGTTCCAGCATCCCCATGCTTGAACTGCCTCTTGAACTTTCTCTGATTACATCATTATATATAATGATACATTATTAGTGCCATCAAGGCGTGCAGAGTTGGTCACAGTGCTTACACTCTAAATCTGACAGAAGCAAAAAAAGAGGGCAATAGTTTAAATAAAGGGGGAAGTGGAGATGACATTGAGGAGGAAATTGATTGCAGAAAGCTGTGTGAAATGAGCACTTAGATGAAAGAGGGCTCTGAAGGAGAGAAAAGAGCCTGTTGGACTAGAAGTTGGGGCTGTTCCAAAATGAGGCCCCTATTCAAGAAAGCATTTCTGTTCAGGGTAATGTTTAGGCATGAAGTCAGACATTTGTTGGACTAGGACACATAGACCTTAGGGAGACATGTATATAAAGACATGATGAGAAGGAAGAATCAATAGGAATGTAAGTACAGGAGAGCAAGGAGGTCTCATAGCTTGTGTTCAACAGGGTCAAAGTCAGCAAAGTAATGAAATGTGTGAGGTTGGTAGTACCAGAGGTTCAGGAGAAACTGGTCATTTGAGTGAGAAGACTTGCAGGAAGAGGTGCTGTCTTCTACTAAATAAATCAGTATGCTGATAGGGAGGGGGCAGATGAACATGAGTGCGTGAACTTTTCTTCAAGACTTTAGTAGCACTGTTCGGAGACCTAACCAAAAAGAAAAACAAATTAACACCTTTCTCACTCTCACAGGTTTTGAACTCTTTACTTCCTTAAATAAATGGTTTATTACTTACACCAAAGCTGTAGTTGTAAAGCACGGACCTGCACATGAGGCTTTTGCACTCCAGAGGAATGTCAAAGTTCTGTTTACAAAGAGAGGAGTGATAGCAGCAAATGTGTCTTCATCCACAAACAACAACAAAACAAGTTGAAGAGATCTTGCAAACCCAAGCTTCTCATGTGATTTTGCTTATTTCTGCTTAATGGAATGGGAGGTTTCCAGCTAGCTTTATTGTGTTGTATAGCTACACAAACAGGAGGACCAAAACTGGGAGAAAAACATAAGGCTGATTATTAGGAGGAAGAGAACAGTGTGGGTAGGAATAAAGGGGAAGAGAACTGAGATCACCTGATGGGTGTACAGCTAATTTAAGATAAAGAAGACAATCTGCTCTTGATTCCCTTGCCATACGCTTCCAGTTTGATGATAGAGTTTTAATACACAACATCTGCCGTACTAGCACTGTGTTATATTTTTATTTGTCTTCTGACTGCTGTATAATATGAGGATTATTTGATTTTTAAAAAGAGGGATGATACAGAAGTAGAGTGTAGGCTATGGACCAGACACAGGACTATGTTGGTGGAAATATCCTTGACATGTAACACATAGTGCTTACTCCAAGGGACCTGTAGAATAAATACATAGGAAAAAAAAAAAAAAAGGCAGCCTTTAAAACTTCCAACAACTTTTTATTTAATTCAGATACAGCACAGTCAGAGAAAATGCACCCTTTTGTCCCAGTCTGGCCCAATCAGGGTATATCGCACATACACGTGTGTGCAGTTGCTATGGTATATCTGTTCTCCACTTACTCACAATGCAGGTACATAATTGAGCACCCATATATTCAATATGACAAATTATTGTACCTGAATATTTCACTGAATAAATGCAAATAAGGGACAATCTCATCATATAAAAATCTGCAACTCTTGTAAAGTTGGCTTTGACTCATAGCTGAGTAATGGCATCTTCACCTGTTGTTGCTAAACTGCCGGCACGGTCCCTGCTCGTGCTGATGGATTGCAGGTCAGCCAAAGCTGTGCAAAGCAATGTAATGTAGTTTACTCATTTCAATTCCAACTACCATGGTGCACATTGACAGCTGGTAGGTGGTAATCTGTAACACCACGGTTTAACCTCTTTGTTCTTTCTACTTAAAAGCCACCTTGTAATAAAGTTTTACTGAAAAATAGAAAAAGTTGCCTCACTAGCAGTGGGAAGTAGAATAGAGTTTAACAAAAGAAACAGTAGGCTAGCTGGAGGTGTGAGTTGTTGTGTCTTTGCCTGCACTATTTGAATCATCCAGCTTTCTTAAAATAAAGCAGCTATTTATTTCAGGCTGCATCTTACAGCTACCTTAGCTGTCAGAAGTCATACATAAAAATATCCTTTCTTCCAGAGAGAGCCATTCATCACTCAACTGGTAAATATTACTCACTCCATTGATTATACTGTGATTATATTTTCTCTTTTAAATGGCTGTTAGAATTGGGTATAAAAGACCCATTTGTTTCTACTATAGATAGTCTCGGTCTTTAAATGCTTCATTGTTTTGAATTAGTCATTGCAGTTTGCACAGCTGAAATGCCGAATGTAATGCCTTTCTAGGTGAAGTCTGCGAGCTGTCTCAACCTTTTTCCTCTTCACTTTTGGGCCTTCCAAGGGAACCTCCAAATCTTATGCAATAAGTTTAGAAGTTATTATTTCCATTCCCTTGTACAGAGATGTAACTTGACTTTCTGCAGCACCAGAAATTCTGAAATAATTCTCCACAACCAAAAGGCCACAGGTCAAGCAAAACGATTTTTATCAGGTAAACAGGGTGTCAGGAGACCCGAGTCCCAAACACAGGTTTTCCTTGCCTTGCTTTCTTTCAGCATTTCATGTGCTGTCAGCTGAAGATGGTGAAATCCCATATAAAGTGCTTTAAAATTTGCAGGCTGCGGTAAAAACTCCTTCTAATCTAGTCTGTTCCTCCAGGTGTCCATGCTCTCTCTAGACATAAACTACCAGGCAAAGAATTCCCTATAAACATTGTGCAGCCCGTGAATATTATCAACCCACAGACAACCTGGCATGTGGTTAATTAATTAGACTGAATACTAATTAATTAAGGGGCATCCTCAGTGATTCTGTCCAGAGCCAGCTCAGATGGAGCCTGGCTCAGCAGCGCTTGCACAGCCTGAGGCCTGAGCTTGCTGCCTGCCTTCACACAACACTGTGACAACATGCAAGGGAACCACCAAAACACCAGGAGCAATCCTGAGTGTGCTATCTGGTGGTTTTTTCCACCACCTAGGTACCCCTACAGAGCTGGCTGAGCGTAGATCTGGTAGCCCAGCACAAAGACTATGGACTTCTTTGTTCATTGACTGCCTCTGTTCTTTCCAGACCCCTCTCTCTTCCTCTCCCTTACTCCTCTGACAGTACAAAGCTCTTCCACCAGCCAGCTGAAGTTCTATCAATTCTTTTGAGGATGCTCTCAGTATCCTGCAGACCAGCAGGGGACTTCCCAGCTGCAAGCAGCCGTAGAGACCCTTGCTGTAGACCAGCCTTTCCATCAGTACACTTATCATCTGCAGCACACAAGCTTTTGATGAAGGTTCTCTTGCAAATGGCCAGTCCATGTGGAGATGATAGGTTTTTTAGGCCACATAAGGGTAGGAAACCGTCTTTGCATCTTTCCTTTAGATACAACTCAAAGATGTTTCTTAGGTTTGTTGCAGTATGAGAAGGCAATTCTAGCAAGTTTGTCTTTGGAAGTTCAAGTTCCTTAAGCCTGGAGAAGAAGAGGAGGAAGGGTTTAACACTTTCCAAATGTCCAAACTCTTATCTGCTGTCTGTCTGTAAGTGAAAAATAGTCCTGTGGTCACATCAAAAATGCAGCACATTACAGGTTAACTGGTGAGCTCATTTTAAGCAGTTTTCATGGCTCTGAAAGTGATCTGTGTTATTTTATTAAAAGATAAACATGCACTGTATTCTGTTATAGATATGCTACATCATGGCTGTAAGAGGAAAACAAAACTGAGCTTAAAATAAAATCTTCAAAGCTACAAGAAAAAACATTCAATGAGATAATCTGAGGCTCTGAAGTTATACTGAGATCCACTTATCCATTATCTTCAAATTAGGAACCACCTGTTCTTCATAACCGTCTGTTTGTATGAATGAGGAACTCTGAGTTTAATTAAGTAGCATGTGTGGGTGGAACAGGCTTCCCGACAGCAGTGAGATTATTAATGGACATCTATATTGAATTTCTTTGCATTTTTGAAAGGCTAATTACAATGTAAATTTAGTTTTAAATTATTGCTTTGCTGTGGGATGAGAGTTGTCATTTATTATTAGGGTGGGTTTTTTTCACATCCCAGGAAAACATTGGTTTGACTGCATAAGCTCTCTGCAGTCTCTTATTTTTCCCTAATTTACACTTTTTGCTCATGGTTCAATGTGCTGTAAAATATGCCCCTATCTCTAGTTTCATTATTTTTATAGGTTTTTGTTTTGTTTCTGCTCTGCAACATTCTAAGGTTTTGAGGAAATGAAAACCAAGCTTTTCAAAAACAGGCCTGAAGCTGAAATATGAAAAAGGTGAACTTGTCTTAAGAAAATAGCCCCCACTGTCTTCCTGGTACTTTAACATTTTAACTGCTAGTTTATTACATGTAGCTGGTGATGTTTGCAACATAAACTCAAATATGCTGGATGCTAGAACATGTTCTGTTGTAGTGAACCCAGAATAATTCATATATAGTTTGTCTGTACCCACAAGCCTCAGCTGGTGGACAAGCCTGCAGCATGCCCAGCCCTTCCCATGCCCTGCTCTTCAAACTATGTGAAAAACAGTTTTGGCCCATGCTCTGAGCCAAGGTAATGCATGATTTACGTTCTCCCTATTTCCTTAACTGAGAAGTTTGACATTTGGCCTGGAATAAGCTTGGGGTGCGAGCCTGAGAGGTGCAGGCAGCGTGGGTTAGCCAGAGAAGGCTCTCACAGACAGAAGAGGATCTTTTACACCAGGCGTGTTGTGCCCACACAGTGTTTGCAGCCAGAGGGATGAGAAACGCAATGAACTAGCACATCCAGGGAGATATTATTTGACCTGTTGACCTGTTTCTGCAGTAACACGGGAAAGAAGTTGGCTGAACATCAGCAACACTTGAGTTTGGTATTTTGTGTGTTGGGAATTATTAGATGCAAGAGTGCTCTCTGGAGTGAGCTGCAGCCTGCCTGCCACTGGCCACAGGGTCACTTTGAGGCTAGAAGGAAATAGAAACATCTGATTCCACACAGACTACATTAAAGACCTGTCTGCTTTGGCACTGATGAATAACCTAAAGTTTACAGATGGGAACAACAGGAAAAGATACAATATCTGGTCACATCTGAAAGACCTGCAGAGCATGGTAACTCAATTGTATGCAGTAAGAGTTTCGCTTGCATTGCCACCGAGAGAATTCAATTAAAAGCTATTAGCATAACAAGGCATACAAGGGTTGCCAAAGTGCAAGGAAGCTATAAAGCATCTGCATGAGACTTGGAGGGGACTGATTTGACAATTTTGATCTTTCCTGCTCCTTCTTCATTTTATAGTGAACAAAGTGGTGATCTGCCTGGTGGCCTTTTTTCTTCACCTTTTTCTTAAGTAAGAACTACCTAGTAGAGTTTTCTGAGGCCTGCATCCATAATCTGTCTGCCTTAAGGCTCACTTGAAAGAAAAGAAGCACTATATAGCTCTTGTTATGAAAGTTGCACAGATCATGTATTGCTGGGGGAAGGCACCCATAGCAGGAATTGTTTGATTGTGCGGTAGGTCAGATTAGGTATTTGTAGAAGTCTCCTTGGTCTTATATTGTGTGACTCCCTACAATTTCTCTTCAGAGTATTGAAAATAAAACACAGCGCTGAATTAGAATCAATTCCCACCTTTTCTAGTAGTCCCTGAAGCAAAATTCTTGTGGATATTGAGGAACCCTTCTAAGAGCTCTGACAACGTATGAAATTAAGGAGCAGTGTATCTCCAAAGGACTTGCCATTCCCTGTGCGTTACCCTCATTTTGACTCACTCACCCACCAGGTGTGGGGGTTGTTCCTATAAAGCTGCATCCCCCAATGCAGAGCTCCTTCCCCTGGCTGTGGGTCCACACATCTGGGGCTGAGACTGGTCTTGAGAGCCAGCACCTGCCACAAGCTACAGGGGCAAAAAGGGTTTGTCCTAATCCTGGATCTGCCCATATCCATTACTGAGACTGGAATTTTTAAGAGTGGAAAGAAGTCATCATTGGATATCTTTAAATTCTTAGAAAGATAATAAATTACAGTTGTATGGTTAAAAGTTTAAACAAAACTTTTGCAAAAATAACCTAACAATTGAAAAGTATGATTACCTCAGGGTGGAACTATTATTATTATTATTATTATCATCATCATCATCATCACCATCATCATCATCATCATCATTACCATTATATTTGTTGGGGGGTTTTGTATGGCTTATCGAGTGTTCTCATTTTGCCATAAATTGGAGAAAAATCGCTAGACATGTGACAGCACCTTTGTAGCCGAGTGTCTGGACAAGGCCATTTCAATACAGGAGAGATGCTTTGCCCCGGGTTGGTTCCCAAGGTGACCCTCTGCCTCTTGGGGACAGTAATACTTACCAATGCCACAGAGACATTGTGTCACTGCTGAACTTCTTTATGAGTTCCTGAGATGAAAGCTTGTATAATAATACAAAATAAGATTCATATTTATTTTATTCCATAGTCCAGCTAAGGGCATGTTTTGTGAAATGGTAGAAAATAGTATGAGATTTTCATTTTAACGAGTTTTTCCTTAAAGTATCTTTTGGCTGTTTTTCATATGTACAATAAGGTTTCCTTCCTTGGTCCGTAGCTGTGTAGTCTTTTTGTGTTATTAAAACTGAGAAGGAATGCCTCTAGGTCAAAAGAGACTTATTAGTGCATTAGGTCTTGCTCTCAGGAATAGGTCCTGATTTATGTGTTGCAATTTGGGAATGATATGAACTAACATTCCCTTGTAGAATGAGAAGGTGAATGTAAATTACAGAAAAACAACTGTGATTTAACAAAATAGAACTATTTTGTATTATCTACACTCTCCTTGAAGCAGAAATATCAGTAATATTATTAAATTATCCCAAACCTGTAGATTAGTATAAACTGTTCCCTTACTTTTGGAGAGAATTATTAAAGAGGCAGTTGGTGTTATTCTATATTGAGTCCATCTAGCTTTATGCTCACGCAGATCAATTCAATACAATGCCATAGCTTAT
The DNA here is from genome assembly GCA_025769975.1 of Gallinago jamesoni. Classification (NCBI taxonomy): domain Eukaryota; kingdom Metazoa; phylum Chordata; class Aves; order Charadriiformes; family Scolopacidae; genus Gallinago; species Gallinago jamesoni. Next base: position 31,087,950 of record JAOQGH010000077.1, on the reverse strand, counting down.
TTAGGAACAACTTTACAGGCTCACTTTGCAGTCTTAAGTTTAAAAGATCTGCCTGCAGATACATCAAAATGTCCAAGTTATTCTGAGTTTTGCCTGGGTTAAATATTTGAGGGTAGGTCAGGTGGTGGATAGCATTATTTCATGTGTGGTACCACAAGAGGCTGTGTATCACATTTCGTAATGCTTTTGCATTTGAAGTTTTTATTTTTATTATCTTACTGTGGGGTGGAGTCAAATGAATGTTTTCAATTTTGCAGTGAATTGTTACAATCTGAAATGGCTTTTGTAAGCTTCTTGGCATCAATAAACGTAAGCGATTGTGGTTTTGAACCCAAGACTCATAGGGGCAGCCATAACAAAATCATTCCTCTCTCTCCGCATATTTCCCCCCAGCTTCTGACTGTGGAATATTCTGAGTTAGCCAAAAGATGCACATGGAAAAATGGCTTTGTTTTGAATAAATGTGCAAAGAGACACAGAAATGCAATGTTTATTCCTGGAGGCTAATGTTTTCAGGCTTAGTTATATAGTTCCATTCACTTATTTTATTCCCTGTATCTAATCCAATTTTCCAAAGATATTACAACATTGTCAGCAACTCTGTAGCCATGACAAAGAATCAGGATGCTGATTTAGACAGTTAAATTTGCACCTGTAGATTTATTGGAACACTATAGCTGTAGAAAATGATGAGTTCAAAAAATGTCTTCATGATTAGGGCCAAATGAATAATTGATTTCTTTTTGTGTTGTCATCCTTTTTTTTTAAATTGATTTAGATCAGACTTATTGTCCTGCTTAACAAAATTACTTCTCTTCTCTTTCCTTAAATTTTGCTTAGTTCAATTAAAAAAAAATTGTAGAAAGAGGAGACAAAGACTGAGATTTAAAAAACTGTCTGAGGGTGCAGTGGTGGTGTTATTCTCCTATTGTTCAGTAGCTCAGTGTCTAAGAACACTTCTCTGAATGTCAAGAGACTGGTTCAAATCCTACTCAGAACTGGTAAACTTTAAGCAGGAACCTCTTTTAGGTGAATTTTCTAATGAGGCTCTAATATAGGCTATATATTGGAACACAAACTCAGTCTTTTCTCAGGGGATTGCAGCTGTACTTTGTACTTGGGACTGCTGAAGTATTTCATGTAGAGGATGATTCTACAGGCTCTTGGTTAGAACAAGTGCCTGGGGCTTGTCCCAGAGAGTATTTGTTCAACTGAATATAATAAAAAATATCACTGGAAAAAGGACTATGCAGACAAGTGATCTCCTCCAATGGCAGTTCATTCCTTGGGATCTGGAACTTGTGGTGTCCAAGCTTTTCTGGGAAAGTGGAGAATACATTCTGCATCATTTGCATCCTTTTGAAAAACGGAGAACAAAACTGCATCCTTTCTTCGTCCTGACTTCCCCTCTCTTCCCCTTCTAGGAATTATTTAGGTAGGTATTATTTGTGGTAGGCATTATTTGTGGCACATTTTATGTTAATTTGCAAAACTAAAAATGGAGGTTCTGAAGGTGAAGTTACACTTTCAGCTACTTTAGAATTTGTTAGCAGAATTGTAAAAACACTCTGTTCTGATACCCTCTGCTGCTCCTTTCTCGACTAACAGATAGCCCCTTTTGCCAAAACACAGTCAGCAGCCAATTGTCACACTAGTGTGTGTCTGGTAGCTATCTTAGTGCACCCTTGGAAAGATGAGCAATGGGTATAGCAATATTTTGGCATGAATATTAGCTGTTTAGATTTTCACGTGCACTGTTTTAGGGAACGTGTAAAGGCTCCTACCCACACTTTGAAACAGTTAAATGGCATAAGGCCAGGTAAGAAGTCTAATTGAAATATCATATGAAGGGAAAGAATCTGGAGCACAGCGGTATCACAATGTAACAAGTCCATCATGTAACAGTAGAAAACAGTCAGAAAGAATGTGAGGTGAGAGGAAGAACCATCCATTTAGTTCAAAGAGCTAACTGAATGCAAAATACCCAGATTCAACTTTACATTTATAGTAAGGCAACAGCACATAGCTAACTCTCCTCCAGTTCTTGTAGTTGATTCTTCAGTCTGGCACAGTTGTCTAAAACTGTAGGAAATGTGACAAAGCTGGGGACTTTGTGGCTGTGAGGAGCAAGTTGCCACATGAAGAGGATGCTGGGCCGTTCCTTTATCCTGTTGCTGTGGGGGGACGAGGAATCATATGAGACAGACTGAAGCCTTCAATGTTGCAAGCCTGCTCTAACAGGGATTTTTAAAAACAACGACAAAACAGTGCTGACTACGTCAGATTTTAAGTGGATAAGCAGCAACCAAGAGAATCCCTAGATTAATTTGCACCTTGTTGACAAGCCCTGTGTGACGTGCACAACTATTTCAAATGCAGGCAATCGTTCCATCTTCAGTAACAAAACTGTTTGATGTGGCCCTGATCTGAGAAAGCCATTAAGCCTATCTTTAAATATGTGCATAACAATCTGAAACAAAGAGGCTTTCTGAATCTGGGTCACCTGTGGAGATACATCTTACAGGAATTATTAAACGCAGCCTAGAAACCAGTGTTTGCAAAAATAAAGTGCCAAAGCTGGACTCCCAGGAGTCTCAGGCTTCAAAATGGCTGAGTTGCTTAGTGTTGGATGAGGCCACTTGGGAGCACATACCTTTACACTTCAAGCTGCTCAGCACAAGTATTTCTGCATTGGCCTTTTGGGAGGGGACAGGAAGGAGGGGAATGTCTTTTTTCTTGAAATGTTAGTTTTGCAGAAGGTTTAATCTGCGCAAACATCAAGGCACAGGGCTCGTTGTGAGAAATGTACCAGCTCATGAGCAACAAATCCAAGGCTCCTGGGCTGAATTTGGACACTGTAAGCAGCTCACCTGGAGCCAGCTTTTTTTCTCTAGACACAACCAAACAGCAGGAGATAGGTTGTATGAACTACTCCAGCTGCTTACAGCCTCTCCCCTGCACCATCCACATTGAAAGCCTCTGGGTGTATCTATGTGGCTCTAGTTGCATCCCCATGCACATATGAGTGGAATGACTCTAGCAGAGCTGGGGAGACCAAGTCTCAACCTTTATTTACCAGGCAGAGGGCAGCAATATTGTAATTGGCTACATGGTCAGCCTGAAAGAAAGGCAGGGAGCGGCCCTGTTGGGTAAAGGAAATACAGATGGGAGCCACCTTCTTGCAGGGCTGTGTGCCGGGTGCGTGGCCACTTAACTTTGTGAGGGAACCAAACCCAGTTGTTCTTTGCTCGCCCCACAAGCTATTCGTTTCAGTTAGGCATTTTCTCCTTGAATAAGCAGGACAAAAGGGATGTGATATACTGAATCATTTAAGGAAAAAAATCAGTTTGTCAAGTGGATTATCATCAGCTAAGCAAAGCCCTGGAGGCCAAAACCTCAGCCTCTAAATTATACATGCTGAATGCCTATGCTTTTACTGTATTGTTGAGGCAAAACCTGCACTCTGTATTTCAGGGATGTTAAAGGAAACATAAATGCAAAGTTATACCACATCTGGTATTTGCCAAGTGATTCCACCTCATGCTTGGGAATAGCAGGTGTCCTAGACACAGCGAGTCCCTAGCAGGAACAGGATGCGCATTGTTTTGCTTTGGAATTGTTGGCAGAAATGTCTGGGGGGTCACTTAGCTGCTAGAATATGAAAGCATATAAAAGCAGCATGTGGGAACTGCAAACCTCCTAGAAGAACATACACCCTGCACACGAGGGGGAACAGATGCATTCTCGGGAGGTGGGTGTCACTCTTGCTTTTGCTACTCACTTCTCTGACGTTTTCTCTGTTTACTGTCTACCTTTTTCTCCTGATTTCACTTTCAGAGCTACCTGTGCACTTCAGCAGATGGTTGCCTTTCTGGCTACATTCTCTTTCCAGGAGATGTTCAGAGTCAAGGTTTAAGTGAAAACACTTCTGCGTTTGGCTTAACACCTGACATTAGCTGGGTTACTTCAGGTTTGGAAGTGATATTAGCAAAATTGCACAAATCAATTTCTTATTGGAAAATGTCCCCTGCAACTGCATTTCATTGAAGGGATTTTATCCCAAGCCATCTATTCTCCACTGAATTACATTATTCTAACCCAAAAGTTTGGATATTAAATTAACCACTTCTTACCCAGGTGATTTAGAGGAGTAGAGATATGAGATTCTGGTGTGCATCTCTGGAAAAATGCTGCAGTTTTTCCCTTCTCACTAGGTGCAGCTGTTCTTCTAGGATCTTCTGTGCTGACTGCACTGATCTCCCCGAGCTTGTTCTGCAGTGAGCCTCTTTTGCTTTTCCCACTAAAATGGTGCTCTCGTGAGCATATCTGTGGCAATCACTGTCGACAAAGGTAACTCCCATTCAATGTGCATTACCATAGTCCCTGAATAGAGAAAGTAACATTTTGTTAGACGCCATTCAGAGGAAATCCATCTCACCTGAGGAAACATGTGGAAAATGACCTGTGAAGCATAGGGAAGGGAGTAGGACCCCGATCCTCCATTTCCTTCCTTGCAACTAGGTCACATGGTGTTTTGCATGGATGCACTGGGAATAATGAACCTCTATCAGACTTGAACGTTACTTACCTGGACTCTGGGTAGTAGCACAGTGGGAAAAGCTGCACCCAAGCATTGCAAGATCTTCTTTTTGTTTGTGAGTATAGGCAAACCCAACTGGTACAGCTATATCAAATAAAGTCTTACATCTTATACCCAGGACAGGCAAAAGGGACGGTTCCTGCACTCAGCTCCTTAGGACAAACCTGTAAGCGCATAGGCTTATGGTACTGAGCTTTTACTCTAATAGAAGGCGACCAGTGTAGGGCTGAGCGTGCCTGCACAAGAGTTTGACATGTCTGAGCTTCACACCTCTATATAATAACTGGCATCAGGACCTTTACAGCAACTCCAGTCTGCTCCAGAACTGTGATAATAAGCTGCCCCCATACTCTGAGCAATAGAATGATTGAGTCCCCATTTAAAAACTGTATTGATTTTGATGGGAGTTTTGATAGGATATGGGTGTTGAAGGACTGCCAGATTTGGCTGTTAATCTTCACGATTGTTTCTTTCTGCTTGGCTGAGCGTATGCTTCATGTTTGCTGTCCCCAGTGTGAAGGATTTAGGACCTGTCAATATCTCTGTTGATATATGAAGCACTAAACACAGTGGGAGCAAGATGCACATTTGGGTCGCTCCTGCTGAGGTCTGGCATTTATACTGGGGTAATTTAACAAGTCCCCGCCTCCTGCTGCCCCCCGTAAGAGCCTATTGCCCCAGGAATACAAACTGTGGAACTTTCTGGGTGCCTACTGCTCTGTGGCCAGTGCTGCAGCTCCACACTCAAACACAAGCTGAGATGCAGGGTGGTTTCAGTTAATACACTCTCACCATTTCATCTCCTGCCTTTGCTGTGTCGGGTGGTCCCCTTGCCATTCCAGTTGTCGCTGACCTGACGCTGGTCTTAGAGGTGCTCTGCAGAGCCCAGACTGAGCAGGCAACAGCAAAGCAGGGTCTGAATTTCAGAAGTACTGAGAACCCACCACTGCCATTTGTGCAATCCTGAAAGCTAACTCCTATATTTTGCAAGACAGGGCAACCTACACAGGAATGTTTCCAATGTGTCCATCTTCATAAACTGACCACAGATGCCTTCTTTCAGTGAGAATGAGTCACTTCTGCAAATGGTGCTTAGACTGGTGCTTAGACTGAATGGCTTCTGCTAGATGTCTGTAGAGACTGCAAAGTGTTGTGACTGAGCTAACAGGTACATCAAACATATATGCTAAACCAGAATTTTAGAGGGGGTGATCCTTTTTATTTATTTATTTGGCATTTTGATCACAACCTTAGCTGACAGACCATTTTCTGGTCACGTTGCCTCAAGACAGCACAGAAGATTAATGTTTGGAATATGCTAAGCTCTCGAAAAAATGTAAAGATAATATCAGAAAAGTAATTCAACATGTTCCCAAAGCTCTTAACCACAAGTGATGACATTCTAATCTTTGGGGAAATGCAGGACAAGCACTGTCAGCCTTTCAGAGTGGTGTGAGTGTGCTGCAGTGCAGAGGGTGCAGAACCAGGACTGAATTTGGAAAAGGATCACTGCACTCTCAAGGGGCTCTCCAAAAAGCAGAAAATCCATCAGTGCACCAGAGAAAGTTCTTCTTTTGGCTAAGCCTGTGGATGTCAGCTGGGTGTGGGATACATTCCTATCTGTTCCTCAGAAGTTTCAGTGTGACCTTAGGGCACGCATCCCATTCCCACATGGGCACGTGAGCAATCTTTTTACTCATGGACTGCTTCCTCTGTTGGCTCACAGGGAGCCTGGAAGCTCGCCCCACAGACAGGAGCAGAGAGAGGCGCTGAATTTGTATAAATGCTAATTGTGCTGGGCTCATGCTCAGGTGCTCTACTGTCCTTTGTATGCAAATACACAGGAAAATACTTACAGTTCTTGCTTGCTTGTTTCTTTAATAAAAACTGAAACATTTGTGTGTAAGTTGACTCCATCTGCTGGGCTTTATGAATGGTATTAAGCATCGTGAGAATCAGTTTTGCCCATTCACAGTATTATCTTAAGTTGAACTTGCCAGCCAAGAAGGGAGAAGTTTACATTAGCTGTGAGCTTAGGACCATAGCACTGTGGCTAACTCAAGGAAAGAAAGTAACCTGGCAAAATTTCAAATATACCCACTGGATAAGGAATACTATATACCATCAATCACAAAAGAACACTTCATTCTCAAAGCTATCCCTGTGGTTTCATAAGCTTTTGCCTCTACCAGAAATGCAAGAAGTAATAAAAGAAGACATGGTTCTAAATGCTATAATGTATCCAAAGGGAGCACAGATGGGGTAGATGATTACAGCACTGACCTCTCTGCTATGGAAATAGACGTATCTGAATAGAAATTTCCCTTTAAAACTTAACAATGAGGTTACAGCTCCTGAGACTGCATGGTGCTGACCAGTACTACTTTTCTGGCACAGATTTCTTTAGTAGCTCCAATAAAAATATCAAATTGGTTGTAGTACCTTTCTTTCAGAGACTCTCTAGGCTTCAGGTCCCAAATTGTTCACAACCCATGTAGGTCAGGACAACTTTGTGGTTAAGCCCTTCTTCCCAAGGATCTCTTGAGAAGAGAGCACCCTATGAGGAAAAGTACTAAGAAGTCTGTTAAAGCTTGTAGTGCATCAGCCATTAATCTGGAAATCTTTATAAAAAGAGAACAGCTTGATTTAAAATCTTCAAGTGGATGGTTTTAAATTATTCAAAATATTGTATTAGAAATCCAGCTGAGTCAATTCAGATTTCAACAAAAATTTCAAAGCACCATAAATTATCTGACTGCTATTACATGATTCCCTCAAAAATCTTAATGACTAAAAAAACACGTTTCCCTGGAAAATTGTCAGATAAATTAGAAAAACCTAAACCACTTCCATAGCATGTTTCAATTGTTCCAGCAGACATTAAAAACCTGAAAAAATATAATTCCTTATCTTTCACATTTCACATCAGCACCCAAAATATAAATTGTTTCTTTTTGTTCTTTTTATGTATTGCTTCCAAATCTCTAATCATTACATTCTGACTGTTTGTGTGCTTAATCACTCCTCATCAACACCCTTTTTCTACACACAGTGCTGGTAAAAATGTTTGTTTGCAGCTGCCCTTGTGCTCTGAACTGTGCCATTTCTCATGCATAACTTCCTATTCAGGGAGACAGAGCATTAATACCCTGTTCAGGTAATTCAGAGAACACAGTGACACATTGGCATAATTAAATAATGTCATCAGTCTCTGAAGTGTACTCCCTATGGTGATGCACCGCATGAGAAAACTCCTAATATGACACCTACGGGTTTCTTGCACAAAACTGACTTTACTGTAATGTATTCCATTAGGAGAGCTGAAATTTAATGGAGAAATCATTATTTTATTTTATTGGAATTTCATGGGTAACTTGGTATGAAGCTTCTGCCCACTGGATCCTGTTACACTGTTTTCTAGCTCAATTAAAGAGCTGTCTCTTCTATGTCTTTCCCACATAGGTGCTAGACTACCATGGTCCAGCCTAGTCAGTGTAATGAGTTCAGGTGGTCTCTGACTACAGCACGGGTTTTGTATTGCAGAACTTCTTCTGGGCTCTCTTCTAAAGCCTCTGCAGTTTTTAACAGCCATTTTGAAGTGTGTTCAAGTATGACACAGTGCTCAAGTAATGGTGTTCTCAAATATTAAATTGTACCTGTCTCTGATATGTCCATCCCATAGCTGTAACCCTAAGCATTTCTCCCATCACACCATTCTCACATCAGCCATGAGGCAACAGGAGATCCCAGTCCTGAGGAACATGGCTGCAGTGTTGCAGCTGCTCAAACATAAGGTAATGGGCAATATGTACCACACTGGTCATGACAGCAGGGCAAAGCGTCAGCTCTAATATCCATTGTCCTTGTCCTATGCTCCAGCTAAACTTTCTCACAGCAGAGTTGAACACATTTGCACTGCCACTGTCTCAGAAAATCAGGAGAAAAGCTGAGGAGAAAGCTGGGACAAAGGACCATTGCCCCAGAGTGCCATACACAGCTTGCTTTAACAGCTTCTCTGGGTTCTCATTCCTTGCCAAGCTTTTTTTCTGCTTTCTAACCTCCATGTGTCCTGCCCTTCCTGTTCTGCTATGCTATACGTGATCTTTTGGGTTATAGAATTGTAGAATAATAGAATCGTTTAGATTGGAAAAGACCTTTAAGATCATCAAGTTCAACTGTTAACCTAGCACTACCAAGTCCACCACTAAACCATGTCTCTAAATGCCACATCTACACATCTTTTAAATACCGCCAGGGCTGGTGCCTCAACCATTTCCCTGGGCAGCCTGTTCCAGTGCTTCACAACCCTTTCAGTGAAGAATGTTTTCCTAATACCCAATCTAAACCTCCCCTGGTGCAACTTGATGCCATTTCCTCTTGTTCTGTATGTCATTTGTTACTTGGGAGAATAGAAAGATATCCATCTCTCGACAACCTCCTTTCAGGTAGCTGTAGAGACCAATAAGGCTCTCCCCTCAGCTTCCTTTTCACCAGGTTAAACAACCCCAGTTCTCTCAGCCTCTCCTCATAAGACTTGTGCTCAAGACCCTCCACCAGCTTTGTTGTACTTCTTTGGACATGCTCCAGCACCTTAATGTCTTTCCTGAAGTGAGGGGCTCAAAACTGAACACAGTATGTGAGGTTTCTCACCTCACATCACCTCTTGCTGTCAGGCTTGCTTTGTTTTACCCATTTCTCGTTCTGACTTCTCGCTTCTCCTGTACTGTTTATTTATCCATTTAACACTGTTCTCATGATTATGGTATTTGGACACCAAGCAACTCAAATAAACTGTCTACTTCATTGGCTCAAACTGTTCTCATTTATGTCGGTTGCTTGGTAACAGCTGTTGTAACTGAAGTTGCAAAATTTTCAGTGAAAAACAAATCCCCGGCTCCCAAACAGCCTGAACTTGAATAAATCTGCAAGCGGAGCTGGAATTTTCCATGCTTTGGGGCTCTCCCAAGCTGATCTCTCACTGTCAGCTTGGAAACTTCAAACAAACCCAAGTCAGCCTCTTTAAAGTCCTGTGGGGGAAACTGCAGAAAGCCCCACTAGTGTCTCTGCTGCCTTAACTCCCGCTCTTGCTACACTCACATGAATGTAAATCATTACCTGAGCCCGCAGCTGGCTGGAGGCTGCCAGAGAAGCTTGCTCTTGGCTCCAGAGTATTTCTGACTCTTGAAATGGTAACAGAGGGTTTGTCTCTGTTTGTCTCTGCCAGTGGTCTCCACCCTGCAGGATTCGGTTTTGAAGCTAAAGATGTTTCTAATTACAAGCATTGCAGAGGCAGCCTGGGAGCTGGAAGGCTACCTGATTTTAGCCATGCTGAGGAGAGGAGGCAGAGGGGTTTGGTGGGATGGTACAGGTGGCATCGCCTCAGACCTGGCCTGCCTGTGGCCCAGGGCCCATCTCACACTTTGCCTTCATGGATCAGAAAATCACACTGGGTGGACAGAGGAATAAGAAGGCAATTTGGCTGCTGGAAGAAGCAGGTTGGATTCAAAACTCGATGTGCGGTGACTCTTTGAGTAGCAGCAGAGCATTGCAATGATGACGGCAAATCTTGGGCAGGCCCTTCTCTGTCAGCTCCTACCAGCCTCTGCCCACCAGCAGTGCTGGGATGCCTTTCCTTGCAGCCACCGCAACACACCATAGAACTTCTCCCCAAATTATTCCTAGATTCTACAGTACCTTGTAAAAGCCCCAGTCCTCCCACTAAGCAGGGAGATGTTTGGCCCCTTGCCAAAAGCACCCAGATCTTGCAGGAACAGTCTTTCATGTGGCCATAAAATTAACTTCAGGGCAAAACTTGTAACTGCTGCAGGAAACTGTGTGGAAACTGATGAAAAACCAACTGTTAACCTTCTAATGAAAAATCCATACTATAGAAATCACAGAGAAAAAGTGAAAGATTTCATGGGCCAGTTACAGGAAAAATAAGAAATTTCACGCTTTGTTACATTCATTGAAAAACATCTAAAACCACAAATAACGTTATTTCGTAGCATTAATAATGACTATTCAGTGTTCAAAGTTTTTTAATGATGAATCCAAATACAAACAAAATTAGTGTGACCAGATCATAATCTATTTTTAGAAATACGAACGAGCTGTTGAAACAGCAAGCAAAAGAAATCAGCATGTGTTTGTTTGTTTGTTTGCCTTTTTCCTTATGGAATTAGTGCGTGTATTTCATTTCCAAAGCCTAGCAGAGGGCAAAAAGAGCATTTTGCCATCCATTTAATGCAAGTTCTGGAGGGGTGAGAAGCTGTTCTTAATGCCAACATGAAAACTTCCCATCCATGTTTGTAAATATGTGCACAGATAACAGCAAAGGACAGTGTGTGTGTAGGATAACAGCTGAGTGTCATGGGGTAATGTTTCTCATCATAGGGAGAAATCACTGAGATTTTCAAGCCTCAAGAAAAACCAAATTTAGCTACTTTGGGGAAGTGGCAGATATGCACTGGTGCTTCCCAAACTTTGGCCCAGGTAACTGGTTTTGAGGTTTCTGAAAACCAGGCTACTCCCGTGTAAGACTAAAGAAGAGAGACTAAGGAGCATGGTGTTAAGGGATAACACTAAACAAAATTTGCTTAAATTGACATATTCCTTAATTACTGCTTGAATATAATAAAACTAAATCGTGTAAGATTTCATGTGTAAGATTCAAATCATGTGTTTGATCCTTATTGATCTCTGCAATGTGTGTAAACATGTTGGGACAAAATAATTACAGCTGAAAAATACTATTTATTATTAAACAGTGTGCGTTGTTTTAAATAGCAATATTATGGCCTCCGGCATTAGCTTTGCATTGACTAGAACTATAAGGAGTGCTTTTTCTGTTTTTTAAACAGATCCAGCACTTGGTAAATACTTAATGTTGTCTAAACAGATACAATCTTGGATTTCTTTCTGAAAATCCCTTTGGCTTTACATGTAGTTAACAAGAACTTGCACTTTACCCATGGATTCCTCTTTCTCATCCTGAATAAATGATAGCAAAGGTAAAAATTTCTTTGCCTCAATAACATGGATGGTAGGTTTACTGCGTGCAGTATTGTTATTCTGTTTTCTTTCTTTTTTTTTTTCCCCTCTCTTCCCAAGCATCTGGTTTTGTTCCCTTGCCTCCTTTGTTGTATGACAGTGCTTGAGCTGGCTGCCTAAAGCCTTGCAGAAGCTGACTTATGGCAGGTTTGTCTCCACAGACACGTGGTGAGTCAGCAGCGTGGGAACCTCTGCAAAGGAGGTTTTAGAAGAGTCCATGGCAAACCCAGTTCCCGTTTGAAGCCAGTGACTTCAATAGGAAACAATTTTCTTCCCTAGTGAAGGAAAGATCAGTTTTGGGAACAAGGGGGAAAGCTCTCAGTAGAAGTATTTATGTCTTGGATCTATTTGTTTACAGATGTGGGATTATGTAGCTGGTGTATTAGGTACTTCCTCGTCCTACAGGTGCAATAATTCAAGAAAGTGCTGAATGTGCAGCTACACATAGATGTCAGGCTATGGACTGATGCCCAATATGTCAGAAAATGGAACTGTTTATTTAGGTCCCAAATAGTCCTCAGGTACCTACCAGATATGGTTGAGGTTTCTCCTCTTTTGTCTGCTTCTGTGCTCATGTGCTTTGCTAAAGCCAACCACACTTACTAATTAGGAGAAATATAGTACTGCTGCACGGCCATCTGATTAGTGAAGAGTAAATTTCTTCTGTCTGCATCAGAATCTTCAAAAATAACATTCTTCCCAGCATGGCCAGGAGTCTATGTTGCAGGTCTAAATCAAGCCCCGGGCATTGCATGTCTGTTAAGCAAGGCATAACCTCTGATGATGGGGACACTACACGATGTCCCCATGCTCCCCACAGCTTCCACAGAACATATGGTTATCCAGAGATGTGGCTGACTTGGGTAGCCTTTTCAGCATTGTCCGTACTAGCTGCCAGCTCACAGTGAAAGGCTTGGGGGAGGGGGAGGTGGGGTTAGGGTGGACAGAACCAAGGAGAGGCTGAGTGTAAACTGTTGAGCAGATGAGAAAGTTTGCCTTGTCTGCTAGCTCGGGAGAAGTCAGAGCTGGGTTCCCAGCAGGCACTAGTGTCAGGGAGAAGCCACAGCCGTAAGTGGCAGGCAGAGGAAACTCAGGGCACAGTGCCAAGCACTTGGAGAGGAGCTGGAAAATCTTTTCCTGTTTGCCATGCAGCCAAGTTTAGGCGGCCCGAGTTTGTTGCTGTAGCTAGTGGAAAGCTGAGAACTCCCTTAGGAGGAAGGGTGTGATAAAATGGCTGAGGGTTTTACACAAAGGCTGGCAAGGTGTGACCAGAAGGCATATATTAATGAGAGGGAATTTGAATTCCCGTCTGTTCTACCTGTGAATCCCCACTGAAGTCAGTATGGGAAGGCCTAAATGACAGGAATATCTGAAAACTGCTTCCAGTCTAGTTAATGTCAAAAAGCTCTAAGAATTTCAGTGGCTGAGGAGTTATGCAGCCTGAATATAAAATCCCGTTAGAAGTAGATGAAACTACAGGAAGGTGATAGCTGGACTACGGAATAAAACCCTATTCAAAGACTGATGTAATGTATTTTTCCACTGCAGGGCAGGAGTGAAACTTCGAGCTATTCTTTAAAGACAGAAAGAAACCCTGGCCCTCAGGGCTGCAGCAGGAAAGATAGTTAAAAAAAGATCATTAAAGAAAAATCCCTCTTGAAGACTTTGATGTCTATTGATGCAAGGTGCTATTTGTTCTCCTACTGAAGACAGATCTGAAAGACTCTGCAATTACTAATAAATCACTTGCAATATTGAGCAATTACGAACAATGCAATCATAAAACAGTGCAATAACTAAATAATTATACACTTGTTAGGAGAATATGTTATTGGGCATCTTGGAAAGAAAGAGGAAGGAGGTGAGAATACAAAAGACAGGATATTGGATACCACACAAATAGCAACAAAATAGACTTTGCAGCCAGAATGCTCAGGGCCAAATCCCAGCCCCAGAGAAAATCAGGAACAAAATGTAATAGGAAAGTTAGTCTGTTATTCAAAACATTGAATTTGAGGGCTGGAAAAGGCCTCTTCTGCCTACTGGCCATGTTCCATCCAAACCCAGCCCTGAGAGCACCAACTATCTCAGTTGTACTTGTTTTATTACTCATCCTAATGATAATAGGCTGCCACCTCAACTGGGGCCCCAGCTGAGGGTGAGGAGCTCAGAGGAGAGTACCGCACTGCAGTCAGAAAGGCAAGTCCCTGCTGGTTACTGTGGCCCAGCTGGAGCCAGAGGAAGCAGGTTCCCACACTTCAGAGGCAGTTCAAATCCCTGTTGATGTGTGGAGGCCACCCTTTCCATACCTGCTAGTGAAGGGATTGGGAATGGAATCGGCTGTAGGAATTCTGCAGTGGCGTGAAAAAAAAGGGAAGTGGGAAGAAAAATGGCAAATGGGAGGCTGAGGTTTCATCAGCAGAAACTGATTATGATGGTAGACAGTGAGAACATTGCTGTTATTTAGATTTCCCCCTGAATGATTTTGGGATTATTCCAGAAACATCTGGAGAAAGCATCTGCATAAATGAATTGCTCCTTGGAAGGAAAGGTGTATATATCAGTTACCACAAATCAGTCTGATATGCCATTGGCTTGACTCACTGATATTCAGCTGTTGCCTTAGGTGTGAAAGCTGGAATACACTGGGAAAGAATGAAGATTTTGAAATGCTGTTGGGAAATACTGTGAAGTGTTGTAGAAGCAGAAAGCACAGTATGTACTATATATACTAAACAAAAATATCTGTTATTGAGGAGATCAAGAAATCATAGCTGGAGGATTTTGGATATGTACAAGGATTAGGGACCATCTGGAAAAAGGATCATGTGAGGGAGCGTCCGTGGTAAAACATTAAAGGAAAGGCGGGGTGCTTAGCATGCCTGACCCAGATAGTTTGTAGGCACCATCTACGTAAGCAGAATACAATTCATGGAACACTCTAGAGAGGATGTTATTCCTGCAAAGCACAATGCCAGTCCTGGATCAAGCAATCCTTTTCAATAGTGATGGCAAAGTATGAGGGGAAGGCAAACGGGAGTAGACTGGGACTACCAGGTGAGCCCAGACTGCAGTAACTGAGGGTTTATGCTTCCTTCCTCTTCCTGAACAAAGGAGAGGAGGGAGGGCTCTGCTCTAATCCTCCTTCTGGCATCCATTTTGAGTAAATCCTTTGTGGTCAAGAGAGTGGAACAGCCACTTATACACCCTCCTCCTTCAGCTGCTGAAGGTAATGCAGCTGGAAGCATGCACACAGCATCTCTTTCCACTGAGTCCTCTCTTCTCCCTGCCTTGTTGCTAGAGAGATTGATTTGTGATCTCAGGGACCGAAATTTCCTCTCTCTTTGAGTTTTCTCCCGGCTGCTCTGGCCTCGGAGCCCACAGTTTTTCCATGTTTAGAGCAAATCCTTCAGCTTTGGGGAATGAATGGGTAAAAGCTTTAGCATCTGTAGCTCATATTACTGGATGGTATAAAATAGTCTGGAAGGAAGAGTGGGAGAAGGGAAAAGAAAGTAAACAGAAAACAGAATTGGTGAGAATCTTTGTAAAAACCTGCACATTCAGTAGTGATATAAATGGACTTTTGATGGATTTTATGCTAAAATAGACATTTAAAATCACATATATTAATTAAAATTATATATATTGGCTACATTACAGCAAATATAGATGTTGCTGTTAGCAGCCACAAACAACGGCTGCAAACAGAACAACTAATGAAACCCCAAGGTAAAAGAAATCAGTGCTAAAAGCTAGAAGTAAACAGAATATGGAAATGACATACTATTAAATAGAAACCAGTGGTGGCCCTTGAAAACTTGCTTTTTTCTCACAGATAATCAAAGGCCATATTGTGCCTCTAGGCACAGCTTTGAGCGAGGAGAGATGAATAAATTGCATTGCTACAGGAGTAGCCTTAGGGTGGGAAGAACAGAGTCAGTGTAACATCCCAGTTGCTCAGATGTAGCAAATGTAGCACTGTGCTGTGCAGCAGCTTCAGACCATCTTCAGGAGCCAGCAGTGCTCTCCCGAGGAAGGGTGACAGTGTCCAGCCCCATGGTCAGCAGAGCAAATCACTACTGCAAAGCTGTCATGCGGCATGAGAGCATCCCATGGACACAGGCTCTAAAATATATTTAACACGCAGTGCTCTGTATCAGAACTAATTGGACAGACCTCAGGATCTGAACCTGAATCTCCTCAGTCAGGAGTGTGGTAAAAGGGCAGGACCTTCATTTTCTTCTCTAGCACAAGAGGAGCTGCATAATCTCAATTTACCATATACCCAGTTTCTACATTGAGCTACCTGGAGAAGTGCAAGATTATCATGGAGAAGTGGCTCAGACCAAATTCCAGGTGATAGTACACAGCTGACATTATCACAGAGTTAATAAAAAAACCTCCAGTTCATAGTTTAGCCTTATTATGGAGAATCAGGGAGCATCCAGGACTGAGCAGTCTCTCTACCCTCTCATTTCCTTATAACATCCACTAACACAAGACATCTCTTCCACAAACTGCTGTCTTTTTGTGCTGCTGCAGGGCAGAAGGACACCTTGTTCCTTTCCTTGATGTCCTGGGGAAACATCCTAGAATCCTGGCATGGATGTGGATGCTGGCCAAGGTTCACTACAGGTGGAACAGGAATGAAACTCTGACAAAGTGAGAAGTGATAAATGGAACATTAGTGTTGGTGATGGAGCACAAAATCACCCTTCATACAAAATGACAGCTATATTGGAATGAAGCAGACGTAAGCAGTCACAGTGAGTAAGATTTTTTGAGATATGGCAACAGAAATAAAAATCTCAGATTGTATCCACCTATGCTTTTAAGTTAGCTTCAAAAGGCTTCTCTTTCACTCTCTTTCTGTAAAGTCCTAGCAATTGTATCACTAAGGTGTTTACATAACTTCGTGG
This sequence comes from Gallinago jamesoni, assembly GCA_025769975.1. Taxonomy (NCBI): domain Eukaryota; kingdom Metazoa; phylum Chordata; class Aves; order Charadriiformes; family Scolopacidae; genus Gallinago; species Gallinago jamesoni. Next base: position 31,071,378 of record JAOQGH010000077.1, on the reverse strand, counting down.
CTGAGGACCATTTTAAAGGAATCTTTACACATGTAACTTTTATACATAAATCTCCCCCAGGGCTCTATTTAGATTTCCCTTCCCCTCTGAATTTCTCTGAACATACCTGTGGTTTTTCTGAGGGACTAACTTCTGCACCTGCCAAACTTTGAAGAATGTTGATATCCTTTGGACCCATTTAGATGGAGCCATCCTGCCAACACCAAAACCAGAGCTTGCTATCAATAGCTCTTATGCCTAATTAACAGTAAACAACTCATTATCCAATTGTGAGCAAAACATTCCTTTCCACACTGCAGGGTGGGGTCTGGCCCTCAGTGTTCAGTTCTTATGCACTCAGCCTTTTCTTTTACAGGCATGCATACACTGACAGGTATAAGTGATGCCAGTAGAACCTGGAAGGATGCATAGATTGTTAGTGCAGAAGTTGTTACAGCTTGGCTGGCTGCCCCAGCTGACGAGGGGGCTCTGCCAGCCCTCCCTTACCATTCCTGGACCCTTTCTCACCTGAAGGGGGAAGGAGAAATGTGATTCCACCTAGACTAACTGAAACTGCATTTCTCCCATCTGGTTCCACACTTCTATTTTGATAGTACAGGGACTATAGTACTGGCTATTCAAACACGCTCTTCTTTCAGATCCTTATAGAAAATAGATATTAAAAAAAATTGCTTTGTTGTGCTAAATCAATATAGTTATATGAGCAGCAAGAAGATCCAAGGTGAACTAATAGTGGCATCATGAATGGAAACTGAGAATCATCTTGCTTTGCAAGTCTATCTCACAATTCCTTTTATTTTATTATTTCAACTTTAAATTAGGTTCAGATTAAACTTTTGCAAGAATCTGATTTTATATGGATTGTAAACAGGTTTTTTTTATTGTATTTTTAAAAATTCTACTGCAGTTCTCAAGAATGTTTGTTAGTTTGCTTTCCCTTTATTCACCAACATTGTACCACTGAGACTTGACAATGAAAGTGGTTTTATTGATTTTCATTATCCAAGCTGGAAGAAATGCAAAATATAAACAGCAGGAATTATGACCTTTTTTGCCTTCAGTAATTGAAGGGTTTACTGGTAACAACATTCAGTAAGTAGCAAACAAATATATTTTACTGTGTTAACAGGAAAAGTTTGAAAAATCACAAATCAGACCTCCAGGGATTACGAGACTCATTTAAATGATAAAGTTTTTTCTTTTCCTCCCATTCAGCTTCATCCCCAAATCCATTCCAGTCTGAAACCCAGGAAAAAAACATACCTATAATAGTAAACACCTCTCAATGCTCTTTTAGGACTTTTGGAATGTGCCTGAACTCAGATTGACTGTATTCCTTTTACATGGTTTAATAATGGTAGAAAAGAGGCTGAGCCAATAATACTCTAAGAGCATCTTCTTTAGCAGTTCTGGCTTCTGATGTCAAATAGTTAAATGCCTAATGGGTGATAGCATAGGAAAGAGGCACAGCTCAGAGCCAAAAGTTAAAGGTTAAACCTTGCATTGTCTTGTTAGCAGCAAAACTAGGAAAAATTCCTGTGTGTTTTTAGGCAAGTTGCTTAACCAATCCATGTCTGCTGGCACAATACTTGCAAATCTTCACTGACATTTGCTGACTGTTTGGGGATCTTTAGATAAAGCAAAGTACTGATTATCCTCATTGCAATTTCCAGTTATAACAAAGAAATTGTAAGAACCATTCAACTTAGAAAAATATGAATTTGGAAGTCTTCAATGCTAGTTCTCTGGCTGACGCTGTGCCAATGCAATACCACTGTGGGAAGGCCAGGTGCGAGCGCAAGGATGCTAGTGGGGCTGCAGTACTGGTACAGTGTCTGTACAGCAGGAGACTCCCAGCAGTACCAATGCGTCCTGGATAAGGCACGGAGATGTGACCACATTGCTGTCCTGGGAAACAGCACAGCTGAGATGGAAGCCCTAGGCTTTTATGAAGAGGGCTTGTCTAGCACAAGTGATGATGATGGTATAAAGTGAGCTTGTTCCTGGTGTTGTGGCTGCAGTTTCTCACTTGTTGCTGAGGAACCCAAGAACTAAGTAGATGGGCCTAATGACCCACAGCCTGTATGGAGTGGAGACACAGTTGGCACCGGACAAGTCAGTTATAGTACAAAGCGACATGAAAAGTGCAATAGATTAGCTAAGGCAGTTTTTTGGGCAAACAACTTATTGTGGTTTATGAAAGTGGAGGTCTTGTCCATTCTTCTTCCTGCTCCCAGCCATGCGGCCCTGCCCTCATTCTGGGATATGTCAGACACTTCCCTGAGTGGCCTTAGCTTGCCAATGAAGCAAAACCCAACCTTTTCCTTTTTTTTTTTCCTGTTAGTTTTCTACCAGACTGATGAGCTGAAATGGCTCATGGAGATATCCAAGAAGCATCAGGTGGGAAAGGGCAATGGGAGGGGAGGAAGAAAACAGTAGTATCCTTCAGTGACAATGAGCTGTTAAATCTGCTCATCCCCTCTCATGAAACTGATACATGAATGTTATATTATCTCATGGTTGTGGACATGTATTTGTGTCTGCAACTTGTATAACTAGGCTGCCTGCCAAGCACTGTGAGCTGGTAGAAACCAAAAAAAAAAGGCTGCTGTCTTGCTGTGCCATGCTCTCCCTTGGGCCAGCACAGGTTTTAAACCCTATTAAGGAACTGGGTTCTGATTTCTCTTAATTTTCTGTTTTCCACAGAACTGATTTGGCTGCAAGTTAATCTGGCAAAAAAATTAATTTCCACAGCATCTCATTGCACAGATCCACAACTGTGTGTGCTGGCAGATGAAAAGGAATGGATGGGAACAAACAGCTGGGGCAGGGAAAGAGCAGAAGTCTTCCTCTGGGGGGCAAGGCCAGTTTACACTGCTTACAGCATTAGTTGGATGATGAACTCCTTAGAATGAAATATGGTTTAGATTTCTGTAAAAGAACCAAGCAGGCAGCCCTTCTTCAATGCACAACAGTATAGTAAAAAAAAGACCTCGTTATTAGTAATTTTTAAAAGTTGTTGTATTTTACTTTATGTAAGTTTAAAGTGGGCATCAGGATGATATAGATGATCCAGTTCTTAGAAGTTTTGTGTGCCCAACAAGAAGAGGTGTACGTGACTTGGCAGCTGCTTTGGGGTTTGGAAGCCTTCAGCTCTCAAAGGTATTTTTTCCAGGTAAGTATTTTTTTATCATACTTCCTGATGATCCCATGCAGGGATCTGACAAGTAAAAATTACCTTCAGGTCACTTGCACCCCATTGCAACTCAGGCTGTAGTTTCTTAAGATGAAGTGTTTTATGCGAATTCCAGCTCAGCACTCTTGGTTCTCTCATACTTGGCTTCTCAACTGTGCCAATATGACATCTTTCCTTAGCTGCCTTGGAGAACTTACTTTTGGAAAAAAGTGTTGTGTCCTTCCTGCTCCCTACCCCAAGAAGAAAAATATCATGGACAGCTCCCTGGTAAAGCAAAGGGTTTCTTTTCAGAAATTTGACCAGACTGAAGTCCCAGAGATAGTTACAGGTAAAACCTTGATATGTAGGTGTTAATTGTTACCAGCTGGCTTCAAAGACTTTCAGACTGTTTCAGTGTAAACAAACACGTAGTGCACCCAGAACACAGTAATGTCTCATTTGCAATACCATGCATAACTTTTAAACAAACACTATCAGACAGTAAACACACTGGTGATTCCTCTGCAAACTTTCCTCCCGCCCCCTTGTTGATGCGTGATAATTAAATACAATCTCAGTTTCTGTAGGATACTTAGTACACACATTTAAAGAAAACATTTTCTTCCTTTCTGAAATAATTTACCATTCCTTATAGTGTAACCAACCGTAGATGCTTTGAAAACTGCTGCTTATGCCTAAGGTATGGGGTTGGCGCCAAAATGGTTTTAATTTTTTCCAGACCTATCAGTTGGTCTAACAGAAGATGCTATCTCTGTGAGCAAGCTCCATTCAACTGCAGTTACAGTGCATATCACCTGCACTTTTCAGAACTTGAGAAAAAAAAAAACAACCAACACAACAAACCCACAAACCCCACATTTTTTCCTGAATGTGTCAGACCTTGCTCATAAACAGAGAGAGAAAGGGAAAGGGAGAGTGAGAGAAAAGCCTTTATGTTCACAGTCAATTATTAACCTAACCCCCACCTAGTGCTCTCTAGCCAAATCCATATAAACACAGGGACTCAGTCTTCCCATCGGCACTTCAGTGGCTGAGATAGAGGAGTGCCTTGAATTCCTCCTGCCCCCACTGACTCAGCTCAGGCTGCTGCATGGGACTGCTCCCCCTTATCATTTCTCAAGAGCAAAGAAAGGCTTGAGGAGCTGTTGCCTGCCTGCCCCACGTTCCCTGCAGCTCTCTCCTTACAAACTCGGTTTACAGAATCGCTAGGAGTTATACCAAGTCTTTCCTTTTTGCCCTCCTTGATTATTTTTCATGATGTGAATCATTTCTGTAGCCTAGCTGACCTGCTGGTCCCTCCAGCAGTTGGGAGGAATAATGATTTAGCGTGATGAATGCTTTACAGTGGCGCTGGCCCACAAGAAACTGTTGGGCTCTGCTCTGCTGTTGGGAGCCAGCAGTGAGCTGGCCTGGGGCTGAGCTGGCAGGGAACCAGCGGTGAGTCTGGGGTGGCCACATGGGCTGACTCCAGGCAACCTTTCAGCTGCCCCTACTACATCCAGCACTGCCCTACCCGCCTTGGGGATGTTTCTGGCTTCTGTGCTACCTTACCCACAGTGTTTCCTGAAGAAATAGAATATTCCTGTTCCTTTGCTTTGCTTCTTTACTCTGGAGGCAAAAAAAAAAAAAAAAAAAAAGTTATTTTGTTCTAGTGCATATGGGATGTACATTTGTGTACTTGCATATGCAAACACACATACATACCTGGGGAAAGCAGTTATATATATGGTTTAATAGATTATTTCCCTGTGATTTGCCCTGAAATGCTGCAGGCTGGTAGCAGACACGTCTGGATTTAGAAAGGAAAGGAGGAATTCCTTACCACTGCAGCAGCAGTCCCATGCTCCAGCTGTGCCTGCTCCTAGGGAGCCAGCATAAACTTTCTACTTGCTGGAGTGCATGTGGCTCTATTTCTATCTCATACCCAAACTTTGCTATTCACTTTATCCTTTGTTTTGGCACACTTCCACTGCAACTTCTCTGGTACTATCATTTGGTTATGTTATACAGCACAGGGTGTGGACTGCCTTTTTGAATACTAATGTGAGTTGGTCAGACATTTATTTTTACAGCAGCAGCGGTCCCCTTGTGCTGTGTGATGTCATGCTGTGGTTTAGAGGTATTTTTATATTGCCTTTCTTTGCTTTGTGGTGATTTTCTGTTGTACACACCTCCGTGTATAGATTGGTCTGTTATGATTGTAATGGGATTAGGCTGTCTCATGTATTTGCACTATGCTGTAAATGACCTGGTGGTAGGTAAGATGCAGGGGCTCTACTCGCTTTCACGTGGTGGGGAAAAATGTGCTTTGCAGAGTAGCGGGTGGTTGGAGAGCGTTGCAGAGCCTGATGGCCCATCGTGCAGGTAGAATCATAGAATAGTTTGGGTTGGAAGGGACCTTCAAAGGTCATCTATTCCAAACCCCCTGCAATCGGCAGTGACATCTAGATCAGGTGGCTCAGAGTAGTGTGGCTTTGCCGTACCCTGTGTTGAAGAGTATGTGTTCCCGTGGTATTGGGCTTTCTGTGTGTTTCTGTGTGTGCTGCAGATACCGGTGCTTGGTGGCGTGGCGAGGTGTGTGGGAGGTCGTGTGTCACTGCCCGGCTAGGTCAGGGGTGGGCAGCACATTGCTGTGCACGTGTGTATGCTTCAACCATTGGCAGGGCGAGGGCCACGCTGTGGTCGTGGTCGTCCCACCACGGCGCAGGTTACTGTGCGGTACTTCTCCCTACCTGTATTTCGTGTGGCGAAGGGTCTGCTCTGTGCGTGTGCGTGCCCTGTGCCCGCTGCAGGACAAACCCACGCCGTGCCGGCGCACCGCTGCGCAGGCAGGGAGGGCTGTTGGGCCTGCTAGGGCACGCCGGAGTGTCGTTCCCTCACAGAGCCCCCGTAACGGGCTCTCGCAAGGCAGCACTTCAGGCGAGAACCGGACCGAGTGCTGGTGCGCGGGTGCAGCTGCCTGCCCCGCTCTGCACAGCTGCAGGGGCGCGGCCGTCACCTCGCCACGGGCTGCACGGGGAGGGTGTAGAGTTGCCTCGCTGCACACAGCGCGGGCGAGGCGGGACAGCGTGCCCTACGGCCGGCTGACCCACGGGGCGCCACGGCCCCTTGAAGCCCGGCGCGGCCTGCCCTGCTCTGCTGTGCCCTGGGTGAGCGGTGGCGCCGCCGCCCCCAGCCGCCTCGCTGAGCACCCCCGCCTCGCCGTACAGGGCCGCCCGGCCCGGCCTGGACCGGCGCCTCCCCGGAGAGCCGGGCGGGGAGGGGCGGGCACAGCGGCCCGCCGCGGCGGAAGGAGGCCGCCGGCCGCGGCCTCGCTCCCGGCGCTGCCCGTGCGCGCTGAGGCGCAGCCCCTGAGGCTTCCGCGCGCACCTGCCGGCCCGCCCCCGCCGCGCCGGGGACAGGCACCTGCCGGCGCCGCCGGGACCTCCCGCACCTGCGCCGCGCCGCGCCGCGCCCCCCCCCCCATCCCGGGCCGGGCCGGGCAGGGCAGGGCCGCGCGGCGGCGGTCGCCGTTTCTCGGCGGGCAGGGCATGGCGGTCCAGTGAGATGAAAGTGACCGTGTGCTTCGGGCGGACGGGGATCGTGGTGCCCTGCAAGGACGGGCAGCTCCGCGTGCGGGACCTGACCCAGCAGGCCCTGCAGCGTTACCGCAAGGCCCAGGAGAAGGTGAGGGCGCGGGCTCGCGGCTCCCCCGCCCGGGGGCCGGGCCGTCGTGCGGAGCCGGTCTCGGGGGTGAGAGGCGGCTGGCGGCGGGTGAGGAGGGGGCGGCCGGGTAACGGCCAAGGGGGAGGGTAACGGCCGGCGCGAGGGGGTCGGTGGGCAACGGCTGGCGCGAGCGGTGGCCCGGGGGGAGGCCCGAGGAAGGGGTGGCCGGGAGTCCGTTAACGGCCGGCAGTAGGAGGGGGTGGGTGGGCTAGAGACAGCACCGGTGGCCCTGAGGGGTGGGCACGTCGGCCCCCACGGCCGTGGGGCCCTCGGGGCATCGTCCCGGTGCGGCCCGTCCCGCGTGGGCCCGTGGTGTGAGTCCCCCTGCCAGACGCTCTGCGTGAACAGCTGATGCTGGTGGGCTGAGAGCGTGTTCTGCACAGTTAACAATCCAGGAGGGCTCATTTTACGTATTTTAAGGTTTCTTGTGTTATTGTTGTACATGTTGACTAACAAACTTGATACAGGTATAAATGTAACTTCTGTTATTTCCATTAAAGCTTGTGTTTTCTGGCATCAGCTGCTCTGTGTGGTGCTATCTGCATGGGTAGATGACTTTTTTCTTACGTTGTACCTAATTGAGCATAAAAATACTTTTTTTCCTTTTTCCTCCGAGAGGCAGGTGCTGGAGGCTAATGGGATACTGTTTAATATTGATGAAAGGCCTCGTGTTGCAAACACTGCTTTTTGAAAGACATTCCAGTTATTACAAGCCCTTGAATTAAGAGCTTGCAGGATAGTCCATCCTCCTAAGACGTCTGAATGAAAAGTATAGCTATTGGTTTACAGGATCTATTTTGTGTCCTGTGCTGGTTTCTTTTGTGCCCAGTCAATTGTATGGTATCCTGATGGCAAAACTGAAAGTAAAATTCTTGTTCTTGCGGGCTAATTTGGGAGAAACTTGCTCCTGATGTGTTAAATCTGTCATGAACAGCTGAGACTCCTCTGTGGTAGAGATGATAGCGGTCACCTTGTTAGTCTTTCTGAGCAAGTGCAGTCCTTTAACCTGCCTTAAGATACATAGAGCTTGACAAATGTTTTGTGTGAAAAATCTTTTTCCTAATGAATATTGCATGTGTGTAATAACTACCTCATGTTTATAGAATTCTTGGTGGTGTTACAGCCAACAGTCAGTGAGATCTTTTGCACTGAAGTATTAAGTGTGATTTAGAGTGTTAAAATAGGCAAATTGTGTCTGTTCAAGAGTGGGATTTACAAGAAACAGAATTACTTTCAGCTGAGTTGAACTAAGAAATTAAAAAATTTGATTTCAGCTTTGATTTGTTCTTATGATGACATTGGAATTAGTCTCATGATGATGAGTGGAAGGTGGCCTACAAAGCTTTTGTTTAAATACTTCAAATGCCTTCTCTCTCTTTTTTTTAAATTTTTTTTTAAAGGAGTAGAAGGGTGTCTGCATTTCTTGTTAAGGGCCTGACTGTTCTAGAAGGTTCAATAAGCAATTTATAGGAGAGAAGTTGCAACAACTTGAGAAGGTTTCAGATAAATGCCAGACATTTAAGGTGTACTATGGTCCAATTAAGTTTATCATTATTTTGTACCCAATTTATTAGTAAAAAATAATTTTCTTTAAATATTACCTATGTGAAGCAGTTGTTTCCTCTCCCCCCTTCAGTGTGAGATCAAAATCATCCAGCCTTCTCTATGGGACAGCCAGAGGCCAGGGTTCATCTTTCCTACCTTGTGTGTTTCTTTTTTTCTGACTATTTCCTTATAGAAGTCCTAAGTTCTCTATTCTGCATCATTGGTGGACAAAGTGCATACAGGCCAATTTATCCAAAAATTGCTGATCACCTCGAGTGGGAGAAGCAACCTAAGGACCTGAAAAATACAGAACAAGTTTTCATTCAAGTCACTAAAGAAAGTTTTATGGCTTCTGGGCCCTCTCTCTCTCATGTTCACTGGCAATTTAAACAGTTCTCTTAAAATCCTTTGATAAGTTAGTTTTCAGTCTACATAACTTGCAGTGGAACTAGCCAGAAAGATAAATAGATAAATTTCCTCTAATGTTGTCCAGTGTCATTCGGAGTTAGTGCTCTTTCCTAAGCGAAAATTTGGGGTTGGTAAAATAGATCATACAGAAGTCACAAGCAATTTTATTACCCTGTGAAGAGTTGTTGTCCACTCTAACATGGATGGATTGGGTGTTTGTGTTTTGCAATCATCCTTCTATTGGCTCTTTCTAAAATTAACTTTCTTCACAAAAATATGGAATCTTGTAGAGAATAGGATTATCTCTAGATAATCAGCAGCTAAAATCTGCTGTGAAGTGTGGGCATATAAACAGGTTTGTGCTGAAGATAACTAAAAATTTGTTTTTCTTTTAAAAATAGTTAGAATGTTTGGAATACTTCCTGTGGCAGAATGCTGCTGTTTCTGTTGGCATGTTAAATGTTCTTTATCTATTTTTTTTTTGAAGTGTTAAAATGTTTTAAAAGAACAAAGTGGGAAATGGTATTGTTAAAGTGTCTAAAGTATTTGGAGAAGGAAGGAAAATTGATACAAGGAATATCTTTCATAGTTGAAGAATGGAAAAAGAAAAAGGTGGCTAGGATACAAGCTTTGGGAAATTTTTATTAGTTATGGTGCTGTCAAATACCACAGAAATGTGTGAGAGGCTCTGTATTTTGGGGATTGTTTTGGAAGCCTAGTTTTGTGGTTATACTGCAGTCACTTGTTCGGTACAAAGGGGAAGATATGAGATTAGAATATTAATTCTTTTATATTGTAAAATATTTGAATTTATTGTATAAAAACAGCAAAATTTTTAATTGGTTTGAAGTAGTCTGAGCTTCATTATACTTGTTATGAAGGGAAAGTTGATGCAGTAAATGCCTTGAGTTTCTCATTTCTGTGAGACGTTTGGTAAATAGTTGAGAGCTCTGCAGGCAGTTGCTTATTGCAGCCTGCTGTGTTTTCTTAGCAGTTTTGATTTGGTTTCTTGGCTGGGCTGCATTGGCAAGGTTTGGTTGTAAAGGCTGGATTGCTTTGTTAACGAAACCAAAATACTGGGCCGTTGTTTCAGCTGAAAAACCATAGAATGATTATTTTTTGATGCTGCTGAACTTAGCAGTGAGATTTAGAGGTATTGTTGCAGTTTTGAATGGGCAGATCTTGTCTGATTCACGAGAGGAAACAAGTAACTGTCTGGATTTAGGAACTATTGTCAGTATTACATTGTCAACTAAGATTTCAGTGCACTGTGATTTCATGATCTATCATGAGCCTGGAGAACAGGGCTCTGGGGAGACCTTATAGCGGCTTTTCAATATCTGAAGGGAGCCTATAGGAGAGCCGGAGAGGGACTCTTTGTCAGGAAGTGTAGCGACAGGACAAGGGGCAACAGTTTTAAATTGGAA
>JAOQGH010000077.1:31043252-31060997 GCA_025769975.1 Gallinago jamesoni | reverse complement strand
CCTGGAAGTGTTCAAGGCCAGGCTGGATGGGGCTTTGAGCAACCTGGTCTAGCGGGAGGTGTCCCTGCCCATGGCAGGGGGGTTGGAACTTGATGATCTTTAAGGTCCTGTCTAACCCAAACCATCCTATGATCATGATGTCTTATATGTTTAAGAAAACATTTTGTTGATCAGCTGCTTTTTAAGAATTGTAAATAAATTTTCAGCAAAGTGACTGTCCTCTCAGAAAGTAGCTTGTGTTTTAGTGAAATGAAGCTACTCGGAACTTTTTTGTGATTCAGAGTCTGCTTTTGTTGCTGTTCAGTAATTGGCATGTTAAGGCTTCCTCCTGATAGATAAGGTAGGATTAATGATTCCTTATTGTTAGCCCAGTCCCTTAGTACTTCTGGTAACTTTGGTATTTTTAGTACCTTTGGAGAGCACTTGTATGTTATCTGTTGTATTTAGGATTCTTTGCTTGAGTGAGAGCCGATGCAGAATACTCTGAGTTGCTGTGCCTGTTGTTAACTGTCTTCTCTGTGGCTACAAGGCATAGTCCTTGGATGCAAGACAAGATACCTCATTGACTGTTTTTTAGTGAATTGAGAAACTTTTTGTTTGTGGTTTTCTGGTTGTGTGTTTTGTTTTTTTTTCCTCCCATGAGTATGTGGATGAAAGAGGGGTTCTGGGTCAGCACTGAAAGGTTTCATATGCTCTTGTGTTGTTGTCTGGGTCTTTGGGGTCCCATTGAAAGCAGTTCCTCAGTCCTGTCCATGGCTAAATGCATTCAAGCTGAACACACCATTGTGCTCATACTTCTCTCCTTTGAAATGCTGCTGCCCACAAGTAGGATGTAATACTTGAATTAATAGCTTTGTAGTTAATTCGTAGTGAAGCCCTTGCTTCAGCTGGAGATGCTAGTTTGTTAACTCAAAGGTCTTTAATGTTGTTGGTATGGTAAGTGATGTACACCCAGGGAAAAGAAGGACTGAGACTAGCAGGTGAAATCCGCAATGACTTTTCTTTAAGCTGAAGTGAAACCTCTCCCAAGAAAAATGTATAAAATCATCTTGCTGCTCCAGATGTTTTCTCTCTCTGGAGGAGCCAGAGATGGCGAAGTGATGTTTATCGTCTGTGCATCAATTTGCACATGTTTGCGTGCATGGCTCTTACTTGCTTGAAATGACCACTTTGATTGTCTTGAAGTCTTGTTCACAGAAGCCAGTTGAATAGGTGGGACATGGCGGCCATGTAGTTAAAAAAAAAAAAAGAAAGCACACTACAATTTGTCATTTAAATACCAGTTTAAAATTTTTCATTTCAAGCACAACTAAATTCTTGAGTGGCTCACTTTCACTGTCTTTGTGGGCCTCCCTTTGGGAATGCTGACACAGAGAATCAAATATTAGTTGAACTAACTTACAGTTACTTAATGTCCAGTTGTTACAGGTATTAGAGTGTGTGTTACCACTATTTACAGGGAATGTACAGAAGCCATCAGTTGATTCTGGAGCAGTAATGGTAATTTTAATTGGCAGTCCAACTGAGTAGGATGCAATGATACAGTGGCTAAGTTGATTCAAGAATGGTGCATTTTTGATTAGAGCGAAAAAAGTGGGTTATTTGGGTTGTATTGGTGATCTTCCCCAAATTATCTGCATTTAAAGAGCTAATGCTGCAAGTCTATATCAGTTGTTGATTCCTACTAAGAAAATGCTTTCCCCTTTCCTTCTGTTCATGCTTGTCCCACAACGTGACAATTAGTTTTCTGGAATTATGTGTTGCTGTTGTAAATCAGCCAGCAAGCAGGAGTACTAAATGTTCTTGTAGTTTCTTTTAAAACGTTGCAGGGAGGGAAAATGACAATTTATTTTGACTCCAGACTTTATGCTTACAAAAAATGCTTGCAAAAACATAACAGATTTCTTTAGAAGATATATGTGGAAAGTTTTGAAAGAAATCCCTTGTTAAGAACATTTTTATGTTTTGGGCAAACTGTAAACATTTAGTCCTTTATAAAGACAGGCTAGTACAGTTGTATTTGTGGCACTTTTGTCTTGGACCCAGTCTCTAGTTTTTAGTTTTGTTTTGTTTTTTCTATCCCAATTTGTCTTAGAAAGTTTGTTTTATTTTATGGGGGGTGGGGTTAATCTATAATCATTGTTTTACCAAAACAATTTTAAGATCTATTTTTAAGTACTTCTTTGCTAGGAAATATTTCAACTGTTAATTCCCATATTTGTCTTAGTATTGCTCAATCAGCTACAGTATGTTAGTGAGCTTTTGCGTTGTCTTGGAAACTGATGTACTTCAATAAACAGCTTAATTATGACTTCTGCATTCAGCCTTCAGATTTGTCCACTATCTTACCATACTAAAAAGGATAATATAACTTGATACGCTGCGTTTTCATTACTGTTGTATGAGTTTATGGGTAACTGCCCCATAAATATATATGAAGACAGGCCGTGTAAGTAGGGAAAGTAAAGAAAAGGGAAGGAGACAAATGGTTAAAAAAATTATGTATAAAATAAACTCTGTTATTGACTTAATGAAATATCACTACCAGTATTATTAAGACCGGAAATAGCTTTCAAGTGGCATAATTTTGAGTATCTTAAAAAATTTTCAGGATCACTTTTATAAAATTTCTGCTGTTGTGCTACCTCATAATTACTAGTGTTGATGTAATGAGGTTTTGGTAGTTTTCCAGTCTTCTTTTCTGTTTCTAACAGGTGTTTATAATCCAAACAGAAAATCTGCTTCTTGTCTTAGACTTGTCATAGAAAATGTCTTACAGGACTTATGTACTTATGTAACCTGAAAAAGAGAAATTTTTGGACCTCTTTCTTCTTTTAAGAAGTAGACTACTGCCAGTAACTTGGGCTTTGGCTGAATATTAAGCTATTTGATATCAATGTGTTTCAGGAGAGCTTAGTTGAAGGGTACAGCTGGATAAAACTGGTGGAAATTGAGTAGGCAAAATGAGAATAAATCATCTTCTTGGAAAAACTGCAGGTCAGACTTCAGTGTATGTGATAATACATAGTTTTCATTTTTGTCCTAGATCATATTTATGAAGTTCTGAGTACTGTTCTATTGTTATCTTTTGAGAGACAGCAAAGATTTTGTAATAACCTAATGTTAAAACAGTCCTGGGAGGAAGCCATTGAAGAGCAGTACAGAGTTCCCAGTAGTGACTGCTTCCTATTGCTCTTTGCCCAGTCGAAGATGAATTCTTAGTAGTCTTGTATGAATTTGTGAAGAAGGAGCTTAAACCCCAAATGCCATTTTTTGTGTATTTATTGCCAACTGGGGAAGCACCATATAGTATGGTAGTCTAAATATTAAAAAAAAACCAACCCTTTAGCATAGGACAGAACCAGGAGGTGCTTTTTCTTGCTGCATAAAAAGTGGCTTTAATATTTTTTTTCCCTATGTATTTGAAAACAGAGGGTTGTGTTCTATTGGTATTTTCTTAAAAACTTAACTATATCTGTTAAGAATTTGGGATTAATGGTTCATGTTATGTGACTATACTTTCCTCCTGACTTGTTCAGCATGATATGTCAGTTGAATCACACCATACTGTGCAGTCTCGCATCCTGCTATTGAAGCAGGAGATTTCCTCCCCTATTGAGCAGAACATTCTTTAGGCTTTCGTAATGATGATAATGTTATAACTGCAGCTTTCCTAGGCATGAAGACCTATTGCTTCATTATTGAAAACTCTCTCTAGCCCCCTATTAAGATGCCTGTGTTTCGTGCTTAATGAATATGATAATGCTAAAGGTCTTGAGCAATTAGAATCTGTTTTCAACCATAGTGCTTTGTATTTTTATATTTCATTCCTGAGTCTTGCTTATTCATAAAGATATACCCATTTTATGTCAGGGACCTGTCTAAACAGAAATGACGGGCTCATGTGAATCACTTGTTGATAGAAATGGACTTCGGAATTCCCCATACCAGATAGTGTCCTAGAGACACTGATAAACTGATGAAGCTGCTTCATATGAAAAAATTTAGAAAATCAGCATGTTTCAAGAACTTTTGGTAAAAAAAGCCTATGTAGTGCTTGCGTGGAATTTTCCTTAATAAAAACATTTTTTGTTCCCCTCAGGTTATATGTTGTCATGGTAATTCTGTAAGTCTTATAATCAGTACTTTATTTCTTACATAGGATTACTTCAATAACTTATTTGTAAATAAAACTTTGTGTTGTAAGAAATTACTGATTGCAGTGGGGAGGACTTTTTTTGGGGGACTGTTTTCTTCATTTTAAAGAAGAAATATATATAGCTTGATTCTGTAAATGTTTTTTTCTTATGCCTAGTGATTGTGCTATAGACATCTCCATTAAGTGAACTGTTGCAATGTTTTAATGTCACCAAAATCCGTCTTACTTTCCAGTGTAAACCTGTAATTTTTATGCCACCAGTACATCCATTCAGAACTGACGGTTTGCTTTGTTGTGGCAGGTGCCACAGCGCTACTCCAGTGCTCAGATTTGCTCTTGGGAATGCTCCTGAATTGGGAGGTTTAGAAAAGTTGCTCGCTGGTTTCATTAGGATGCACTGGCAGCATTTATTGCCACAGTGAGACCTCTTACTTCAATGCTGTTCTTTATTGGTTATTACATGTATGAAAAAGAAAACTGCAGAATGCTTGAATGAGCATGCTTCTTACAGCTGGTAATAAGGATACCATTTGTATGAATGGTAGATAGGGAGGAAGATGAATGATGGTAGACTAACAAAGACTGGTATTTGGAATCGCAGAATTCAGTCTGATGGGTAGAGACTAACAGCTGGCTCAGTTTGGGCTCTCTTTTTCTGGCTAGGGAATCGACCTCAATCCATCGAGCCAAATGGTTTTGCAGTACAGCTTATCTGATAGAGTGTTTTCCAGATTCCCAACAAAATAGTAGCTATTGGTGAATCTTACATGCACCCTCCCTATCATTTCACTTTACAAAAATGCAGTAATTTCTCAGTCAGTAGAAGAAAATGGAGTGCTTAGACTAAAGGAGAATTTGATACAATCCAAAGAAGTTCTGAGACTTGCATTCCTGGAAAACTCTGGCTTTATTTTTTCCTTTGACTAATTAGCTCCTCTGTTCATCTCTCTTCCCTAAAACCTTAGAAGACCTTCACATTGTTATAGAAGATACTATCTCATTCTCATCAGTCCATCAACAGCTGAGCTGACCTTTATTGGAAAACCTGCATATCTAAGTTATAGATTTTCTGAGTGGAGAAAAAATTACTTGATCTAATCATCTCCTCTTTCGTTTAATTTAGGTGTCAGTGTACAGGTCAACTAAGACTAGCTTCAGCTCTAAAGAGGTTAGAATCCAGCATGTTTCTATTTGGACCTTCGAAGGAGAGACAAATCATAAATCCTGATAGGTTAATCCTCTGTATGTTGTGGATATGTCCTGTGACTGAACTTGGAATGGACCTTGAGCACCCATCTGTAGACCACCCTGCAGTTGAGGATTATTTCTTTTAACTTGGGTGTGAATTTATGCCTTCCAACCTGTGAAAGGTAGTGGTAAACTAGTTCGTGTTTTTACATTTCCCTGAAAGCTACCCTTACAATGTTCTGCCCTTCCAGTATGTAGGTGGGTGATTTCCACCTGCTACACAAGGTGATTAGTAGTGATAAGGTAGAGGGTTTGGAGTATAATTCTACCATTTTTCTATATTTTAAGGAGTCTTAACTACTATTGAATGTAGGTACCATTCACTTCAGTTCCTGTTGGTCAGGTGTTCTTTTAGTTAAATGCAGTTCTTCCTGGCACCGTTTGTCTGCTGTGACCTTTGCCTAAACTATGATAATACTTTTAATAATCACCTGTGATAATCATTTGGTGATGAAATTGATGGATAGTATTTTGTGTGTTACAAAGCTTTCCACCAACATTCTCTGCTTGCCAACTTTTTTCATTTCTGGGCACAAGCCAGAAAGTGAGACCAGATTGCAAACTTAAGGCTTAAGACTGTTGTTAGTGAAAGTGTTGGCTGTAGGCTGATTTGGATATAGACCTTTTGTAAGTGAGTTTTATGAATAAGGAAGATAATATGTGACCTGGAACTCTAACTAGCTTCTTCCTCCATAGCTTGTCAGAATTGCGTGTGCTGTCTAACCCTGCAATTCCTGTCTAGAGGTCCATTCCTGTAGATCCCTGGTTGAGCAGCTATTGAAACTCTCATTCTGCCAGCTGTAACCTTTTTTATAAGACTTTCTTAACTAGGGGTTTGGATGGAAGGTTCTCAGAATTTTTGTTGGATTTACTCTAGAAGGCTAAGCACAGCAAAGGTGGGACAGAGCTACAGTAGTGCAGAAGTAGGGGAAGAAATAAACACTGCCACTTGTGACTGTGTCTGTAGCTATTCTAAAAATAGAAGTAAATTGGGAGTTCTACAAATCTGATCTTGGCAAGATCAGATGTCAAGGTGAAGTTGACATTTTGTAGCAGTTTAAGCCTTGAAAGGCTTAGTTGTCATACTTTTTCATGGGTAGTAAAGCCTATGCAGGTGTGTAATAAAAACTGTTCCTCAATCTCTCCAGGACAAATCCAAGTGGGTGTCTTCCTCTGTTGATTTTCTGGCCTGTGTCATCACAGGCTACTTTTCATCAGTAAATTGGATGATTGTACTGCATCTCATCTGTACTTTTTTTTTAACCAAAACAAGCTTCTGCTTTTAAAATAAATAATGTTGAAGTCTTTCATTAACTACTTAAGTTATTTTCCTAAAAAAATTCTTAATAATTATTTTGCTTTTTATTGAACTGTTAGTCTTTATGAAAGCCAAAAGTCAGAGAGGAAGGTTTGTTTTTTTTTTTTTTTTTGCTTAGAAAAGATTCCAGAGGGTTTGAATGAAAAAAAAAAGCCAGATATTATTTGTTAAGCTTGCAGGAAAAAAATGAGGCAAATGCATTATTGCATCAATGAAATGTCTGTATACTGGGGATGCTATGAAAATACAGTTTGCTTTCAAACCACATTACTCCCTCTGACATAGAGTTAAAAAGTTGTTGGCTATAACAATGGTTTTTGTTAACATATAACCATTTTTTCTAATAAATAAAATCATTACCTATAGTAAAGAGTTGTCAGAAATCTCTTGGATTATTTTTATGAGCTGGTTTATTTCATACTGAGTAAGAACTTCTAAATTTGAGGAAATATCTGGTACACTCTAATGTGCCAAAAATGTGGTATACTTTGCTTTGACTTATGGACCTCAATTGTATATTTTTTAGGTTGCTCACCCTACTGAGATTCTCTATAGAAACAATCTTTGTCTTTTTCTCTGGGCTATCCCCCCTTCCCCTTCTGTAGGATAGGTTACAACAGTATACTAATATAAAATTTACTTTATTGGCGTATTTTGCAGAAGTGTGTTTCTAGCAGTTGCCTTTTTTAACAAATATGGCATTTTTTTTTTTTTTTAGTTGATGTTGGAAATTTGGCTGTCGTTTTCTGCTTCCAGCACCTCAACCTATTCTTTCTCTGTCCAAAGAATAGAAGATTGGAAAGGAGATGGCTTCCTCAAATTGAATCTTCCATGTCGTCTATGGGGTAGAAAGACTTGTTAAAGTTTTTCAAGGGTTGAAGGGAGTTAGCATGCTCAGCTCCCACAGAATTAGGCTCATTTGAAAGACCTAGCTGCTGCCAATTCACAATTATTTTTCCCTTGCTGGCTGTAATGAATGTATTCTGAACAAATGTTTCAGGAGTTCCTGGCATTATAAGCTACAAAAAGAAAACTCTCTGAAGAAACCTGAAATAGTTGTGTTGAGCAGCAAAAAGAAGAAGGTTCATTGACTTTTTGACTTTGTGCATAAAGACCAAGATTTAGGTAGTAGTAGTCATGATGCAGGCATTATTTAGATTGCCGTGCAGAGGAAGATAAATGGGTATTTTTTGGGAAAAAAGAAAATGTTTGTGTGTGGAGGAAAAAATATAATCTAACATTATAATGTAACATTAAGGTCTGTCTTGCTGATGATAAATGATGGCTTCTCTAGGCAAGAAGATTAGCACTTGAAAATCCAGAGAAGTCTTCTGTATTAATGTTTCAGCAGCAGTTATTTGGATAGCTCTTATTCAACTGCTGACTGGTGGGAGATACTAACTTTACCTGAAAAACCCTTATAGAAACCACTCCGTTGGCTTTCCAGATAGCAAAATTAAGAATTAATTTTTGCTCAAAATACCCAAAATAACTCAAATGCTGGAAGCAACGCTTGTGGCTTGTGTGTTTTAAATATATTACTTCTGAGGGTTCATCCTCCATATGATTACTATTGTATTCAATCCACTTATTTTTTCAAAACTGTCAACAGAACAAAATTGCTCTAAGCTCTTATCCTTTTCACATACTTCCACTTGAAGTAAGAAGATCAGATGGGAGTATGCCAGTGTTGACCCCTTAATCCTTGAGTCTGGAAAAATGTTGGTTTGGCCATCTTCTATTTAAATTCGATTTTGTGTGTTGTGGGGGAGTAATTGCAGCAAGACAGAAACTGAAAGGAGTAGACGGTTTGCTTTTTACATGCAGTGCTTTTTCTTATTAGACCTTTCATGTAGCATTAAAAATGTAATGCTAAAGTTGGACTGTGTCATCCTTCTCCTTGCTGTCCTTGTCTCAGGTCTCTGTTAGCTGTAGCTGCAGTGTGGTGGTTTTGTTTGTTTTGCTGCAGCAATGTTCACTACTATTTAACTTGGAATAGAGGCTGAATACCTACTTTCATTGTTATTTATTTTTTATATATCATGATTTTTGCAGTTTCGTATGTTGCCATTGTATTCTTTCTTGTCTGGAAGAACAAAATTGTATATTCATTGCTATAATTTTATTAAATAAGCTGTATTCAAAGACACTAAGACAACACTAGGTAGGTCTTTTTTGGTAACTTCAGATATTTGAAATCTAACATACATCTGGCAGTGTAGACACATTGTTTGTCTTGGTATGACACATCTTTTGAATTCAGAGAAAGTGGAGGAGTCTGGCTTATTCATACTGCAGTTCATTAATGGCTGTAGATAGGAAATGAACATCTCACTAAATGGAAGTCTTGGTCAACCTCTGACTCTTCCCTTAGAGGTTTGAGAGTAGACAATATGAAAAAAATACCAGCTTCTTTCCAGATGGCTGAATGCTTGATGTGTCTTTATGTTTAGCTGTCATTCAGACGTGAATGCTGTGGTGATTATAAGTGTCTTCCATTTTTCTAGTTTGAAATGATCCCTTTTATGCATTGTGTGTTTAGAGATTAACTGTTTGGCTTATCAACAGGAATATTAGAGCAAAAAAAAAAACCAATCCCAACTTGATGGTATAGTAAAATCCAGGATGTTAGTGTTCATAAGCAGATTGACAGTGCAGGTCTTAGCTTCACGTACCATGTTGCAGGCAGTAGTTGTTCTGAAATAGGTTGTGGTGAACTGTTAATATTCTGCAAAATGTTATTTCAATTTTGAAATGTCTTGTGCATGATAAATTTCACACTACTGGTTTTTGTTAGTGAAAACATTATTTTTTTTCTGCAATCTGGGAGGAAAAATGTTTGATAGAAGAGGCTTTGTAGGAAGGAGTTTCTTTTAGTTGGGAAGAAAAAAAACCTGGATTTTGTTTTTAAACTATAAATGTGAATGATACTTTTTAAGTGGTGATCTTAGATAAATACGAGTTAATACTCACTGATACAGGCTACAGTTTAATGATCAGACTATTTAATACTGTTTTGTATTAATACTGTTAGTACTGCCTATTTGCTGTAGGCATTTCCAATAGCTCTGTTTAATTTTACAGTGCTTCTGTAGGTGCTTGAGCATGGCATAATATTTGGAGCCAATGTATGTGGAGCCCAAAGAGGATGAATGAGGTAGCTGACTGAAAAGTAAAATGGATTCATATGCATGGGTGATGGACGGCATCAAACTGCAAATGAAAAAGGAAGGTTGTAGTGGCATCTCAGGACTATTGCAAAATATATGCAAATTCTGCATTTAATCAAGTTTCCTTACCAACTGTGGTTTTCATTTGAGGTTTCTTATGTGGTTGGACTGACTGGATTAAAATTGTGTAAGGAAGGTTTCCATGTGACCCTCTTGCAAGTTCTAGAAAGAAATTCGTAGTCAGAGGGTTTGAGAAGGTTGCCACAAGCCAGTAACTGGAACGTGTGCCTCGGGTGTAATTTTCTACCTTTCCATTTGAGCTGAATGCTGTACTTACCTGTCCGTTAGCTGTTTTGCAGTGACTTTCATTCTGCTTTGCCACCTTCTCTTTTCCTTTAAACCTCTGAAGCTGTTCATTCCCAACTCTTTTGTGTTTCTATTTTCCTGAAGATATTTGAAGGAGCAGAGAAAGCAGTTCATTTTGAGCTTTGGGATAAGGGGCAGGGCAGAAGGAACCCTTCTGCATGATAGGGGTATTGAATTTCGGTGAAAGAGTGTATAACCTTATTCTTTGTCTTCTATCTCTCCAAAATCCACTTCATGAGATGTGGTTAGGCATATGGCAAAAAGTTTTGATGATGTGTAAGTTCTGGCATGTTCTGTATTTTCAGTCAGGTGAAGGTGGGAGTTGATCTTGGGAGAGTATTGTCCTTGTTTGGGTTTCATCCAGTTCTGTCACTTAGCTTTGCCAATATGATTAGTGGTAGAGGTTGTTTCGACTATTCACCAGGTGTATTTGCTGTATCTCAAAAGTCAAATACTAAAACTTATTAATATTGTACTGTGATAATTAATATTGTACTGTGATAATAAAAAATTTATTAATATAACACAAAATGTGAGAGATTATATTAAAATTTCCATGGTGTAATATAATGCTGGTAAATATTTTTATTACTTTTTAAACTTCCTGCTCATTTTCTTTCAAACAATAGGCAGAACCAGTGAAGCTGTCTAATCTTTATGGAATTAGGTAGTGCTTGCCTGTTAGTTGTGCCTTCAGAACATTCTTGACCCAGTCATTTTTGCTACTGAGAAATAAAAGGAGGAGGGAAGCTGGTTAATTTAGCATTTCATATAAGAACAAAGTGGTGTGTAACAGCTTCATCTGTTATGGACCTTGCTGCAACATCTATATGGTTGAAAATCCTTTATTTTCTTCTCCACGTGTCAAATTCCTAGTTGATCTGTTAATTTCCACCACCGCCTTTTTTTGTTTGTTTGCTTTTTAGTTCTTTCTCTTGTAATAACTTTCTGCCTCAAAGTGGCTCAGCTTACATCTTCAAATACTTCTAATGCTTTGGATATTTATAACTACTATGGCTGTCTCAGCATCTTTCTAGCACTGGTGCCTGCAACTGTACATAATGGCTCTATTTTGGAGGACAGGGACCAAATGTACTGTGAAATGTCTGTATTTTCCCTGTCTTCTGAGTGAGGAAAAAGATCCCAGGTCCACTCTTAAGGCCTCTTCAAAGAGAACAATGAACTGTAACTGCTGGTGGGTTGAGGGTGTGGAGAGAACTGATTAGTATTGAAACGGCAAGTGACACATTGCTGTTGCCGTATCGCTGCCATTGCTGCAGTGCACCCGCCTTGGAAGTGTGGGAAGACAGTGGTGGTTTGGGGTCTGACTGGCCTTAATGATGGTTGAAGTCTGCCAACCTTCTCGCAAAATGCCTCCCCAGCCTCTGTTCCATGGTTGATCCAAACAGGAAATAGGATGGCACTGCAGCAAAAAAAAAAAGTCCTACTATTTTCTGTGAAATATATGAAATACTTTCATGTGATTGAGGGAGGGGATTTTTTTTTTTCTTCCAAAAGTATGTAGTGGTTTTCTATGTGGAATTAAGGGTATACTTCTGTAATTTACTACTGTTTTTTCTTACTTGAGCTTGGGTTATAAGATTTTACAGGATTTCAGCATACCTGATCTGCATTGTTTTACAAGCATTTGTGTTCTGTTTTGTAGGAGTTCAGAGTCTGCTGTTACTCAGTCACGTGTTTGAAACTCCCATCTGCTTCTGATAAGCAGTCCTGTGTCAGCTGCAAATACATTAATCAGTTTATCAAAGGCCCAAACTTTTGTAAATAAAATAATCTTAGTTTCTAGATGCAAGACTGGTGTTTGTTCTTACTGTAGATTTATCATATTTTGCTCAAGATTTTCAGTGCTGAGTTTGTTACAAACTGAGTTGTGTGAATTAACAAAAACCCAGGCTGGCTGTAATCTGTAGTTGTATTGAATGGTTTGCATTTAAGGTATCTTTAGTTTTAGTTGGCAAAACCGTACTTTCTTAAAGTTTCTGCCCCACCCCTCTTTTTTTCTGTGTGAAAAATGGGCAGCAAGTTGAAGGAGTAGCTTTATAGTCCTGAATGTTCACTTTAAGTTGGATTTTAAAAATGATGAGTGTGGCCCCTCAACCCCCCCAGATTTACGGTGAGATACCAAACAAAAAGCCAGACTCAATGCTAATTACTTATTTGTAGCTGTGTAGCAATTTGCTTATTAGCATAACAACACTATTCTGAATGTTGTAGCTAATATTTAACACAGAAAACTTGGGATGTGGAAGTTAAAGCTTGAAATGTTGTGGTTTTACTTGAGTTGTTTTGTTTGGAGCTGTTGTGTTGATTTAGGGGTGAGTCTTCTGTGTTTCTACATTGTTGAAGCAAGCTAGTCTAATGGGCATGATGAGCTAAAGGATATTCTTAGTTTGTAATTGAAGATCAATTTACACTTGCATTCTTGGGAGTTGTATAGTTATCTTGGATTCAGAGCCCGACATAGGGTGCACTCTAGTTTCAATCAAGTGTTTAAGGGGAGGTTTTTTTGTAGTTGTTGCAAGTGCATTGTGTGGACAGACCTCTTTGTTTAAATGCGTGTCTTCAACTGTCTTTGCCTGTTCTGGTTTTGCATACTTTTTCTTCACTGAAATATTCTTAAATGCCAAATGTTGGAGGGTTATGTAGAGGTGGGCTATGTGATCCCTCTACTCATTCTTTATATCATATTTTACTCAAATAATATTCAGAGTAGTTCTCATTCAGATTCGGAATAAAAATCAAACACTCTTATTTTTGAAGGGTTCCAGTACTGCAAATCAAATCAAAGTTTGAGTGTAATCTACAATGTGAACATATTCACTGTGCTCACTTTGCCATGCTATTGACCTGTCTGAAGAATTTTCAGTGTATTTGTCTTCTATTGCTTGTCTTTCGGTAGCTCAGAGTGGGAACATTATCTTAAAATGTGAACTGGGACATTTTTTAAAAATGAAACTGAGGTGACGGTGATGTGTATATCACCTGTATGTCAGGTTGCTTGTAGCAAGCATTTTCACCTTGAGAGACCACCCGAGGTGGAAGCTCTCTGATGTCCAAGCTGGTCTTGCCGTAGGAAGGTGGCTATTATTACTTGTAAATGTTTGGTTTTCCATATACTCAAGAAGAACAGAATGTGTTAATTGTACATGAAAGTGAATCAGAAAAGGAAAGAGGAGGAAGGGAAAAGGATGAGTTTCATTGGTGTATAGTGCTGTGAAGACGGCAAGTAAAGGAGATAGAAAATGTGGTTATCAGTCCTTGCTGGTGTGTTTTGACTTGGTCATAGTAGTACCTAGTCCTATTAGTTTCTCAGAGCATTGTAATTTGAAGATGAGTAAAGATCAAGAAATCTTTTAGGCCCTTTGGTATTTACTCTAGTAATATTTTTTTTTCTAACATTTAGCATATTAAATAAAGCTCATAGTGAGCTGTGCTTACATTGTGTTAGTCTCACTCCAAAGACTGAAATGAAACTGTGCTTCCTGGTTGTTGGCTGTGTCTGCCTTCACTGAGTAGTCCCCTTGACTTCAAAGAAAAACAGGAGAAGATTTTTCTGCCCTTTCCCAGATGGGTAACAGTTTTTCTGTCACAAGTCTGTGGTACTCTGCAGGCCTTATGCATGAACTGTTGGTTGTCTTTGTTTTGCTCTTTCCACTCTGATCCTTAAGAGCCAGCAAGGCAAACAGTGTGAGCAGACTTCACAAAAACTGCGGATGTGCTGAGATAAAACCAACCTTAGTGACAAAGATAAATCTGATTCTGTACTGATCTGATCTGATTAGAGTCCTCATTTTGACATCAGGTTTTTAGCATGTTCAAAGGCAGAAACTTTTAAAATCAGCTATTTAAATGACCTTATGTAATTTTTTTTTTCCTAGGACTTGTTTCCTACTTGTAATTGCCTGTAATTTGCCCATATCATATCCAATGAAGACCTCGGAAAAAAAAAACGGGGCAAGGATAACAGACAACCAGTCTTGAAAGATCTAATGAATGAATCTAAACAAAATTTTAGAGTGTGTGTGTAAAATACATAAAATGAGTTGTAAAAATTTTTTTACGTGGGTAGCTTCCTCTGCTATAGTCTAAAAGCAGATCTTGTAAACAGTAGGGCAAATTGTGTTGTTTTGAAAAAAGTCTTTGGTTCAGCTCATACTCGAGTGTTAAGAGAAGTAAATTTTCATTTATGTTGTCTTACTGTGTGAAGAAAACTTCTCAATGTCTATGAAAATCAAAATACGTGCTTTGGCCAGAAACAAAGCATCATGGATATATTATTTACCCCCTGTGACTGGTCATTTTATTCACAGTATTGAAATCAGGACACATAAGCTGACATAAACCAGGCATGAGCAGATTGTGTCCTTCTCCACTAATATTTTGATCTTTTGAGAGGTTAATTTTTTTTGTGGTTGATGTATTTTTAATCCTAATGAAAAGATGATCCTTAGTGCTCATTTGCAGGTAACATTTTGCTTTTTTTTAAAAAAAGAACTGATTTAAGGATTCTTCAGTTACTTTATTTACTATATGTTCCTTATGCACGCAGATACTTAAAAATTTTTGTTTGTTTTGAGAGTCTGACTTGAATTGGAGCTAGTTCAGTACACTGTAACTGTTGAATGTGAATTAATAAGGGAGGGCTTACCAAGGAGAAATTTTAGTTGAGTATACTCAATAGTTATGTTGTAATCCGGTAGTCTTTTAATTTTGTTGAGTTAATTGGTCTAAGATTGCTTCAGTTATTGCTAGGTGGAAACTCGTTTTAAGAGGTCTGCATGCAGCAGGCAGTGGTGTCCTGTCTTAGCCTGATGAAATGTTTAGGATCTTGTGATTACTGCAGCTATGTACTTAAATGTGTTGCAGTCATGTGATACAGCCTGTAATTTAAAATGCATTTACTCAAGTAGTTTGTTTAATTGTACCTCTTTTTGCAGAAAGGGAAATGTGAGAGAGAAGCTCTTGCTGAGTTATGGGTGTTACAGCTATGAGGTGGGTCTCTTCGTTGGAAAATGCTTTCCTAGTGGGAACCTGGCAGATGCAAACTCTGCTGAGAATTGAGTCACTGCCAATATTGTATGGTTGTTTGGTTTTTTTTTTCTTTTAAATTTCTTCTTTGCTTCACTTTATAGCTTATGGTAAAGAACAGTTTCAGGGCTACAGGCCTATTACTGTATCAGCTGAAATGAAAAAGCCCATGCTATTTGTGAATACTATGGAAAGGGAGGCAAAGTTATGTTTTGGTGCAGAGGTTGAAAGCTTGTTAGTCAGCCCTGCTAAATTTACTGGTAAAAGTGAAGAACTTTGTCTTGTATGTACTCAGAGATTTGATTGCTTGGGAGTAATTTCTTTTTGTTCTCCATCACCTCCCAGTCAAGATAGGATCTTAAAAGCAGAATTCTTTCTCAGGTGACTTTATTTTTATAGTACTTTGTTTTACCTGGAAGGTAGATTAGGAAGCACCTTTTACAGTCACCTTTCTAAGACTACTTCTACTGTATTTCTGGTCTTCTGTGTTTTCCATAGTTTTATTGCTGGATGCTTAAAAGCAATATCTTTGAGCAGACTACCTTCTATCCTTTGCCCTCACCTCAACTTTAATTTCTGTCTTTGAGCTCAATCAGTATAGATCTTTTTCTTAAATATTACTGACTTGAGAGAATGTGTGTCACTTCAGCTGGTAGAAAGATATAAAGAAGTTTTATCTTCTCTCTAGTATATTAAAGCATTTTAACTTCTAATGCAAGCAGAATCTGACTTTTGGTGAAGGAGAACAACAGTACTATAAAATACATGAGGAATCTTTACTATCTCACTGTGCTGTGATGTAATGTGTTTCTATTCCTTGTATTATCTTAAAGGTTTCTGCTCGTCTTGAACTTCCAGCTAGAAATGATTAAAAATGTCTTGTTTAGTTTAACACTGTATAGCTGTACAGTTCAACTGCATAATTAATTCAGAGTTAGGATTTATTTTCAACAGTGAGACCTAGAAGTGTGGCTTTGTAATTTACTCTGAACTGTAATGCAAACTGTACTCTGGAAGCTTCCTCAGCAGTGAAACCTAAAGGTTGCCTTCTCTTTATTTTTGTAAGTTTGTGAAATGAAGACCTAATTTATACTCAGCTGGCCTTCGTATAGGGAGGCTTATTTTGATCTGGTCAGTGCTAAGTTCTGCTACATTCAGTAAATGTCTGGAACAGATATCTCTTGTGCAGAAAGCTGTTTGTCTTTGATTTTTACAGAAGCTTCTTGTGTTTGCTTTTATTCCATAAAAATCTTCTCTCTGCAACATACAATATTGCTACAGAAATTATACAGTTCTACTACTTCAAGTGTCTTCATGCGTATCACCGTAGTACTCTGCCTACTAGGGTGATGGGGTGTGGTATGTTTTCATTAGGGTTTCTCTTAGGTTGTATAAGGATGTTTAAGCGCTTGTACCTTGTGTTGTTGCTGAGATCTAATCACTCAGCTTTAGATCATTCTTGAGAAGTCTCTCTGCAGTGACTGAAGAATACTTAACAACCAGCAGTGAAGATATGTAGCATGCAAACATTTGCTTCATGATCAACTGTTGATTTTTTTGGGAGCTCAGTATTCATGTTCCCATAAAACCAAAGCCCCACCTCTACTACAACTGATGATGGCAGCCCAGTTGCTGGCAGTTGAAATGCAGTCTGATTAGAAATACCACTTCAGGCTTGTTTGGAGGTGGCTATGGTGAACAGAGAAAAAACACTAGATGTTCTTCTAATTTGATCATAAATGTTGGCAATTATTTAGAGATGAAGTTTGAAGCTGTGACCAGTCTCATCCGTCTGTTCTTCTCCAGCTCCCTTTTTGTACTCAGCTCTGCAAGCTATGGTTCGAGAGTAACTAGTATTTGGTGCTATTGGCTGTGGCTAATGATATATCGTGTAGCCTTAGAATGTTTATAGAAATCACTAAATACTACTTATATATTGGGAGGTAATAGATCACATTGCAATATGCAATCTAAGAATAATTAAATGGCAGAATATTGCTTTCTTACTGACCTTAACTTAAAATATTACCTTCATTAGGAAATATGTTGATATTGTGTGTTTTTAAATCTTACTTTACATTGTCTAAATGACAGAAAACAATGTAGCCAGAGTCCAATCCTTCCCCCTAACTTTGATTTTGCATTTATTCTGTTGCTGTGGATGTGGAACAGGCAAATGTGATTTCCATTTTTTAAAAATGCATCCTGTTTCATGCTATATTTCATTGAAGTCTGTTTTGTCTAGTGAAGCAATAATGTGGAGGTGCTTCTAAAATATCAGCCTGAGAAGTAGTTGTAGGAGGAATGTTGGTAAGTCATTCCTACTTCTGAATTTTTCAGCGCATGCTGTCTTCACCATATTTCACTGAATTTCACTGAATTTTTTTAGAGTTGGAAGGGACCATAGAGATCATCTAGTCCAACTCCCCTGCTGA
>JAOQGH010000077.1:30991366-31043152 GCA_025769975.1 Gallinago jamesoni | reverse complement strand
CAGAGTAGAGGGGGAGAATGACCTCCCTCGACCTACTGGCCACACTCTTCCCTTTGCAGCCCAGGATTCCATTGGCCTTCCTGGCCGCAAGAGCATACTGCCTGCTCATTGTCATTTTGCTGTCTACAGCAAAATATTTAAATTAAAAATTCTAGGATAGGAGTTGCAATTAATTTTATGCATTCTGCACAGCAGAACAAGTAACAGCAGCAAACAATAAAATGCAACATTTATAAAACATGTTGTTTTTGTTTTCAGAAAAGTAGGCTGACGCTTTCCTATTTGAGTTTGGAACAAAAGGAATCAAGGTGGTGTGCCAAGTTTTTGATACATTAAAAATGTGTATCTATAGATGTATATAAGTAATAATAAATAATAATAAATGGGAGTGTCTTAATTATAGGCTGGTCTTTCACTTGAATGTGTGTTTGAAAATAGAAGAATTCTTGAACCTATTTTAGACTATTTCAACACTGAAGGTGTTGCAGTAGGTGGCAACAGTTAAGTTAGGATTCTGTGACAATATGAATGTCAAAACCACTTTTTTTAATTTATGGCACTTCTCTGCCTACGTTGCACTTGTGCATTCATGTGACCTGGCTTTAATTTAACATTTGGTAAATATTTGCATAGTAATTCCTAAAGTGTTCTCCCACACATAAAGGAAATGATGATAAACGGCTTTTAAGTGGCTTGATGTTAAACACAAACATGACTTGCAGCCCTAAGGTGAAATGCATGTTAGAGTAACTGTTCAATATTCATTTGGGAAGTGCTGGTATGTATTATACCAGGTAACTTATTCATACTTCTTCTTTACATATGTAGCTGTTTCTGTTGTATACTTCAGCTAAGACCCTTCATAAAGGTGTTATGCCATGCCAGAAGAGAACTTCTCTTCACTTGCGCTGTTAGAGTTTTTTGAAACCATTTTGATAAAAACCTGTAGGAAAAAAAACCTCCTAAATGACCTTGCTAGTAGGAGAGCATTTAGGAGCACAGATAGAAGATGGTAACCATACTTGAATGCTTCTCAGAGCTTCCAGGCTGCTGTTAGTGTTTTAATTTTACAAGAGACTCATTCTTTGGGTTTTCATAGCTAATTATTTCTTCTTGAGCACTTGGACTTCCAATGATGGCAGTTAAGAAGATATTGGGAGGAATGATTCTAGACACTGTCACTCATTATAAGAGAACTTCAATCTCACAAACTGGAAGACTAAACCTTTCTGTTTAAAAAGAAAAAAAAAA
This sequence comes from Gallinago jamesoni, assembly GCA_025769975.1. Taxonomy (NCBI): domain Eukaryota; kingdom Metazoa; phylum Chordata; class Aves; order Charadriiformes; family Scolopacidae; genus Gallinago; species Gallinago jamesoni. Next base: position 31,041,901 of record JAOQGH010000077.1, on the reverse strand, counting down.
AGAAAGAAAAAAGGTTTTTATAGCGTTTTGCAATACAATTCTTATACTTTTTTTTGCTTTATATTTGGTAGTTTTCTCAGCAAGTGCCTTCTCAATAAATATGTCCTTAATTAATCCTTTCCCTTAGCAAAAATGGGATAAGTGTAATCTTATCCTGTATTGTTTATAAACTTAAAAATCCAGAGTTTTCTACTTTAAACAGGTAAGAAGTGTTATTTCATTGAAGCAAACATATGCAAGCTGGGATCAACCCTTCACATGTGTAACATTGCAACAGCCTACCATTTCTTCTGTTACTGGTGTTAGTGGGTTCTGACTCCCCTTTTTGACATTTCAGAAAAGACTGTAGAAACAGAAAAGCTGTCTGTTTTGCAAGAACTCTAGTGATATATTTTATAAAGTTACCCTGTTACTTTGGAAATGCAGTCTCCTGCTTAGTGGCTCTAGAATATATGGAAACCTGAAGTGTTCTTGATGCTCTTGGTGATTGTAATATCTTACCAAAAGATAAGAAACTTAAAGTAAGAACGTCCCTTTCTAAGGAAATTTTCAATTTCTCCGATGGTTATTCTATCTTGAATGTACCATAGTTTTGGGGTTTTTTTCAGACCTGTTCCGCTCCTTTTGAGCTCTAAATTATGTGTATGTCCACATGTACATTCTTTTTTCTCCTGTTACTGTCCTATCCCCTACTCGTCATGTGGATGAAATGGTATTTGGGACTTAAGATCATCAACTCTTACATCTGCTGGTAGTTAATGGCTTGTTCTGTATGGTGAGTTAGCTAAAATATTGGTGTTTTATTTATTGAAGCTGACTGGACTCCTGGTGGGAGTAAAGAAGCACAGAAGAAATTGCTAGATAGGTAGAATTTTAGTTCCTTTTATATAGACACTTTGTATCCTGTGCATGGCAGTGTTTGGAGTTCATCCAAAGAACAGAAAGTGTTCTCTGACATTGAATGGGTGAGTGATTTTGCTGGTCAGATGAACTGTTGTTACTTCTGTGTGCGGAATGAATTTCCTCCACCTAGGCTATCTAGCAGTAGGTACTATTTGCTTCATCAAACAAGTCTCTAAAAAGCCTCTCTCTCTCTGTACTTAGGAGTTGGTTATTTTTTTTTAACTTTCAGGGATGAAGCTCTGGTTAATGGAAGCCAGTTTCACTTTGTAGTTCTGAGACAGCAAGTGTTCAATCTTGTAGACTCTGGTGGTTACTGTAACTGGGGAGTCCTTGGGATCAAAAGGTCATAGAGTGTGGGGGAGCAGCGCCTAAACTGTCAAGAAGTATTTTTCTAAGGAAATTATGTGAATCCTGTTTTGGTTTAGTTCTTGTATTTCAGTGTGAATTGTCATTTCTTTCTTTAAAAAAATCTAACGTGTGCTGCACTTTCTCCAAAAGATTAGTGAGAAATGGCATCTTTGGTTTTCTCAGACTGATTTTGAGACTGCTCTATCTTGGTATGGCCAATCACAAAACCATTAAATTAATGTATTTGTTGTAGCCCAAAGTAAAAGGAAGGTTAAGAACTCGTTAAGCTTAATGTAGTTTACCCTAAACTGTGTGTTTTGAGCTTATTTCCTGCGAACTTGCTGTATTCTTCTGGGACAGTTGAGCTTTTACACTCCTTTTGTTTCTTTTTCAATGACACATCTGGGTTGGTGCAGCTACTGAATCACAAAAAGAAACGAACATTGAGAGCAAAATAGTCCAACTAGCTGTTTAATTTTTTTTCCACATCAACTGTATTCTGTCTATTGGACACTTAAACAACATAATATCTATAACAGGTTTTAATATATCTTCAGACAAAGATGTTAGCTGTATAAGCTTGTCTAATTAAGAGGAGTGGTTTTCAAGTATGCTGTTTTAGTGTTACTAACTATGGAAACCTTCTGCGATTGCATTAGTTAAAAGGTTCAGGAGGAACATCTGTAGCTACTGATGCATTCCAGTTTGAGAGAATCATATTTTGTAAGTTTATTGCTAGGGTCAAGTGGCATTCTTTCACAAGGTTTCTGCATTAGGTAAATTGTTTGACATAAGTTAACATGCTTGCTTGTTGCTTGCTATGTTTCCTCTCTGCCTTTTCATCTTAGAATTTTGTGCTTATGGTAAAAATACTTAAATCATGAGCTTTAGAATAGAGCTTTGAGCTGTAATAGTTCTCTACACTTCATCACTTTCACTTTGCAGAGACAAAAGCATGTTAACTGATTTTCTTAAATTTTGTAATTTTGAACACCTGGTACCTAGAATGAGCAAACACTTGCTATTTCACAAATGGGTGGTTTCAGTGTGAAATGAAATAACTGTAGTTAGAGGTAAATTGCAGGTCAGAATTATGTGTTACAAATAGAGATACTTTTATGCTTTATTGGGTGGTCATCATTCAGCTATACTGTTCCTTAGATATACTTAAACTTCAGACAAGTGCAAGGGGGTAAAAAGATTGTGGGTTAACCTAAGGCAGCTAAACTTTGCTTACTGCTTACCCAGTGGGCTGGGGAGGGGAATTGTAAGCGTACAAGAGAGAAAACTCATGGGCTGAGATAAAGACAGTTTAAGGTTTAAGTTTAATAGGTAAACCAAAAGCTGTGCATACAACTCGGCCCCTCCTTCTCCTTCCCCCAGCTTTTATTGCTGAGCACAGTGGGTACAGAATATCCCTTTGGTCAGTTGGGGGGCAGCCTACCCAGCTTCTTGTGCATCCCCAGCCTATTCACTAGTGGGGCAGTGTTAGAAACAGGGAAGCCTTTGATGCTGTGTAAGCACTATTCAGTGACAACAAAACTCCCTGTGTTACCAGCACTGTTATGGTCACAAATCCAAAACACAGCACCGTGTAAGCTACTAGGAAGAAAACTAGTGCTATCCCAGTCCAAACAAGTATGTGTCAGCGGAAGAACTGAAACTGAACTGTGGAAGTTAGATGGCTCAGAGTTGGAAAAATGTTTTGTTTGAAGTTCACCAGCAAAGTTGGTAGTGGCATAATGGACTGCCCTGTTGGTAATGCTAGGGTTCTTGTGGTGTGAGGTTTTTTTTTTTTGTTTTTTTTTGACTGCTGCCTATTGATGATACAATAAAATAGAAGTCTAATCTATTTGATCCTTGTCTATACCTATGATGATATTGTTCTGAATTATCTGCTGTCTGCGTTACCTGATGGCCAAAGTTATAGAAAGCCTGCAAATAAATTTGGAGTGGAATATCCCTACTTCTCAGGGACTTCATTACATGGGAAATATCGACACTAAAGTTAAGGAACTTGCTAGTTTGTATGGTGTGTCTGTTGTGCTTCACTTTGCTTCGAGAACTGATCTATTTAGACTTGACAAGGAAGAAGGGATTGGAGATATAGACGTAATATAAATGGAAGCATTGATATTGCATATAGCACATCAGCAGAGCTCTTCTTTCTTGGTCCCCTTCTGAAATCTTTCTCAAAGCTACGTGCGTGCACGCCAGTTTGTTGACCCTTAATTTTAGCTTATTCTGGCCAGTCTCCATAATATGTCGTGGAGGACTCAAATATGCTTTGTGATCTTAACTAAGCATGTTTCCTTTCTTCAGTGTGCTGTAGAAGATGTGCCAATTCCACACTTATCAAAGTTGATGCCATAGAGTACTCAAACATGTTGCTGTGATGTGATGAGCTGCCATGTGTTTGTTAAATCACACTGGCTGGCCCTAATGGGATGAATGTTCAAATGTTAACTAAGGCAGTTCAAACATGACTACCACTTAGCCTATCGCCCTTGGAAGTTATGTGTACATAGGCAGCTGTTACGGTCTGGGGACAGTGCTACAGGCTATGTGTCTGTTCCTTGATACGTATTTCATACCAGGGAGAATTTGCTGTTGGGCAGTGTACCCTGAGTCTTTTGGCTTCAGGCTTAGAGCTTAGATGGCTAAGCTCCCAGTTCCTGAAGTGAAGTAGTTAATAATATAGGAGGAAAGCATTAGTTATGAAAAACTAATATGATCCCTGTTAATATGGTATACAACTTTGAGAGCATTTACTTATGAAAGCAAACTGTGATTTATTTATTCTATTGATTTGTTGTTTTTTTTTTTTGTGATAATAGCCTGACCTGTGTCCTCAAAGAAAGAAATGATGTTTTTTTTATATATACAATTATACAACTCCAAACTATCAAGTGGTGCATGTCCGTCCTTATGTTTATGTGTGTGTGTGCTGATAATAACCCAAATATTCCAACTTTAAACTTCTTTTAATTATTTTAATTTGAATTTCTCCTTATTTTCTATTAACTGTTTAACTTAAATGAAGAATTCAAGAATTCAATGGGAATCTAAGTTTCAAGTATCTTTTGCCTAGTGTTCTGTTGGTAAAGTCTTGTTCTGTGTGTGTAGCTTTCAGTTTCAATGTTAGGTAGTGACTTCAAGCTTCTACCTTGTGATTAAAGACGGAGATGGGTGGGAAGCAGATGGGGTACAAAGCTGCTTTGTCCAGTGGCACAAAAACCACTCAGGGTAAGGTTAAGAAGTCTTGTGCCTGTCTTACAGGATCCAACTTCCTGGGTAAATATTCACCACCTGGAATATACGGATGGAGGAATCCTGGACCCAGATGATGTGCTGGCAGATGTTGTGGAAGACAAAGACAAGGTAGAGCTTTGAAAATACTAATTCTGCTTTTTGCTGTGTCTTTTCAAATAAGTAATGCTACTTTCTCATTTCTTGGATATCTGGCAGGTTAAGTGGGTGTTAAATATTCTTAAAGTAAACACATGTGCCTGTAGGTGCTGTAACACTCTGTTTCTAGAGTAGAACTGAAGGTGGGGTAGGCAAGCATGACCAAAGCAATGAAGATCATCAGAAAAGCCTAACAGTTGATTTAGGGTTTAACCTTTTCAAGCAGTTCTGTGTTTCTTTTTATTGCTGTATGACAATAGAGTGGTGAAAGAACATGAGTTTTGCAAGACATCTTCTTTAATGCCACTTTAGAATATCTTTTATAATCTCTTACTTTGCTTAAAATTAAGTTTTGGAGAACCATTCAAATGTCATGGTTGAAAATGTGTGTCAAAATAAACAGACAAATCCTATGATGACAAGAACAGCTGCTTCAGCTGTGTTAAATTTCAGGAGGAGTTCCTGTGATTTGCTGTGGAAAGTCTAAGCAGGCCAATTATTAATTTCAAAAGCTGTCAGTCTCTAACCTTCAATGCAAATAAGATAGATGCCCTTCTTGGGTAGAGAAATAGTAGTGGCAAAGACGACCCTTTTTAATGTTTTTTTTTAATTATCAGGAAAATTTAGTTTTGGGAAACTTATTGGTGACTTATTTCACCATGGAGTAGGAGTGGTGTAATTTAAAACACTTTTTTTGTTTTTCTCTTTCTTTTTTTTTCCTCAAAATCAGAGGAAAAAATATAGCTAGTGACTTGAAACTGAAGATCTAAACATGGGATATGCCTGTACTTTCAGACAAATATATGTGTATATTTACTGTGCCATATACTTGGTAACTTCAAAAGTAATTTTGGGTATTTCAAACAGAAATGGTAGTTTTGTATGCTCTTGATTGTTCAGTGATTTAAACAAAACATTGCTCTTTGTATTATGATTAATGGGAAGCTGTTTCTCAATAGCTTAGAAAATTGTCTAAGGTGTAGTTTGGTCCCATTTTTATGGTTGTTTGTGTGGGAATTCTCAAAAACAGTGGAGTTCTGTTTGGTGTATGTTCTTTTTATCAAACTTGTATTTCTTGCTTGTCCATGTTTGCTGAAAGTGTACTTGTACTTAATACACCCCAAGACTTTTTTCCAGTAGTATTTGGAGCCTAAAGAATGGATCCAGCCATGAAAATGATCAGAGGGCTGGAGCACCTCTCCTATGAAGACAGGCTGAGAGAGTTGTGTTTGTTCAGCCCGGAGAAGAGAAGGCTCTGGGGAGACCTTATAGCAGCCTTTTTCAGTACCTGAGGGGGGCCTACAGGAGAGATGGGGAGGGACTCTTTACCAGGGACTGTAGTGATAGGATGAGGTGTAAAGGTTTTAAATTGAAAGAGGGTAGATTTAGATTACATATTGGGAAGAAATTCTTTACTGTGAGGGTGGTGAGACACTGGAACATGTTGCCCAGAGAAGTTGTGGCTGACCCATTCCTGGAAGTGTTCAAGGCCAGGCTGGATGGGGCTTTGAGCAACCTGGTCTAGTGGGAGGTGTCCCTGCCCATGGCAGGGGGGTTGGAACTAAGTGATCTTTAAGATCCCTTCCAGCCCAAATGATTCTATGATTCTGAGGATTGACAGAGCTATATATAAAACAGGACCATATGCATAAGGTGTCATAAAATGACAGCAGCAAAGGGAAATGCATTCCTGGTCTGATTAGTTAATAAAAATTAACATGTCCACCTGGGATTTCATCTAATAGAAGTACTGATACAGGAACAGTGACGTAAATAGAAGCAGTAGTTTGCAGAATATTTGTTATATCATCCAATTCTTAACATGTTGCTAAAGCCTCTGATATACTTTATTGGTGGGTGTCACTGTCAGATTATGTGTTGGTGATGAATTTTCTAGGTCACACAAACCTGTAGGTTTAGGCATCTTCTAACAGTGCTAGGTGGGGGTCTGTATTTCTGAGGGTACCTTGAGGAAAAACTTCAGGAAACCAGGATCTTACTCCCTGAAGTGGTTTGGGATGGTTTAGGAATACTGAAAACATCTTGATTTCTCTTCCTGTGATATAAGTTATATGTGATGCATCACTGCCATCTTCTCTTCTTCAGAAGGCCCTAGTGAAACAGTGATAAGTAAGACTTACTTAACAACCACAGCTGTAGTGACAAACAGGTTTTTTGATTAAACTAGGTGAGAATCATATGATCATCTAAGGGGGCTGCTGGCTGACAAGTCAATAATTCTTTCATTTGAGAGTGGAGTTGGGCCATAGCCCGCTCATGCTCTGTGTAAGGAGTTTAGTTGTAAGGATTAGTTAGTCGATACTACCTACTTAGAAGGTTTGGTATGATCTGATAACAAAGAACCAACCCCATAGAAGGCTTACACCTATTTTTAATAGTTTTACTGTGGCCTGTTAGCCTTTGAGCCTTCACCCGTGCACTCTGAGAATATAGGCTGCGGGATCTTTAAGCTATGCAAAAAGGGGAGGAGATATTTAGCTTTAACAGACCTGATGTCTAATTTGGTGTTTGAAGTCCCTAAATAGATGAAAGAATTTTTGGTGGCGTTTATCTGTGTACTGATTCTCTTTGACTATAATTTGTGTGACAAATGAATAGGCTGCAGCTTTGCTCTCGTGTCCTTGTCATCCTTCCTGTGCATCTGAGACAGTAATGCAGTCTCTCTCATGAAATCAGTCAATCTATAAAAAAAAATAAATTGTTACACTTAACCTCAGTGCCTTTCACCAAAGGTGTGTTTGGCATTGCTGACCATCAAGCTCTGCTTTAGTGGCAGAGGAAATGAGCTGATGCTTTTTTTTAAGGGTTAATCTGTTCTAGATCATTATTTGATAGCAGTAAATTAGCACAGTTTCTTCAAAGGAAAATGTGCTTGCTAATCTATTGAAATTCTTTCACTGTAGCAACAAAACAGTGAATCAGAGAGAGCTATCAGATGTAATTTATTTGGAATTTCAAAAGCTTTTGACAGTCCTTAACAATAGACTGTTAAGGAGGCACAGCTACTGCTGAGGTAAACAGCAAAGTGCTGCTGTAGGTCAGTAAATGATTGAGAGGGAAGAAAAAGATGGAATATAATGGTCGGTTTCCAACATTGTGAAGTGGTGGCAGTGGGTTACATAATGGGCATTATTGGGATCACCAATGTTTTTAAGCTCTGCTTATGTTAACTTTATGCTTTCCCCTTGAACTCAAAACTAATCAAAACTCAGTAAATAGGCACTACAGTGTGTGAAATTAATTGCTGTCAACTGCACAGTTATGCATGTTGGAGAGGGTGGCTTGTTCTACTTGCATATAAAACAGATCTAAATTAGTATTATATGTGCTTGGTAACATGTGTCACGTGAAAATGCTTTGGAAATTCTTTATGGTGGGAGCCCCCCTTCCTGCTGCCACCTCAGCAATAATCTGTGGCCTGAATCACATGTCAAAGCTAGTGTTGAATAGTTATAAAGTCGGTTTTCACTGAGTTATCTAGCAAGTGGTTCATGTCCTGATTACTCTGAATGATAGATCTAATTAATTCAAAACCCCAAATTTTGTCATTTGAATAAAAACATGATGTTTAAATTGTCTGGTTTTAGTATGTTGAAGCTATAAACGAGACCTTTCTGTATGCTGTTCTAAACAGACCTCTCATTAGAAATTACTTTTTTCCTTGGGGAGAAAAATGCCCTAAGAAGATTTCTATGCTGTGCAAAAAATGAGCACAAAACATTTCTGTTTGCATCATTTCATGCATTGAGCCTGTGCTTGGCACATCTTAAATGCATGAATTTAACTTGCCCATCTAGGTTGCCCTCTGACTATGGAGTCATGTTTTCAAATACTCGTAAACACCTGGGGAAACTAAAAGTTGTAATGAAGCCCTGTGTTGATAAGTTAAAACTTGCTTAGCTTATAGGAAGAAAGTTTAAACTGTTAATAACTTCTTAGATAAGAACAATTCTGCTCTCTGGGTAAACAGGTACATATAATAGGTCTAGAGGGAAATTACAGTTTCTATCTAACCTAACGTATATGTCCATATTTTGATAGGATCAAATACAAACAAAACGTGCTTACTAGGATGCTTTTATCAGTGTAGCTCTTCTGAACTAGACGATGATGGTCTTCTACCAGGGTGGTGGCTCTTTTTGTGTGTACTTTTTTGGTAAGATTATGCTTGGAAGTGCAGTATCTGCAATTTGGCCAACAAAGCTGTTGATTATTTATGTAAAGACACTATTTCCTTATCAGTGCCGCTGGCAAAAGATCTATGCTTGTATTCTTAGAAGGTGATGTAGGTTTAACTTCTCCAGAGACTTGTTTGTTAGAAGTGCAACTGCTTTAAGTATACTGTGGGGGTGCTTTCTGGTTTACTTGTGGGTTGTTCTTTCATTTAGGGTTTTTTTTTGTTTGTTGTTGTTGGGTTTTTTTAAGGAGTGGAAGGAAAAACGGTATGTGACTCTGACGGGCATTGTGCTGATACTGAAATAGCAGTGTGCCCATATGGTCTTAGAAATAGTTTTTGCTTCAATATCTCCTTTGCTGAACATGTGTGCCTTGTATTTTTTAACAGCAACAGAGGCTTTTGAGGAACACAGAGCAACATCAATAAAACGCTGAAGCAGTGACGTTTTCAAGATTTGTAGGGATTGTAATTGTCATTTAAGTGTTTCTAATGATGATATCAAGTAAATGGTATCAATTAAGTGTGGTTCAGATACTTATTTTGGCTAAGCTTTTAATGAAATATTAAATAGCAAAATCAATGATTTCTTCCTTCTCAGTTCACTACCAGCAAAAATGCAATAGTGAGAAAACACATCTCTTGGCAGGTCTTCAAATCCTAGAGAGATCATCTGCTGGGTGTTCAAAATGGCTATTGGGCCTGTCCATGCTCTTGATAAGAAGCTGAAGATCTGGGTGAAGTTTTTTTTGTAGAGGATTCTAACTCTTTTGGAACTTATTTCAGTCAGAGTTGTTGGCAAGTATTTTTAGTTTCAGTGACGGTATTGTGAGAGTGAGGCTGGTTTGGAGCGGTTGTTTCAGCAAAACGACAAAAACATTTGGATTCAGGGGTGGATATAAACTTCAAGATTGATATAATTGTACAAAGGAAATGTCTCTCCAAGTACCTGACAGACATGTTTTTAGTCAGCGTATTCCGAACTTTTGCTTTGTTTCTAGTCAGGTGTAGTCACTGGGAGTGCAGGCTGGCTGGATATGGCACTTACACAGAAGTTATTTTCTGACCTGGATTTGGCTCTGTAGACCTGAAAGGTTATTACTCTGGCTGTAAAAGTGATGCCACACTCTACTGTGCAATGTTTATTTAAATAAAGTTATATTGAAGTAGTTATACCTTTGAAGAGTTTCTGTTGTCTCCAACCATCAAATTTCTTTATGAAATGGTGAAGGAAATCAGAACTAAAGTAACCTTTAGGTAAGTAGAGAAGATGTGGGAGAAGAATAACTGAGGTGATAAGGAAAACGACTTATGCAAGCAGGCTGAAGAATGATAAAATGATGTTGAAATAAGGAGGAAAGTGGGCAGGAAGTATCTCAATAGTTTAAAGAATAAGCTAGAGAGAACTGTGGAATTTTGAGGGAATTTCTCTTAATGGGGAGTTAGGGCATTTGCTGCTTTAAAAACTTCTCTTGTGAAATAGTGGCAGAGGCCTTAATGTGGCTTTGTTTAAATTTTCAGTGGGTCAGCACAGCCCGAGTCACACTCTACAGATCTTTAACGTGCTTTTTTTTGCCAAATGGTTTGATTCTAAGATATATGTTCCATTAAAGTAGTGCATATTTAAGTTAGATAAATGTGATTCAAACTCTGGACTTCTGGGTAATTGAGCTTTCTAGTATTTTCTCTAGGGTATTTCTTTCTGATATAAAAGTATATAACTTTCTGATAGCTGGAAAGTAGAATGGAGTTTTTCTTCAATTTGTTGTATAACAGTATATTAATCTTGTTTAGGAAAAAAAGCAAGATATTTAAGGCTTAGTTACAGCTGAGAATTTTAACCTATTGAAGTGCATGCTGAAATGGCTTTTTATGGAGGCTGCTCTACAAGTTGTTGCACATTAGTCAACTTTTCCCTGAAGAAGTGTAAAAAAAAAAAATAATCCTCTCAACATAAGAATAAGTGTGTGAGAGACGTCTGGTAGCAAAGAAAGCAATTTAATGATGTTAGTTTCTTATAGTGTGGGGGTAACGTTTTAAGCGTACCATGGACATAGGATAGACCAAATTGGTGTATTAGAACTCAAATGCTCTGTGTCTTTCATAAAATCTGCACCAAAGGTGGCATGCATCAAATAAATAATTTTAGGTTGGTTTTTTTTTTTGTAAGGTAGTGAATTTTGCTCTGGACTAGGTTTTGTTGATGCATAATATTTTGTGACATTTAGTTGATTAATACCATGACCAAGTTATCATTGTTACCGTTTTCATGTGTGTGCTTTAAAGTTTAACAGCTTTAATGGCTGTTAAACTGGTTGCAGCAAATACACGCTTCAGACTTTTGATATTTAGTGCTTGTGTCAGAGCCTTGGTTACAATTCTGTAAGTTTGAAAGCCTTGTTTGAAAGTGGCAGCCAATTCTTATGTTTAGTTCCTTGGTCCTAATGAGGTAAAATAAGGATTAGTAGATCAAAAGCTTGGTATGTTCAAATTGGGAAAAATTAAGTTGCAGAAATTTGTCAAAACTGGTATGTAAGGGCTGTTGTTCTTTGGTTTGGCTTTAATGCCTTTTTCTGAGTATAATTTTTAGGCTGTGGTTAATATCTCTGCCAGAATATGTGTAGATATTTGTCTCTGTGATTCTTCTTTACTGCTTCTCGTTTTGCATTCGTATTTTGTGGTTACAGTAATGAGATCATACAGATGAGCAGGAATCTTAAAATTTGATTAATTTAGTTATCCTTTTTGTTAATCTTTCAAATCCCAAGTTGTTAAAAATTAAAATAGATTTAACTTTTATTCTGAATAGCATGATTACAACCTCCATGATACAGGGTTCTTATCTGTTAGATTCACAGTATTTTGTTTCTGCCTTGTATAAATGATTTGTAATAGTTGTAATTTTACATAATCAAAGTTATTGGGATATGAAACTGTTACTGCTAACAGTCTTTGTTTGCCTAAATATTCTTAGCCTGTTCTGGGTGATGAAGATAGGAAGGAAAAACACTTCTGTGAATAAACCCTCCATGTAACTTCTGTTCTATCAAGGAATAAGTATTCTTTAGGTGTCTGATAATTAGCTATGCATCATGTGTCTACAAGGAAGGGAAGTATTGGAAATGGCATATTTTAAAAATTAACTTTATCCTTTTGAGGACCTTAAAATATGGAGATGCGAGACACAATAAAAATCAAGCAAACAGTATCTTGTCCTTTTGCATTGACTGTGACAATGGCTTTCCCCCTCTTAAGTCACAGGCTTTTTAGTTTGTTTAAAAAGAGTGCTGATGCTTGATAAAATCCTCTTTTGAGTTTACCTAGGCTTTACCTGTAGTTTAAAAACAAACAAACAAAGGTACTGGGGACATGAGGGGCTTTCTCCTGGAAAAACTGTAGACCTTGATTTGCTGGTCTTCTGATGAACTAAGATGGATTTTTTTTTTTTATTTTTATTTTTTTGCTATTGATGAAATAGTATGAAAGCCAGTCAAGCTGCAGCCTATTTTTAAAAAATATGTTTTCACACTTTTCAGGAAGAAAAGGTTTTATGCCATTTTGAGCCAATGCTTGTTTAGGAAACAGATGTCTGATTTCACTCTTGTGTAGTAGGGTATGCTGTGAGCCACCATATATATCTAAAAGGATATTTTGATAGGAGTTAGTCTGTTTATTTTTGAAGTGGGATTTGCACTGTGAGTACCAGAGGGAAGGTGGAAAAAAAAATCACCATCATTAGTACTTACTAAGCAACACTTTATTTTGGTAATGCAGTTTCTTTTAGAATACAGATTATGAAGCTTTGCATTTTTATGAAATTTGTTTTAATTTCTTGCTGCAGAGGTGCCATGCATTATTCAAGATTATAAAATGATTTGGATTTCAGGAGCATTTGGATTTGCTGATGAGGGTTTCAAGCTGTGTAATTATGAAACTGTATGCACATAGGTTGGAAGTTCAGAACTCATTAGCGTAATCATTAAAATAACCATTTAAAAAGTGTGGTATTACATTCCGGGGTGTGCAATTACACTATCATGTGCTTCTGGTTACTGAAAACATTCTTGTAATAAACTTCAGGCCTAGCAGTGTGCTTCAAGATAAGTTCATGGCTTTAAGAACAGACACCTGGTCAAATGTTGCTTAGCTTATTAAAGGAAATTCAGTTTTATAGATTTAGAGCCGTAACATAGTGCCTGTATGCATATATTAACCTCCTATTTATCCTAGAAAAAACATAAGCTTTTACATATTTAGTACTGAGTAATGTAATTTTTCTTAAAATAGATATTGTTTTGGAACATACTACAATGGTTACTTATTTCGGCTCTACCTACTATGAAAGTGAAAATGTTCTTACCACATGGACTCCAAACAGTTTTTCTGCTGTAACTGAACTGTGAATTCTGAAATTTCTCTGAACATCTGTAATCACCAGAATTTTACTGTTTGTGATAAGTATTCCATTGCTTCTCTCAGATTAAAAAAAAAAAAAAAAAAAGACGTAACCATGACAGTGGATCTGTGACACTAATAAGATTCCTGGTAGTTCTGGAATAAGATTACCTATTTAAATGCTAAGAGTGGGATTTTGGAGTTAAAATCCTTTTAATGTAAGATACATGCAAATCTGAAACTTGTGTTTTTCTAATTTGATTTTCTGTTGATCCCCCTACTCTCCGATTTGTATTTTGGCATTTTAAATAAGAGTTTTAAAAACACAGCAGGCAGAAGGTTTGGGACCTGGGTCACTTGTGTTTTGGAAAGTATTCAGTGGTACATCCATAACACTTTCTCTTGACCTGAAAATATGTTTTGTCATCGGAGCACTAAGTATTGTAGCTAATTGGTGGTCTGACAACTGAAGCTGTTTGAGTTTCTGTTCCTTAAACAATGAGAGGGATGGAGGGAGGGAGGTCATTCGAAGTGCATCTGGTCATAAATGGTGGGTTGAATGGACATTTAAATGTCCCGATGAAAAGGAGCTTAATATCTCTTTGTGTAAGCATAACCTGGTGGACGACGCTTATTCCTTCTTAGTGGATTTCCTTGACATAACAAGTACTTGGAATTCTACGTACACATGTTGGTGCTTAAATGCATATAAGCACACACGTGTTTCTGTTTACCAAGGGAGTGATATGCGTTGTGAAAATAATGCAACCTTGCTGTGGAAATATAATTTGGTGGGTTGTCTTGCTATAAAGTAAGCCAAGCTCTTGAATGCTTTGGTTTATAATATGCCTTGGATTATTATTTCCCTTGTCTTACTTTGGTTGCAAACGGGTTGAAGAGGGGGCTTTTTGTTCTGTTTTCAAGTGAGGACTCCAAAAACTAGTTCGTTATGAGGAATTATAACTACTTACTATGTTATACCTTTTTGTGTAAGACAGTGGTGAAGCAGGTGAGTTTTGTGTTGGTATTTCATTTGTTTTCAGAAGTGACTGTGTTCTGGCCCAAGGATTGGAGTTGGCCCTGGTTTTGGGAAACTTTCAGTTTCGCAAAGCTCAATAGTGAGCTTGTACTGCTTCTCATAGGTAGGCACTCCTATGTAATGGTGTGTTCTAATTCTCATGGCTCTTCCCTCGAGAAAGTTGAAGCTTGTTTGAAGTTTTGGTAGAAATCTCACTTATGTGTCAGCAGTTACAAACAATTGGAGATTTGTGTTTTGAAACTCTCTTGTAGTGGTGATACTGTAACATGTACTGTAGTGGAGATACTGTGAAGGTTTGAGACATTGACTTTTCTCTTATTTAAGGCACAGTTGATATGTTTGAGGAAAATACTGTATAAATAGCTAGTAAAAATGAACACTTAAACCAATTATGTGCTAGCTCCTCATATATGCTATATTGAGCCTAACAGGAAACTTGCCTTAGTTTGATTTCAAAAGGTTGAAGAGAGACACTGGCCCCATACTTCAGCTGGGGAGACAGCTTTGTAGAAGTAGAATTCTACTAAAAGTGCCAAGTAAGTGTGAGTTAGTGCCTGCTTCGTGGGGTGGAGGGGCTGATGTGTGTGAAAGGCTGTAGGGACAGCTCTGTCCTTGGATATACCTTTCATCCAGTAAATATCTTTAGAGAATATGTATGAGTAAGAGCACATGCCTTTGTCTCTTTGGGAGCTCAGAAGTATCTTCTGCAAAGAACTTGAAGTCTTACTGTGTTCATAACCTGTTCCTCTTCAGTACTAATGCTTTCCTGGTGTTCATTCTGTTATCATTCTGCAAAGATGGGAGTAATATAAAAGTAAAGTTACAGTAATCTCAAGTCTTGAGGTATTTTATTTTTCTTCCCTTTCTTCAAAGACAGAGGGAACGATAGTTCAACTTGAGTAAAAAAAAAAAATATCTTATATTTACAATTGCACTTTTGAGGTTCCAGATACAATGCTGCTTATATGTAGTTACAGTTCACCTAATAAGCTAAACAAAAATGAGGTTAAAAAAATATCTTTAAAGACATGTGCGCATTGAGGAAAATGTTACAAGAAATGACACTGTTATAAGAAATGACATCCAGGGACAAGCAGTCTAGCTGAAAAAATTAAATAATATTAAAATATTCTGACCTTTATAGCATGAGAATGTATTCGGTGTGCTGCTGCCTTCTACAAGCCCTTGACTGAATCCATTCAATGCTGGCTTCACATGCACCAGTTCCTTCATTGTTTGTTTTTGGTTTTGTTTTTTTTTCTTAATTATTATTCTGATCATGCTGTTAGAGGCTTTTTCTCACTGTTGTAGTGCTACTAGTCTGATTCTAGCTGTTTTACCCCAAACTAGTCAGATAATTAATTGCATCCCTGTCTTTAACTATTCTTTCCCTGTTAGGAGATAAGCCAGGTAATCCAGAAGTCAGAGTTGAGGAAGAATAGTTGACAGTAAGAAGGGGAAGATGAGTGACAAAGGTATTGATTATTGACTTGTCTTGTTTAATGGTCATTTTGCAACAGTAGTTACTACGGATGCTTGAGAGGCAGAAATATGAAAAACTCTTTCTAAAAACATGCTAACTTTTAGGAGGAGGGATTAGTGCCCTGAAGTTTATAAAGATTATCTTAACTTTGTGTTCATGTGGCAAATCTTACTAATCACAAAAGGATGCCAGACATTTCCTTAAGTTCACTTTTGCTGTTGAATAGGGGCTAATGCTTCTTATTTTATTATCCATCCATTATTTTATATCAATCTCCCTGTGAATGTCTTAATTTTTTTTCTATTGGGGTTTAGCTTATGCCCACACTCTTACTTTTTAGTGGGAGAACTGCCTATTCATATCACTGAAAGTTAGCTATTTAAAGAAGGAAAGTCAACGATATTTTCCTTGGGTTTGAAGGGTTTGCAGCTTTCAGAATTTCACTGTGTTATCTGAAAATAAGAGAGATTCTGCAAATCACTCAGATTTGAGAATCAACATGGGATGCCTGAATCTGAGGGATCACTGAAATTTATCTGTTGTTAAAACTGGTTTTGGACAACTTTGAAACAAGTGATGTGAAGAGCAAAGGAGACGTAAGCAAATTCTTAGAGCACACTTGCCGTTGTTGGTGTCAAAGTCAGGGGCTGCAGTGGAGAAAGAAGCATCCCGACTTGGAAACAACTGGTCCAGTAGTCGACAACTTGAGTTATCACACCTATCTGGGTATCAGAAGTCTCAGTTTGTGGAGGGAGAACAGGCTGTGTGCTGTGAGTGCAGCTGTAAACTTCACTGCTCGCTGCTGTTACTTTAGGTCGGGCTCTGTCACCAGAAAGCAGCTGCAGCAGAGAAATGCCAACTTTTGAGGTTGTCCTGTACCATTCCTCCTTTGGGAGCCAATGCTAGAACTGGAGGAAAAAAATTCAAGGCTTATAGGCTGCCTCTAGGGTGTTCAATTCAAGGCTCCTCAGTCGATGTTGCCCTGGCTTCCTGAGCCAGAAGAAACTGTAGGAACAAAATGTCTGGTAAAGAAATGCTTGATAACTATAGTTGAGTCTTCAGGAATAAAAAATACCCCTTGTTTTTCATATGTTTAAAATACATTTTATTTTGTGTTAGAAAAATGACAAGGGATGTCAGTTTCAAACAACAGATGGCAAAGGGTAATTCTAAAAAATAACTTTTTAAAGTTACTGAAGTTGATGTATGTATACTTCAGCTGGGTTGGAGGCTTCACTTGTGGGTGCTTTTTCTGTTGCGTTTTGAAAATTGAGTTAAAGATAAGTAGTAGTCAAAACTTAAGATAAAAATCTATGAAGAGCTAGTCAATTAAGTATGCAGATGCACATTATGTGTCTTCCTAGCATTAAAATAGTGCATGGCTGTATACCATTGTTTTTGCAAAGTTGTATTTTTTTCATGTGGCATATGATTTCTTATTAATTAAAAGTGGCTTGTCTTAAATTTATGGGGTTTTTTTTGTGACTGTTCTCTTTTTAAGAAAACAACTTCATGTCTTCCTTGCTTTTCCAAATAAAATAACTCTTCGATGAACTCAGGTTCTACTCTTACATGATTATTCAGCAGGCTACAGTAATTATAGTAATTATAGTGGTTTTTTTTTTAAAAAAAAGGTACACTTTTTCCAGGGAATTTTTAACTTTTAAGGTATAATTCTCAAGAGGATAATAAAATACACTATGGTAGATCTTGCAATCAAGTTAATGCAATCAAGTTGCTAATCATTTTCTTGGAAGAACTTCCATTAGAGAAGATGAAGACTTGATCTTCTTTTGCTGAAGAAATGTCATTATTTCCTGTTGATTGAGGTCCTAAGCTTAAACTGCCAGGTTTAGGTTGACCCAGGCTGTATTAGAGGCACTTTCAAGTTATGGTTGCTTGCCTTCCTGGGACTACACAGAGATTACTGACTGATATGAAATCAAAGAACTGGATTTCGGAATACTGAGATTTTCCTTAATGTTTTACATGTTTAAAATCTGAGAAGCCTTTCATATGGTGCTAATGCATTTTATATTAACACTTCTGAAAAGTTTTTCTTAGATGGCATGTTTCTTCTTACATCGTTTTATGTTCAGCCTTTAAGGAAGGTTTTTTCAAACTTTCATTTATATCTAATATCTACCCCATAGCAATCAAAGATGTAAGGAAAAAACCTGTATGATCAAGAAGTTTCTATAGCTCAGTATAGAATAATGATAGTGAGATGAACAAACAATACAGCAACAGGAGCTAAGTGTCCTGTACCTTTGCAGCACTGAAGCTAAGCTGCTGAAGGTAGGTATGAAATGTATTATGTGAGGAGCTTTGATCACTAAGTGTGGTGTATTTAGTTTCAAGTTTATCAGATCTATATGAAGCTTAAACTATCCACTGGCCTTCTTTATAATCCTAGTAACAGTAGTTCTTATTTCTGTCCCCCCTCCCTGCGAACTGGTTATACTAACTGATGAATTTCTCCTTTTAGATGACAGCTTCTATTTTTTTTATTTTGTATAGTAACAGTATCCACTTAATGACAATTTGAGTAATACTTTCATAGCTAGAATTCTGTTGAGTCTCATGTATAAACACAAGGTAGAAAAGTTCTAAGAAATCAAATATGAAGTGCACTTCAGCAAAAGCTTTTTTTCATCACCTCCCTCTGCCCCAACCCCAGGATTTTTTTGCTGCTGTGAAGATGAAAGCGTACAAAGATATGGCTTTTTTTCTGTTCAGAACTCTTCTTCAGGAACCTTCCCTGTTCCTTCCAGCCCTCAAGAAAGCTGGCTTGAGATATAGCAAAGGACTTGTAACTATATATGGTCTCTTTACTGTCTTATATGGGTGGTTCATGTTCTTGTTTCCTTGTAACCATTTTATAATGCTGCCCTGGCTTCCCACATGAAAGAGAAAATGGCAGCAGTTGTGTACAGCTCTGCTTATACAGGCCAGCAGGTTGCCTGTATCTCTTATAAAGGGGCTTTTAATTCAGTGTATGAAGGCTCTGCTTCCAGGATAGCCTCTGAAAAACAATGAATGTTTCTTAGGCTTAATTTTGCTTTGGCTGTGGCTTCCTGGCAGCCTTGAGCTGGCCAAAGTGTTCATTTGCTTTCAGAAGAGATAGTGTTGTCTGTCTCCATGCAGTCCTCTTGCCCTTTGAACTGCACAGGAAGTGATCGGCATTTAAACCAGTCTGACACAAACATAAAACTTTGTTGTTACATGGAACAGTTTCCCGAAGTAATTCCTTTTGTGGGCAGTGTGCCTGCCAAGAGAGGTGAGAAGCAGCAGTTGTTCTGGGTCAGGAGAAGGTAGTGGTGTTGGTGTTGCTCATGAAGAGGTCATGTTACTGTGGTATATAAGGAGTTGAGGCTCCTGTTCTTTGCTTGCAACTGCTACAGGAAGAACATTAGTTTCACATTGTGTTACTAGGCAATAGTACACCAGAATGGGATAGAAAAATGTCCTTGGGAAATGAGGACCATCTCTCACTCTTTTCACGGCATGTCTTTGAACTGGGCCGTCTTTGCTGTAATAGCTCGCATGTTTCAGATTTTGCTGCCATTTCACAGCCTAATTTTTATGACCATCCTCTATTAAAAGAAATTCCATTTGTTTGTTGCTGGCAGGGAATATGTGAATAAGTATTTACTACATGTTAAGGTTTCTAAGAACTATCCTATACTGCTCTATGCACCTTCCTACTTGCAATGTTACTCCTGTACGTAGCTTGCTCGTGTTGGAGTCCTCTCTGCTTCCCCTGGGAGAAGGTGCCTGTAGGATGAGCTTCTCTTGTCCTGCCTCACAGGTATAGCTCTTAAATGAGATTAGGTTTTAGGAGAGGTGTGTGTGTGGGCTTTTTATTAAAAAAAAAAACAAAAAACTTATGTACTGCTTCATGTAGATGGAGACTGGCAATGAACAAGCTCTTTTTCAGGATGGCAAAAATATTGCAGAAGAGTTTGTTCTTACCTCCTTGGACAAGAAAAAATTGGAAGAGGATTTTGTAGCAGCATAAAGGATTTTGTAGCTATGCCGATTATACATGTCACTTCAAAGTTTTGGAAACTTGATGATTGGCCACATATAGGAAAGGAAACCTCATAATTACAGCATTTGGAACCCCATCTTTTCTTCATTAAAAATAATGAGGATATAAATAATTCTACAATTCGGAGGTTTTAAAAGTAGTGTAAGAGCTGTATGTAGAGATTGTAGGCCGACTGAAATAAATATCCTTGTGCTGTGATACTTAATTGGTCAATGGCTGTTTCAAAAAACAAAATTGTACATACCTGTCAGCAGGTGTTGGGAGAGTTATGTCAAAAGGTTCAGAATGATCTGGATCATTATAAACACTAGCTATAAGGTGTTTGTGGGTTGCTTGCTTGTCTGCTTTAATTAATTATAATTCTGGTAGTAGAACAGGGCTTGAAAGTGAATGTACACAAATGTTGTGGTGGATGTACCTGACTAGTGACCTCATAGCAGAAGAGAAGTGAGAATGACTATGTCCATCTTCCTGGTAGCCAAAATACGGCACGTAATTTAGTCCTAGATGTAGGCCTGTATATATTAATACTGAGAGAAATATAATGCTGTGAAACTCTTTTGGAAATTTAGACATGTGGAGAAGTGTTTTTTCTGGCCTATTTATTAATTTAAAAGTAAAATTTAGTAAAAGGTGTAATCCAGTCCCTTTTAAAATTGTCCCAAACATGTAAAGCACATGAATAAATCTTCCAATTATCCCTTCTTTTGGCTGTTTTAATTAATAACACTAGCCACTCTTGTGGAGGATAGCTGAGAATTTAAACATGTCTTCAAATTGTATAAGGTAGAACTGAGGAAGAATAACAGACAACATGTGAAATATCTTTACCTTGTGTTAACATTTGATTGCATTGTTAATTGTGGGTGTTATTGGTACTTCCAGTACTTGGCTTTTTCCCCAGTATGTTCATTACTCTTAAGAAACAAACAAAAAAACCCAACCAAGAGTTAAACTGTAAGCACATTAGAAATACTGTCGTAGTTGTCTGAGTATATTCTGCAGTACAATTTCAAGTAGTGGGAAATAGTTTTTTTCCAGTAATTGAATGCACATTATAGACTATATCTGATACAGACAAAAATCAAACTATCTGTTAAAGGTTATGGGCTATTTATTTCTAATATGCTATTCTGAAAGTGCAAATATTTGAAAAGAAAACTACTAGATTACTTATCCGCCAAGAAAAACAAAAGCATCTTTTAGTCCCCTGTGATCTTCTTGTTTTGTTGCTTGCTGTCTTTAATTGTCAGGACTGCGTGTTATTCTTCCTGTCTGACCTAGCTCTCATTGCTTCTTTTTAATTGATCTTCTTTTTATCTGAACTGTTTAGGTAAGATATTCTGAGTCAGTTGAACTGGTTTGTTTAAAATGCTACCAAAAAAAATAATAGCTTGGGATGCCTTTAGATATTAAAATAGCAACAAAAAAATCACAAAGCCCCAATCCCTTGTCCCAAGCAGTTGAAACCTATCAAAGCAATATGCAGCTGTTCTTTAATGGTGTTTTATTTTTTGAAGCTGTGAGGTTTCAGGCAGCCTTAGTAGCTGGTGGTGCTGTTACTTCCACTTGCTACCCAGCTGATGGATAGTCTAGAGTATATAGACTTCTAGAAGTACTTTCACTTGACAGAAGGTGTAATTTTAAAATCTCTAGCAAACGCTTTTAGCACTGGAATGATCTTCATATGCTTAAACCTGTTCTGAAAGACTAGATGTTACATGTGACTGGAAACGGATGCTTTTCAGTTTAAGGAAGCAGGAACACTAATACAGTACAGTGTGACCTGAGCCTGGTAGGGTGAACCCTGAGGTCCTGAGTAGAATTAGACCTGTAGTTCTAATGGGGGCCTCCTACAAGGAAGGCTAAATACTGCTCGTTCTGACACATACCTGAAGAATTTAATGTACTTCTGTGGGAAATCAGTAAGAAGATACAGAACTTTGCCTTGTGTGGAGAGGGTAGCGAGTGGAACATCCCTAGCGTTTAGGGGATGAAAGCAGATCTTTGTCTCTTAGTTCTTCTTGGGTTAGGCACAGGAATCTAAGGTTTTTGTTGTTCTCATGAGGGATGACTCAATGTTTGAAAAGTGATTGACATAAGTGCAGACAGAATCAGATCTAGGATAGCTACAGTGTAATGAAACAGGAGACTCTTCATCGCCAATAATTTTTGAGAAGTTAGCACAAAGCTGTTTATTAGGTAAAAAGATGTATTTCAGGTAAAAAAGAAAGAGTAAACAGTCTCTTGACCCTCTTAAAAAGTATAACAAACACCAAAGAAACCCAAACAAACAAACCCTACCAGACAAGTTTTGTGGGTGTTTTTTTGTGTGTTTGTGTCTATAACTGGAAAACCAGCCTGTGGAGTGATAATACACAGCTGGCTTCCCCAATGTCTTATCTCCCCTTTAAATTACTAATTCCTGATCTGTTGTCCTGTAGCTCTGGCTAGTCTTGACTCTTGTGAGAAGCTGCCTCTTGCTGGCTTCATTGTAAGGTCTGTGGTTTTAGACTTTTTGGAGAGAGAAAAAAATAAACCAACAACAAAAAGCCCCAAGCAAAACCCCCAAACCACCACTGCATTATGTGAGTGAGTAGTAACGCTTATTTAGCTGGCCTAGGGAACAATGGTTTGCAGATTTGGAATGATTTTAGTGTGTTCGGTCTCTGCATCATAATCTTAGAAACACAAACTTGCTTTCCAGTTCCTCCTTCCCAGCCCCTCACACCTTTCTATATTAAGTATGCAAGTACCAGGCAATTCCCATTTTATGGTTTGGAAAAGGATGTGTTAATCTGGGCAAAGGGCGGGTTATTGCCACTTTTCAAAGTGGACTACTTTGCTGTCACTTTGAATGTATCCCGTGTTAGCTTTCAGTGTTGATTCGTGTTTGATAAGCAAGTGTTGTCTAAATTTTTGTTCTGAGAAAATATATTTGTTAATGTCCTCAGCTCTGAACCTCTGGAGAAGCTGAATGGGCTAAACTCCTGGGATCACTCACTGGAGAGCTTCCCTCTGCTCTGGCCTCCAACCGTTTTCTGTTTCTCTCTTCATTGTGTGTGTGTGTGTGTGTGCATTTACACACAGACTTACCCCTGCGTGTTTTAGTACAACATGCAGAACTGTATGCATTATACTTCTGATTATCTTACTACCACTATAGATTATATTAATTGCATCATATACCTACTTTCTGCTCTTTTATGCAGCTAAAGGCTAAAAGATGAGATGATCCTTATGATATGAACTACTAGCATGGAGAAGCTCTAGTCTTTTTGACTGGTCTGTTACCATTGCTAAATCCCTTGGAATCATGCTTTCCAGAGAACTCCCAAATGTGCAAACCACATTCCTTGTTCCTATTATTTTTTTTTATGTTAACTCCCTTGTTATCTAGCTGCTGTCTTGCCAGGAAAAATAGATATAGTGTAGTTGGTTTGATGAACATATTGCAGACAATACAGTTTCTTTAATAAAATCTAACACAAAGCCTGAGAAGCTCTGTCAGGGTGGCAAACAACTGCTTATCCAAGCTGAGATTGCTTTATGTTGGCAAAGTACTGGAGCACATAAGGAACATCTTAAATATATATATGTTTTTCTTTTTGGCACTTCATAAACAACAGATTAATTAAACCTCATCACCTGTACTTTATGGAATACTGTAGGTATGGAGCTGGATCAATTGCAAGAGCAAACAGTGTATGAAAATGGCCACAGCCAGCTCGGAGGTGCTTGTAATAACCAAATTTACTGTGCATGGAGAGGGTTGGCCACAAATAAAACTGCTGGGCTGTGGGTCTGTGTGCCAGAGTCCTCTCCCATTATGCATGGGGACACTGCTGATAGTAAAGCGAGGCTCTAGGTTCATATTCTGCTAACAAATGTTAAATAGGTACTACGCACTGACTCTGGGCTGGGAGCTGTGCATCTTCATGTGTTTGTATTCTTGCTGGTAGTACTTTTCAGATGCGTCTCTGACTTTGGCAAACTTGGCACTGTGATGGCTATGTGCTCAAGAAATAATGGCAGATCTAAACATTGGGTATCAATTATCCTGGAGTGGCCACGTTGCTGACCTTGTAAAGTAGGGAGGAAAATGTCTATGGGACAGAACCTGTGAGACAGCCCACCTTGCAGAGAGCTGAGGAAAGAGGAATTGTATACAGGCAGGAGACTGTACAGGAGCCACTGCTTTGTAGACTTCAGTTACCTGGCCAAAGAGTGGCCTTGTAGCTTGCTCCCAAGGGAGCTTGACTTTAGAAGCAGGCCAATTGGACCTTGCACACCTTTAGCCTAGAGAATGGATTATCTAGTGGTGTGGTAAGCTGTGCTTTTTGAGTCGCTGTTACCAACACGCAGTAATATACTGTTAAATGGTTTGCGCAAAGGATCTGTAGGGTTTTATGGAGCTGTGTTAGTGTTAGAGTCTTCCCTTACCCCAGCCTGCCTCTTCCTTCAGTATCTGTTCTGTGAAGGTGCTGAGGAGATTTCAATGCCTAATGCCACTGGGATGCTCTGTCTTTTCAAAATCATCTTCACTGCAGAGAGATTCTCTCCTTTATTTGCTTCCTCCCCAAGACCTGCAAATCTCCAGCATGGGTGCGAGCAGTACAGTACTTTATTACCAGATGTCCTGCTATTCTTTCTGTCACTGGGCAGCTTACAGTGGGACCTGTTCTTGGTAATGGCATGGTACTGGGCAATTAGCAGTGCTAAGTATTGTGTGGTAAGGTTTTGTCATCTTGTAAATCTAAAGTCAGAGTACAGATTTCACTGGAGTACATTGGTCCATTGTTGTAAGTACTTGAACTACATCAGCTCTGCTGCCAAATTGTCATCACCTTACTTTTTACAAAGTAGGGTCTGGCGAGGCTTGTGCTCTTGCTTTGAGTGTCTTAATATGGATGGCTTGGGCTGTCTTGTCTTGTCTTCTCTTCTCTTCCAGCTGGTTGCTGCTCCCATGTTCTCTCCCCCTCTCCTTTGTAACCTAGTGTGTGACATTTGAGTGCTAGAGAAATCATACTTCTTGCCGCCTTCAGTCATTAGCTCATTGTATTGCCACTAACATAGTACTTCTGGCAGAAGCATGGTGCATTATATTTTTAAATGGGTTTGTACATGAAGTATCCAAAAAGAAAATTTTGTGAAAGAAGGCTTGAAAACCCAGTTAAGTGGTAGAATAATAATCAGCATGTTGAATGCACCAATGTTTTAAGCAATTAAGAATTTTCGGGAGAAGAAAGAAAAACTATGGGTTTGGAGTCATCCAGCACTTTCTATGATTTCTAATGGCTAGTGTTTTGTTAGCCTGCTAATATCGAGAAACTTGAAACAAAGTTGTGTTGTTTTTTTTTTAATAGTGGGTCTAAGAGACGTGTCATTTAACTTGTACAAGAATTGTATTTTCTATTAGATAGTAGGCTGTTTTTCTCAGCTGTTAATGCAAAAGACTTTGAAAAAAACCTATATTTAGCTCAGTTGTTACTGCATGCATTAGCTTTCAGCAGTGCAAAATGTAAATAAATTTAACAGTTAAATAGTGTGATCGCATACTTTTTATTTTTTACATGCTGTTGTCCTTTTGTTTTTCTGGAACAGATTTTTTAACAAGTTAATATCTCTTCATTTGTCTATTTGGATGAACTTCAGTGTTTTGGAGGAAAATATTCAGTCTGCAGTAGCTTATAGCATAGTTCCTTTGTAATTACGTATTGTTTTGAGTTTGTGCTATATGTGTCAATTGAAAGTTTCTGCTTCAGGTAGGAATAGAACTGAATAAACAGAACTAAGGGAGCTTTTTAAATGACACATGAATAGATTGTATTTGAAAAATACAGAAATGCTTGGGAAAAAAAAGTCCAAGTCAGTAGATGGTCCTTTTGAAAAGGGTGACATTTTTAAGGTGAAATGAAACCTTTTGATTCCTAGATGTGGTAACATTTGAATGCTAAGTCAGTTGGTCCTTGTTTGTCATGCCTTTAGACACTGTCTATGGATTATTTGCTTTTGGACAGCTGTTTGTTCTGTGCATTGTGCCTCAGCGCGTGCTCCTGTTCCCATAGACTTTAAATAGACTATTGTCTTCAAAGAAGCAGTGCACAACATGACTTCCAAAGTTGTTAAAAGCTGTGTTGTAACTGACTAACTTTGTGCTAATAAAGGCTTCTGAAGTATTTCTGGTGGTGAAGTAAGAAAGGATGCGGACAGAACAAAATAGGAGTTTCTACTGTCTTGATGATACATGACTGAAGAGTGGGCCTCCAGGTGCCCTAGCTCCCAGTTCCCAGTAATTTCAGCCTGGTCATTTAAGTGTTAAACAGCTATTAAGTGCTCGTTCCCTTTTCCGCAAGGTTGAGGCAACTTCAAGAGATTGCATAGGCTTGTATGTACAAGAATAAATGGCGCATACGTTTTCGTTGCAGGGAAAATGGATGATGAAACTGGTAAGGTTCATGTAGAGTTCTCTGGGTACAAATAATACAAATTTTGACATTCACAGGTTTGGCTCCATACGAAGTCTAAAGCATGGATGCATAGCCTTCAAATCACAGTTGTCAAGTGTCTGGCTCAACAAACCTTATTTGAAAGTGCTAATTTTCCCCTTTGAGCTTGGCTATCTTCTTCTCCCTCTAGCTCATCTTTTCCTTATTTCTTTCCCAGAACAAACCCAGTGAAAACTCCCAACTCTGTTGTTGAACGGTTCAAAAATTATAAGACTTTAAGTCTTCTGTCATTGGCTTTCTGAATGAGTGATGGTGTGCTGGGTGCTGTGAGCACTGGTTACAGCAAAACTAAGTAAAAATAGTCTTTGAACGCTTTGGTAAATCATAGAATCATAGAATCATCTTGGCCGGAAGGGACCTCCAAAGGCCATCTAGTCCGACCCCCCTGCAGTCACAGGGACACCCCCAACTAGACCAGGTTGCCCAGGGCAATGCATGGTTTTGGTCTGTTTTGTAGGAGTCTGAAGGAGCAATGAGGTTTCTGTGTGTCCTTTAGCTTGGACTCCTCTGCTGTATTCCCCTTGCAAGGTCTTTGTAGAATGGCTGCCTTGTACCTGTATAGGCTGGGGACAAACTGAACTAGGGCTTTTTTTGGTTGTTGCTTTATCTCAAGCACAGCAATTGTTTCTATGTTATTCTTTCTTGGGAGAAGGGAAAATGACAGAAGGAAAGGGACAGGAGACTTTCATTGTGTCTTAAACTCCCTAGAGTTTTACAGTGTCCTCATGATAAATACAAAAGTGAACAATTTTTAGTATGTTTTGTGGTTTTCTTTAAAAATCAGATGAAAAATTAAATAAGTGCTTAAGAAGCTAAATTTTGATATCCACCTGATAACTCTGTACTGGACTGCTCCTGTCACTGATTTTACTTTTTAAAACACTGTTTTACAGCCTACTTAAAAATGATTTTCCTACATGTGGGAAATAGTGAAGTAATTAAACACATTTGGGTCTATGCATAAATTTTCTAAAATTAACTGTCTCTTTCACACTAATCTTTCTTGTCTTTAATTGGGTTGAAATGTGTGAAAGGGAAAAAGGTTTGATAGGGAACTATTTTTCAGAGAGCAGTTTGACTACAGAGCACATAAAGGAGTTTTCAGATATACTTGGGCCAGGGAGGCAAGAACCTTCTGTTCAAAGGGGTAATATTTTTGCATTAGTTTCTGCTGCATCTTTTTTGAGTAAATTACCTGATGTTTCCATGCTTTTATATCTTTTGTGCCAGTGAAGAAATTGTGTGCTGCAGTTAGGAAGAAAATATCCTATCACACATCCTTAATCATGAAATTGTGATCATCACTTAATGCGTTCTTATGGATACATTTAAAGTTAATTAGTTTATATTTTTCTTTTTCCCTTTTTGCTTCCCCAGCAGAGTTTGTTAACCTATTAACTAACAGCAGTGCTGACTAACCTTTTTCAGTCTTCAGATGTGTCTAATAAGTAAACTAATGCATGACCTATTTGCAGAAAAACTGAGAAATCATTCTGAAAGGTGTCCAATGGTAGGATGTGTTCACAGAGAAATGGAAATCTGATGGAAATGGAGGTGAAAAATATTTACGCATATGTCCTGCCACAGTTAAGTTGATGTGAAATAGTGAAATAAACAGTTGAAACACTTTGTAGCCATACCGCTTTTTTTCCGTCTTTGTTTACAGCTGAATTATTACCCCCTCCTTTCTTCTCAGTACAATTGTTTCCTGTTTGGAGATTTTTTTTCCAGTGCTGGGTAGAAAGCTAGCTTGTTTCAGGTGTATATATATAAATTTTAACCCCAAAGCAAATGTTTTTGCCCTAGGGAACTCTTTACCTTCAAGTCCATCATCTTTGTTTTAGAAGTATGTTTGTTGTTATAGTTAACTAATTTTTTCAGTTAACTGGAATTTATGGAGCTTATCTTGGGATCAGCATTCAGTCTTTCACCTACTGTAAGAAGTTTGAGACACATGGTTATGTGTTCTGTATTCAACTTTTCACTTCGAGTAAGTGATTAGTCTTTCTTCTTGTCATGTTTCATGTCACAGTAGCACTGTCGTTTTCTCCCTCTGACAGCCTGACACTGTTTAAACATCAGTCTAATTTTGCACATAAGCCAGTTTAAGAGAAGGCAAAAAAGAAAAATCACGTGAGGCATGTCACAATAACTTATTTTCAGAAGCAGCAGGCTTGCAGAAGGCACAACTTGCTCTGTTCTGTCTTGATTTCTGCTGACAGCAGGCTGTGGTGTTAAGCACATATAACAAAAATCAGAGTATTTCAGACAACAAAAGTATGGGAGAGTACATATCTTACTGTGAAATGAAATGGCAAAACTTGTTGGAGGGAGAAGGTGGTGGAGCAGATATGTGATTGATTCATGCTGGTATTTCTGTCTTTAGGGAAGATATCTGCTTTATGCAATGTGTTTTAAGAATTGCAGTTTCCTTAATATGTTCTTGATAGAATTCTTGCTGCTTACCTTTAGCATTTGAGTCTTCACCTTTAAAATGATGTTTAAATATGTTGATTTTACCCTTCTGTTTTGTAAGTTCACAGTAAGTCATATGGAGGTCATGCCTAAAATAGGAGTAAGCCATCAGTTAGGAATGGCTTCTGTCTGCTGTAAATGAAATCTTTATGTATTGTTCTTTACTCTTTCATCTCAGGTACATTTGTATGGCAAACTGTTCCTTTTTTTGTCGTCTTAGAGCCAGCATTTAATGACTGGGAAAATACTACTGTTTTGTTTCCTTTTTTAACAAGTTCCCCAAGAATCTAGAAGCAACACCTGTGATGATTCCAACTGTAATTTTTATTTAAACTTGATAAGTTCTCATGTGTAAGTGTGTATAACCTCAGTATTCGTAGAGGTGTGTGAACATGCCTAGAAAAATTATATCCAACCAATATATATAGTATGTAATGCTGCCCTAATGAGAAAACAGTTTAAGAAATCCCATTGCATCTGGACGTTTCCATCCGGATCTTTGTGAGAACAAGAGAAGACAAAACGCAGAAAGCCTTTCAGATAACTTTTGGCAAGGTAGGGTGTTAAATGTTTTTGTTCTGTATATTTTGGACTGCTTACTTATCTCATCTTTAGTATAAACAAAACTTACTTACCAGGTTATAATGAGATTATAATTAGGTCATGTGGATCTCATAGAATAGAATTGGTAGAGTTTATGAAAGGTTTTGATAGGTCAAGGTTTTAATTAAGCTCTGGTCTGTTCCACTTCCCTGAAAATATCCTGGCCTTCTCCTGTGCCTTGCTATCGAGATTGAAAAATTCAGGGAATGCCTATCTGTAAAACATATTCATGTTGTATTTGCCAACCTCCTTACTTTGCTCATGAGTCCAGGTTTATCATTCTGACTTTTCATTTTTATTTGTTCCCTGACTTTTGAACATTCAGAGTTGCAAAGAAAAGTCACAATACAAGAATTAATTTTTTTAAGAGTTTATTATTATCACAAACATAGTTTTCAGTTGTTTGCTGTGTGTCTCTTGTCTGTACTTGAAGAGAGAGCTCAGAAAAGGGCATGTGTTCAGAAAGGAAGTAATTCATTCTTAATGGGCCCTGGTCTCCAAACAGTTTTTAGGACAAGTGGGAAGACTTGATGCAGATTGGAGGATATTTGCAAAAAACCCACTACAGTGTTAAATCTGGCTACAGGAGGGATGATAATATTATGTACATTATCTATTAACAAATTTGCATTTTTTAAATGTAAGAGTACATGACAGAAAGGTACCTATCATTTAAGGGGTTTGCTCTAGAAATTAAATAGCAGGAATGTTATTTTAATGTTTATTCAGAATTCTGCAATACTGAAAATGTTTATTAATGTTAGGAGTGAGAAAAAGAATTGGGAGAGCAATGCACATGGGGAGTGGAAGAGGAGACTTCATTTATCATAGGAAAAGCTTTTTTGTGGTATCTTACTGTCAGTTGTTGTATATACAGTTGTCTTATGCTCATTCCATTTTTTTATTTTTGTTTTCAATTTTGAGGTGGTGAACTAGTCAAAGTAGTGAACTGTCACATATGCAATCTTTTCTCTTGGAAGAAACAAAAGGTGTAATGCTAAATAACTGTGTCAAGGTTTATGCTTTTTTCTTTAAATCAGTTTTGCTCTATATTTGTACTCAAATACATCTTCCACTGGGAGCAGGAATTTGCAAAACTGCTGGTATTTCTTAGCTCCCAAAGATTTAGGAGATACTTCCTCGTGATGAAGATATCTGTTATTAGGTCCAAAGTTGTGCTCCTTTCTAACAGCTGTCTGTCTTCCTTAGAAAGCAGTGGGTTAAACAATCTTTCTCTGCTTTACTGAATTCCACTAAAGGAGAAAAAAGAAAAGAAAATCACTTGGGTGTCTTCACCAGGTTAACCTATAGGATAGGAAGTGTTCATAACATCCAGGGGCTTATCAGTCTGTGATAGACCTTTGTATCTCTTAGTAGGATAATCGCTTTCAGGCTTTTATGATTTTATTCTTCTCTCGTTAGTGGCACAAATGTGCACTTACTATGAAAATTACTTATCCTATTCACTGTTAAGCAGCAATACCATTAAAGTCTGAGAATTGGGTCTCGGGGATAATTATTGCTATGTCTACCTGAAGGGCTCTCCCTGCACAAAACTCATGATTTCAAGTTTTATTTCGGGTTTTGATTTATCAAATAGCATCTTTGGGACTTTGAAATATTCTCATCTCTCCCTTGCTCTTCCCCTGAACGAGGAAACCAACTGATCAGACAGAAGTACTAAAGTTGTATTGAAATATTAACTGGAGCACTCTTGTTAAAATTATAGTATCTCCTTTTTGTTCCGTGCTCTAAGGATGGAAGAGCATTTCTTGTGCTGTTCCCAGAGCACTGTGATACACCACGTTCTGTATTTGTCTGCGTGGCAAGTCCTGGCCTTTCTCTGTCCCCCTGCCTTCTCCTTTGTTGCAGTTAGCCTTTCACAAGGTGGGCAGTGATATAAAGGTCACTGCCTGCTAGAATGGAATGTGTAGAAATGTTTTTTATTACACAGACTTAATGGAATTGAAAATAGCTTTGTCACTTCTACCTTCATCCTGAAGTACTGCAAATTTCAACGGGCAAACATCACCCAGGAAGCAAAATCCTGATAGCTTGAAAAGATTCTGCTTACCTGCGAACTATGAGGAAGAGAGAGGTCTTTTCTGGGGTTATACCTCAACTTGTGTGTAGTCAGGGTTAGCAATGTTAAATAGCTTTGCTAATTCTTTGGCTTTTTTTGGTAAGTAAGAAGTTGATGGAAGCTTGAAAAAATCAAATGGTAACTTACTTAGAGCCCATCTTCCTGTATCACATGAAACAAGTTGGGCAATTAGAATCATAGAATCTTCTAGGTTGGAATGGACCATCAAGATCATCTTGTCCAACCATCAACCTAACTGGCAAAAATAAACACCCACACAACGAAAAAAATGCAACATCATCACTAAAGCATGTCTCCCAGAACCACGTCAACCTGTCTTTTGAACACCTCCAGGGATGGTGCTTCAAGCACCACCCAGGGCAGCCCACTCCAATGTCTGATAACCCTTTCAGTGAAAATTTTTTTCCTAATATCCAGCCTGAACCTCCCCTGGCGTAACTTGAGGCCGTTTCCTCTAGTTCTGTCACCTCTGACTTGGGAGAAGAGACCGATGCCCTCCTCTCTACACCTTCCTTTCAGGTAGTTGTAGAGAGCAATTAGCTGGAAGCAAATATTAATACTTATTTTTCCATTAATTTTTAGAGAAAGTAGTATGTATAAAAATCTGTGCTGTCAGCTGTAAATGATGATGTACTGTCAAAGTTATTTGGCTGCAAGACCTGCTTTCTGTGCTTTCAGAGTGGAGAAGTGGTTTATTGCATCCTGAAAATCATCACAGAGATGAATTTTTCTCCCATTAGCTGTACAACAGCAAGAGAGTTACATTGTTTCTGTTGTTTTAAGACATCAGTGAGTAAAGAGGGAAACACTACTTTTTTAACAAGGTCTAGTTTATCAGTTGATGTGTTGATGTGTTATTGGCCATGTAGGAAGCCTCTGTCTGGCTAGGATACATCACAGGAGTACTCCGTGATGGAATTGCCTGAATTGTCTCAATTAAAAAAATCCAACAACACAACCAAACACAAAAACCTAAACAACAACATTGATTTATTTCGGCTAACGTTTACCTTGTGGAGTGTTGCTATGCTGTCATGAGCAGGTTAAGCTTTTATTCTGAGTTGGATCTGGTATTTTCCCTTTTTTATATGACAGAATGAGCACTTTTTGTTTGAGTCACCGTTGAATGTTTCCAAGCCTGAAGAACAGAGTAGTTTCTTGCAGGATTATCTAATACCAGTCAGTGCTTAAAGATGCTGTAAGAAAATTGCTTATGTGGATTTATTTTTTTCCCTTTCCTTCTGGATTTCCCTTCCTTCCATATATATACTCCTTTCATCTCTAGATCAGAGGAATAAAGTGTTGCCACTGAAAACAGGAGCATGTCAAACTCCTTTGAATTAGAAATAAGCTTTTTTTTTTTTCCTTCTCTTAGACCCTTTAATATTAGTTGATCTTCCTGCCTCTCCTCTAGTTTATCACGTGCTGTTGGCCTAATGCAGTCTGTTATTCTGTCCATTCAATGCTTAATAGCCCTAACTGAAAGTGTTGTCAGATGTAACTTTTGACCCCTAATTGGAGTTTGTAACTAAAGTGGATTTGTATTATGCTGAACTTGGGTTATTTGCTGGAGAGATTTCTTAAAAACTTTCAAGGAAAATGAGTGAGCTAATGAAGGTCTTTGATCTCTTCTGTACAGAAGCTAACTGATGTTTGGGTTGCTCATAATTAATTTCATCCTTCAAATTAATTTTCATGAGCTTTAGAAGTTACCAGTGAAGTAGTAGTTCGTAGCTCTGGCATTTCTAGTAGGAGTTGATCTTCATCGTACCTTTGGGAAACTCTGTTTATGGTAGAGGGCAGCATAGTGCCGTTGGGTGGAAGAGTCAAGTCAGTATTACATTTTTGGTCTTGTCTACTGTTACCTGTTCGGTGACCCTGTGTCCTGGTAACTTCATTGAGCAGTTTGCTGTTTTCTCCACATGTCTACTCACCAGAATACTATGTAACTTACCCCAGTATGTATGCAGGTACGTGTCTAAAGAACACTAGTTTAAAAAGGAATTTTTTTTTGGTTTATACAGCATTCACTGATTCAGTTTATGGATCAAGTGGCTTAAAACACTTTAGGAGAGTGATGGGTAATAAGAACATTTAACTTATTTAGCTTTAAGACTGTTATTACTATGGTGCAAGTCAGCAGTTTATTCCTGTAGAGCCTTACAGTAATGGCAAAGGATCCTGCGAATTCCAGGTCTGCCTCTTTTTGCAAGAAAACATAGAGATGTCAGATTTCATGAACTAGAAATTCCTGTTTCAGTGCACTTCGGTGCAGGCACTTATAAAATCCAAAGATTTAATCCTAGGGTCATATTTTAAATAACAAGATGAAATGAGTTTTAGAAGCTCTTCTGTTATGTTCTTCTCATGCTAACTCTTCTACTTTTCTTGAGTCAGCATCTTAGGATGTTGGGCAAAGTTATTTGGGTTTTTTTTTTCTTTTGCTGTCCCTGAGGAGGTTTTTTTTTTTCTCATAATCTTTGGTCCTACTTTTCTAAAATTCCTGAGCTGTGAATTATGCTCTTCTTTTTTCAGTATACTTCTGTGTGTGTGTGCACTTGATATAAGAATCATTTGTATTGCTTACAATTAATTAAATTTATCATAAATGAAAGCCTGGTAAGAACCTGTTGTAGACCAAGCCACTTGCAATAGGGGACTAATGAGTCAGCACGTGTGTAACTAATGCTTAAAAATACTTTGGTTACCATATCTCCTTTTTCAATTAAATAGTTCTGTGAGATAAAGCAGTTGATTGCTTTTGTGTTTCTTGTGGGATTTCTCCATCTTTGAAAAAGATGTTGAAAAGCCTGGAAGTGTTCTATATTGTATTTATATTAAAAAATATTGATGTAATGGAAAGGACTTATAGATCACTGAAATAATGTTGTTCTCTTAATTTCTTGCAGAGAAAATTGGAAGTGGAGTTTGTCTGTTGTACCAATTTTCTATTGAATGATAGGGCTAACTATTCAACAGGAAATGCTGTTTTATATGTAGGGCTTTGAAGACCAGTGTCAGTGGAGGAAGAATAGAAAAGGGGCTGTTTGTTTTGCCTATTGTAATGCAGTGAATCTCTTAGACTAGTAATGGACCAGAAAGACATGTTGCAAGTAGTCTCATCTTCTCTACCCCTTTCGCTGCTGGGCTGCTTCAAAATGACACCAGCAATGCTCTCCTTTATATTTTCCTATTTTTTATAGACTGCCATTTCTGTTGAAAATAAAAGCACTGAAAGGTTGTATTTAGTTGTAGAAGAAGAAGCGGGAGGTGGAAAGAACTCTTGACAGTTGTCCCGAGGCAGCAGAAAAACTAATAATGAAAGAAATAGTTCAGTGTCTGTAAAATATCTGGTCTAAAATGAGTACATCTCTCTGCCCTTCTTGGGAGATAAGCTGGTTAACGGTATTTCAACAGGCTGGTGAGTATTGTGGATGATACCTGTTATGTAGCAATACTAGGTATTACTGCAGTGTGAACAATTTATTATTAGTGTGCTCCCTAGGCATCATTTACATATACAATAAATAATGAACTCAGGAGCAAAAAGACAAAGTATCTTAGGTGATTTTCATATTTTCCTTTCTTTTGTATAAAATACATAAAATGTGCTGTCACAGAGTGACCCAGAACTTTACAAGTTGCTTGAAGACACCAAGTCTTTTCTCAGAAGAACTTCAAATGCTTCTTAGGCAGATGGAAAAGACAATGATTTAGATGTAATAGTGCAGCAAGACAGAGATAGAAGGAAGATAAATGTTATTGGAATTTAAAACTGTTTCCATATTGCTTTATGAAAGACTTCTGGATCTGTTCTTCTCTCCAAACTAACAAACTAGAAATCATTTATTGGAATGTATTTCAATATCTAAAATTATGTTTTATGACCATCTTCAGACAGTAGTAAAAGAGAAGGCAGGCTCATCTTCAGAACAAGCATATTAATGTTAGAATCAGAGCTATCTAGAGCTGTCTGAGAGTAGGGTGTTCTCAATATAATAAGGCAATTAAAAATATGGGCTTGATGTCTAATTTCACAGCCTCTATAGCTTACATTTAATAATTCATATTTTTTGTTATTGATAGTCCGCAGAGCAAAAAAAGTAAAGACTAATGAGGCAGGTAAACTTCTGAGAGCATATTGAGAATTTTTTGAGCTTCATGATGCATCAGACTATGTTATGATGATAAACCACAAGCAGAGGTTAGATGACATACTTGGATTATTACATACATGCAGGAGGAAGGCTGAATTTTGGTAGGAGCTGGGTGAACCTCCGTTCAAATCAGAGGATAGGTTGTTTGCTGATAGCTTCCTGAAGCTCCAGCCTTGCATGACTGATGATGCATATAATTTAGAAAGCCTGGAGTTTACTGAAATATTTATGCTTCCCTGGACTGCCTTGTTCCATGTGTACATGGAACTGCAAGGTTAGTCTGAGAATCTGGCCAAACTACAGATGTGTATTAGCTGAAAGCCTTACTTTCTACAGGTGAGTGGGAAAAGGGGCTGCTACTTCAATATCCTTGAAATAAGAATGCAATAGAAAATGTTCTTAATATTTTAGGAAAATTCCTGGTGTATGTACAAGGTTATCTGTATTTGAATTTATTTAATGCTTATTGTATGGCTGTTAGATGTTTGGTCCTCCAGCTTTTCCCTCAAGTAATGACTACGATGATTTCATTAACACAATCTACTATGAGAAGCAGTGGATGATGAGTTTCCACTTCTTGAACCATAATAGCTAAAGCAAAAACACATCACAGAAAACACAAAACCTCTAGTTTTAAAAAA
Source organism: Gallinago jamesoni (assembly GCA_025769975.1). Classification (NCBI taxonomy): domain Eukaryota; kingdom Metazoa; phylum Chordata; class Aves; order Charadriiformes; family Scolopacidae; genus Gallinago; species Gallinago jamesoni. The sequence continues at coordinate 31,005,587 of JAOQGH010000077.1, read as the reverse complement.
GTTATTTTACAATTTTTGGCACTGTGTAAATTTTTGCACTTTGTAATAAAGATTTGATTTTTTTTGTTGAAGAGGGAAAACTTGCAATGAATAAAAAATGAAATAACGTAAAATAGATTTATTGTTAAGTAACTAACTAGAATTAGGTAGGATTTGTAGATGAGAGCAGCCATAGTGCTCACAAGGAGTAACCGAGTTGTGTCTGCATGCATGAGAAAACCTAACCTTGCTTATGTGTCTTTGCTGCAATGGCTATTAATATACTAGCAGTATTTTACAGATTTCTTTCCTTAATTTCAAAAGGAGCTCAGTTTTTCCCTCCTCCCTTGTTTTGATTTCACTGGGTTTGCTACCACTTCAGCAGCTTTGGAGTGTCTGTGTCCCTTGTGGCAATGTGCAGCTTGTGCTCTTTTTGGAAACTGGAGAAAAGATTTTTGCCAGTATTGCTGCCAGGAAACTAGCTCTGTGATAAGAGAGTTTTTGTCTTATCGCCCTTAAGTGTGGCTAAGTGCTTAATCATCATTTGTTACAGAACCACTAAATATGGCTGCTTCATTGGAAAGGATACTATTTCAAGGTTGATAGGTTTTTTTTGTGTGGTTTTTTTTATACCTCTCTTCACAGCTGTGCGTTTCTGGTCTTTTAGTGCTGTTTGTGTGAGCAATGCCATTGAAGTTGCAGAGCTGTTCAGATGGGCCTATTTTTTTGTGTGCTAACATAATTTGACTACAGTTTCACTTGAAAATTGTACTAATACTATTTTGCTTTTAGCAAATTAACATAAAAAGTGTATCTTTCGTGAGTTCCATGTCCCCCCCTCTCAGCCCCCTCTGCATTTTAGGTAGAATATATAACTATTTTGACATTGCTCTTCCCTTCCCTTGCTAGTTAGTAAAACACTTATTTTTGGTTTTGCTCTATAATGATTGTAAAGCATTAATAATAATTATGGCTATGTTCTGGAGAAAAAAAAAGTGTAAATATTTTGTATTTTGTAGGTATCAGAAGAGAAAAAAACCCAGCCTCTCAGGGATTTGGGATCATGAACCTTGTTTTTTCTGAAATTGCATGAAATGTGGATCTGTATTTTTCTTTATTGTGTGAAATGCCAGTAGTGCTTTGTTTCTTGCAGGCTTTTCATTTGTATTTTGAGGGTTAAATAACTTCTCTATTTTTTCTTGATCCATTGCTGTAACCACAGTAACCGTTTTAACTGTGTTTGATTTAGTCCCAGTAGGCAAGCAAAAATTAATATTTAGAGCAATTCATAGGCAAAGCAAACTTACCTCTTCATCCCAGAGGATTTGAGAAATGAATTAACTAACTATTGTTGGCTTCAAAATTGGTACAGTATTGACAGGTTAAAAGTTGTTTTGTTGTGGTTTTAGCCTTTTAACTAGCTCCATACTGTTTCAACTGAAGAAATAGACACCCCCAAAAATATCTAGCACTCATTGAAGTGATTGTTGTAAAAATTTCAAGCCAAACAAAGACCAGAAAGCCTCCAAAATCTAAAACAAACTAACCCCCCCAACTCTCCCCTGCCTGCCCCCCCCCCGCATTCTAACAATGCAGAAGTGTAATAATACATTCTATATCTCAGTGTATATATATTCAAATAAATATTTACTTCTCTGTGTATATTTAACATATCTTCAGTGATCAGATTGATCCATGTGTAGGCAGAAGTCTGGCATGTGTAAGGGTGAAGCCCTTTAAGTGGGGTGGAAATCTTTGGCTCCTGGAGAAACAAGGGGCTTTGTTTTCCAGGAGTGACATGTGTTAACACAAAATTAAGTTCAGTTATGTGACAAATACAGTTGAAAGTGAGAGTTTCGGAGATGAAAGTGGTCTCTTACTCACATGAGGCATGGTGAAAATAAAGGAATTGGTCATTAACATTCAAAGTAGTGCTACTTCTTATATTGCATGGATTTAAAATGTTATTCAGTTGGATTTGTAGCCTAAATGCATTTTTATTTTTTTTAATTCTGTCTCCTTAAATATTTTCTCTAAGTCTTCTCCATTTTCTTTGCAAGCAAATACCGCCATATAATATCTGGAAGTCATTAATGGTAATTAATTTTCTGTACTATCTCCTGTGTTGTTCAGTTAAGAGCAAAGTAAAAAAGCCCAAGAAATAGAAAATCAAAATGCCAGTGTGACAAGAACAATTCAGAGGGGTACAAGTGCATTGTATTTTGTTTTAATATGTTAGGTCTTTTGATGGATGTTGTCCCATACTTCGATCTGCTGATGTATTCTGATTTCTACCTGGTCTCGCAGTTTGTTGCCAAGTGCTCTGCACAGTGCAGACACTGCTTTTGTTTGTTGTCTCTTCAGGGAGTTTCCAGGGAGGCTAATGCAAACTCACAGGCACCATGGAGGAGTCAGAGAGGAAAGGTGGGAGAATAAGGAGGTATCTCAAAAGTGTCACCACCCTGCCTGGTGGTGGTGTGGTGGGAACTCTGCTGTGCTGGCTGCTGCTGTGGGTCTGCAGCTAGCTCGGGAGCTCCTGGAATTGGGGTGCTTCTCCTGATGAAACACAAAGCTACAATCTAAAGGCACAGGTTTTTTTTCTAAAAAATCTAGTTGTTCTGTTTGCTGCTTTGGTAAGTAACAAGTGTACTTTGGGATTCTGTGCTTTACCAGGAAACTGGTCTTAGCCTAATTAATTGTTAAAGGATGTCAGCGTACTATGGTGGAGCTTATTATTAGAGACTGAGTGTATTTCAGAGAGCTGTGACCCTTTCATGAGTAACTATAGAAACCTCAGCAATAGTAGTTATTAGCTTAAATTATGGAGTCTGTATTTTTAAAGAATATTGGCCAGAGTCAACGGCTAATAATTTTGGTGTCTAAAATGATGAAGAAAGACTAAAACTACAATTCTGGTTACTTAACTTTGTGAAAACTAATAGTCTGTTTATCACAATGTTACTCAAAGTCTCTCTCATACTTTTCAAGAATTATAGAATACTTGTCTGAGTTATCTAATAACACTAAAAAAAAACCAACCACAAGTAGCTTGCATATTTTTTGAAGTTATTCTATACAAAACATTTTATGTCCATTTCCTTTCTACCAGGTTCACAATTTGAGTGAAATTTGCTGAAATAGCAAATAGAATCGCTACAGTTTTGTTTGTTTTATTTTCAATATGTTTCTAATGTTTATTATTTCTTGATGTTAGAGTTGATTTACACTGGGAAATGAGGTACTGAAAAAAATTGTCTCCATTTGCAAAACAGTCTTAGGTACAGGTGTCTCTGGTGAAATAGAATGGAAAAAGAAGAAATATCAAATTCCTGCAGAATGTTGCTAAGGCCTGTAGTTATAGCAGGTTTGAAGAAGGGAGTTGAGTGTTTGAATGGCTAAAGAGATAATTGAGTTGATACTGGCCTATATTTTGGAAGAGAGTTTAAACTTGGTCCTTTTTGACTTCAGTTGCTTTATGATTTTTTTTTTTGAAGAGTAGAAGGAAACTTGATTTGAAGAGTGACAGTACTCAAAGATCCTCTTACCATTTCATGATACATATGCATAGGTCAGTGTGGGGAGATATGTTATCGGATTGTATGAACAGAGCAATTGCAATATGGTAATCCCCTTGTTTTCTGTGTTACTAGAGCTGTGAAATGCAGGGGACAGTGTATCATAATGTACTAATAATAAATAAACATGCTGCTCAAATGTGTTAGGATGGATTTTGCCCTAGTTAAGAGAAGGAGAAGCCATTTCAATAGTGCTGCTGTTTTTAAAGAAATAAATCACAACCATCGTGCTCTGGACCAGATCAATGCAGTTGAGTGATACCATCCTCTGTGAGTAATTGGGATACCAGGAGCAAGCTAATGGGTAGAAGTGAAACTTGTTTTAATGGTAGGATCAAAATGTTGGAATTAGCCAGCAGGAAGAAATACCTGTTAACGTGGCATAACTGTTGTCCCACTTGAATCATTGAGCTGATTGAGTAATTAATCCTGTCATTGTTTTGGTTTTCTATTCTTCTCTCTATGTATATTGTATATTATATTGCAGGTTGTTCAGGCTGCAGGTGTTTTTCTGGCAGGATGCCACTGGCTTACTGGGACAGGACTGTCTGCTGACAAAGCAGTCCCTTTGGCTGCTGTGTCCCTTGTACAGTCTCCAGGGTACCTCCACATAAATCCTTTGTATGAAGTGGTTACTTCCTTGAACGAATGTTGAGAGAGACAACCTTAATTCTTATGCATATATTAATCTCATTAGTGATGTTTTAGTAGCGAACCTCTATAAATGTGTGATGGGATGCTGAGTTGGCCAAAGTTTGCAGGTAATATTTTTTGTCACTCTGCCAGTATTTTAAGGGGAATCTTTCTATCCGTCTGTCAGAACTGTGGATCTTGAAAGCTGGGGACAGAGGGAGTTGGGAAGCGGGGAAATTTGTGTCGGCTGCCTGCCCTCTCCCGTGTTCTGCACAGCTATATATGCTCAGAGGCTCCCCAAACCAAAATGCAGTAGCCAGCAGAGGCCACCTGGGAGCCCTTCATCCTGCTGACCTGACATACCCTTCTGAAGGATAATGACATATAGTAATTTCGAATCTCTAGGGCATGGATGTTTTGTGTGTGCTAACTTGTGAAATCATGTGATCGATTTCTTATGTTCCTTCAATCAGCTCTCCTTGGGAAAATCCACATACTCAAACCACCAAGTTTTTATAAAATGTTGCTGCTTATTTTGCTAGTTTTTATGCCTTTCAGTCCCTCTGGGGTTGAGGGTTGCATCAGCTGATTTGCACTTCGGTGTATGTGAAATGTTCTATAGCATTTAGGCATTGAACTGACATTAGAATTATGCAAAGATTTATTATGTTATGACTCTCTGTAAAACTTGCCTTTAAAAATCCAACCAACCAAAACCAACCACCAACAAATTATCTTTGTTATACCATCTGCATTGCTCTCAGCTCAGGCTTTGGATCATCAGGTTAACTGACAAAATAGTCATATGCTTACTTCTCAAAACTTGAATCCAATGCTTATTTGGGAGAGAACATTAGTAATAAATATATTTTCCTGTAAATACACTTTCTAAGTAACAGAAACAAGACATTAAAGATTTATGGTGTTTACCCTTTTTGAGTGTCTTGGAAAACCACACTGAGGGCTAAGAATAAAAACCTGCCTTATGTAGAAGTTTGTGCAGCGCTAGGAAAACCAACAGAAACAGGAACTGGCTTTCTTGAACTGATGTAGGCTTATTGGTTGCTTACATCACTCAGTAATTCTCTACAGTGGCTTAAGAATGGAATAACTATGTCTTACGTGTTTTTAAAGTAAAAATTTAAATATTGAAATCAGTCTTTACGTCTTATTCTCTGAAGACTACAATATAAACATCATACTTGATCTGGTTCTTTTCTTGTACTTCTTTTTTCCAAAGACATATTGAGGGGGTAGTTACTGTATGTATATGATCAATAGTCTTCAAAATAATTTCACCAGTGACTTCATTTATCCTATTCAAAATGCAGCGGTGAGGGGAGAAAAAGAAAAAAAATATCACTAAAGAATAATTAGCAGAATGAAATTGAGTTAGTAGGTGTGACATCCAATTATTTTCTGCCCTGGAGATAAATATCAAGTGAAGGTTGGATATTACAGCTTCAATGTAGCACCTCTGCTTCTTCCGAATCAGTCGGAATGAGAAGTAGCCATGTTGTGTGAGGAAGAAAGATTGTGTCTCAGATCATTGCAGCTAACACGGAGTTTGGTGTGTGAGCCACTTGTGATTGCTGCTTTAATGAGGACTTTTCTGCGTTAGAATTTCTGGTTTGTGGCTGACTACATGGGAAGTCTAATTTTGATAGTCTTTCTGCTCTATGGAGGAAAACCATTCCTGGGTGGGTGTTATTGCAGGAAGGTCAAATGCTGTATATTATGCTATTGCCCAAGTGTGCTGCTCGGCTTTTTGAAAGACTTGTGTGTTGCAACACAGCATCCTTGAGGGCTGACACTGAAGCACAGGATTGCTTTGACGCACCCAAAGATTTCTTCTAGGCTTTCCTACTAAAAAGCAGCTTTAAATACAGTTGTACTTTGTGTTGTGACTGCCTGAGCTAACACAGCTGTGTGATAACTGGATTCCCTGATCCATTGATGGGTTGGCATAGGGTGGAAAAGCTGGACATGACAGACTATATCAGATTAGCTGTAAGCGTGTAATGTCACATACATTGGAACTAAATGCAGTCCTCTGCAATGCTTTAGCCTGTTGTAGACATGGCTTAATCTGTGAAGTGTGAGAGCTTTTATTTTCCCTTCATTTAAAAAAGAAGAAAACATATTGCATTTAAAATCCTTAGTGGGCTTTACTCTAGCCTTGTTTGGAAATACTGTGTCACTGCCTCGAGTTGATACCATGCTTACGTTGCGTCCATGCACCCTTGTTTTAATTTCACTGCTACCTTGGGATATATTTGATACATTTCATTTTTGCTAGGAAAGTGCCCTGATTCATTTTTGTTTCATGAGACTACAGGTATCATCTTATTTTTTCCCTTTCTTGTTGGTTGCTTAGTGTAGTTAAATTAATTCCTGGACTTCTGACAAATAAGCTCATCACCTATTAAGAAGAACTCAACTGCTTAGGTAGTTAGCTGTCAAAAACAATATCACAAATACCTTGTCCATGTAAATTACAGTTAATAGAAAATTAAGTGTTGTTGAAAAGTATCATTACTAAACAGATGTAGAACTGAGTTAGACATTTTATGTAGGTTGTATAATTATCTGTTGGAAATAAATGAAAAATGCTGTTAAGAGGTTTTTATATCTTGTGAAAATGACCTATTTCTCACAAACGAGTTATTCTTCCACTCCATATTTTTAACATCATGTTGAATGTACCATTTTCCCAATGTACTATTTATCTTTAAACGTCCACATTTATATAACTTGTGTAGTCAGCGCTTTTTTGGGTGAAAGAGGTGGTTTATTGATGTTTTTGTATAGCTGTAAGAATTTAGTGATACTGAGATGCAGAAGTGTTTATGTTGGATTCTTAGAGTAGTTCTGGTGTTATTCCTAATAAAGTACTTTACTGCTGATACTCGGTCCTCAAATTGTGCTGTATTAAATGCAGATGCATGATGCAGACAAGTGTTTTTTGGAATGAGATTGGAGAGGGTGAAACTTAGTTCACTTGTTGGGGATATACTACAGTCATTCATATCCGAACAACAGACGCTTGATTTGAAGCAGTAAAACTGGGGAGGTGAAGAGGCACTGATACAGTGGTGAGAAAGCTGGCATCATTCATTTGAAGGAGGAAAACTTCTAGGTTAATGGGAAAACCCCCCTCCTCACAAAAGTAGTCTTGACAATGGGTAGATGCTTTATGGAATTTAAGGGAATGCATTTTGTATTAGGTTGGTTTGGGTGCAGTTTTCAGTTCTTATTGCTTTTATTTTCCATATATTTGGGTCATTAGTTTTACTAGTAACTAGCTTAAGTAGTTGGTTGTTTTTTGGAAATAAACACAAGTTAAAAGAAGTAATTCTCTACGACTTTAATAAATGTGAATGAGGCAATGATCCATGCTTACTGTTATTGAGATGCTACTGTATCTAGAACTAATGCAAGCAATCTGATGTTAATGGTGTCTTGGAATATTTTTTCAGGCTTCTCTGTGTAACTGGAATAAGCGCATAGAGTGTGGGAAATTTAGTAGGTGTTCATTGATGTGCAGGAAATGAGGTTTCTAAACACTTGTTCATCTGTGTAAATGAAATTCCATGCATGTTTTTAAACTTTAAAAAACCCTGTTCTATAGCATATACGTTTTTGCACATAGAATTCACGTGTAGGTGCAAATTGATTTTTTTTTTTTTTTTTACTTGTTTGGAGGGGATAAAAGGCAGCTGTGACTAATGTTAATGATTTGCTTTTTCTGGAAGGCTGCAAACTGTCTGACACTTCATAATTACAGTGAATCTCTTCCCATACTGTGTAGTTCATCTAAAAAAAAAGGGGGGGGGGGGCAGAAGAAAAAAGTAGCAAAGCATTGCCTTAAGTAAAGTCAGCCAAAAAGTAAAAGCCATATGACATATGATACTTATTTCGAACTTCCTCAGAAACTTTAAGTAGACCTTTAGTTGTTGAAGAAGGGTGTGCTGGATTCTTTACATTTTCACACTTTTCCAGTAAATTAAGTACTAACTAGCAGTCGTAGGAAAGACTGTAATTCATTACTAATACAGTTTTTCTGTCCAGTGACATTTTTGCCTGAGACAAAATGAATTCAGGGTCATATTTGCTTGCTATTTAAATGAGAGCAGTTCCTTGGTGTTAATGCTCTGCATGTAGAAAAATGTTCTACTTTAACTAAATCTACAGTATGAGAAAAGGGAGAGGGTGACTAGACGGGCCCTAATCACAGTTCATAGTTTCATATTTAAAGTACAGTCCACCCTAAAATTTAAAAATATTCAGATTAATGACTAAAACTCAAATTATAGTGTAATATATATTGTGTAAGTATTGGCATAAAAATATTGACAAGTCAGTATGGAGTCAGTTAAATAATTACTAAAAACTACATTGTCAAGCACTTGGAAGGATTTTGATAAGAACTTCCCAGTTTAGGCAACAGGCATTTTTCTTTCTGGATTCAAGCAGACCTGGAGGGTCTCAGTACTTCACAGAGATTGCAGAGCAAAGAGCAGCGGTAAAGACTTGAGGGGAAAGGAGGAGTGCAGTAGTCAGTGAAAGGCAGGTGTTTAAAACCAAAAACACTGGTGCATCATCCCACCCACCTTCCAGAACACCCAAGTTAGAGGTCTCACCTCTAGCCTGTTAGCAACAGAGTTGAGAAATGCACTGCTCTTTCACTAGTAGTAAACCCAGAAATCTTTAGTCTGGCACTCAGTTTTACAGGCTTTTATGGCCTTGCCTACAGAGGGGACATGACTTTCCCCAACGTAAGCATGCTTAAATCCTGCAGCATGTAAGAGCGTACAGATCCTGAGGTGAGGAAGTTTTCCAGCTGTAAAGCCATTGTTCTCCAAAAGGAGCTCACCTCTTATTTTTAGTTAATTCTGAAATTATTGCTGAGAATGTTATTACTTTTTTTTTTTTTTTAAAAGGTTAGGAGATTGTCATGTTGACCACATAAGCCTGTAATCGGTATAAGGACAGGTTTATTCTAATAGCTGGTAGTTTCCTAATTGGAGTCAGCCACTAATATAATGGCACATTTTTTCCTGGTAGCCAATTTCACATGTAGCTTCAACTCCCAGGAAGAGCAGCAGCATAGGAACTAAGGAACACTTGGGAACAGGATTTCATTGTCTGTTCATGTATTTGTACATGGAATTTCTGGTAAGACTTTGTGGACTTTCTTCCTCTCAGTTGTCTTCAAGTCTCCATTTTAAAAGAATCCAGCGTAATTATTACCTGCTAGACTGAAAATCCACTCTTTCCCCCTACCTTCCTTTAAGTTGATACAAAGTATTTGCTTCTACTTCTACTGGATTTTAAATATTACTAATGTTTATAGACTTCAAATTAGTAATGGAATCTTAGTTCAAAAGCGTCCTTTTACCAGTAAATTGTTTTCAGGCCTCAGTATGTTCAGTATTGTAGCTGCGGTATGGAAAATGTGAGTGGTTAAATGGTTTGTCCAGTTCCTCAAAGGCTAGCTGTCCTTTCACAGACTAGCAAAATACTGTTGTGTTAGGAAATTAAATACCAGTATCTTGTCTCTTTTTTAACTCTTCTTCCCAGTTGTAGTGAATCATTTGATTAGTCATGTTCAGATGTTATCTGTAAAATGTTGTTGTAAGGGGTGGGGAGAAAGCATAACAGATAGTGCTTTGATAAAAGGGGAAAAGCATGATGTACAGATACATTGTAATTTATCGCTTGGCTCTTTGCTGTTTTTTTAATATTCTGGCTTTTTATGCAATATGCATCAGTCCTTGCAGCTGAGCTACTTTAGGCTGTCAATTTGACAAATGGTACATTTTAGTTTTTAAAGCTTATTTGTAACTTCATGGTGTCTTTGAATATATTCTTTTTCGTAGTACTGTGTCTAAGATACCATCACTTAAAATCTTTGAATATTCACAAATATTTTTGTTCAGTTTAGGTAATTTCACTGTAGTGTTCTTACATCTTAAAGAGAAAAATCTAACATTACAGCACACTATAGGCAATGTTAGATTCCCTCCCCCCCACCCCAAGAATCAGGTTTTAATACATCCTTGTAGAATTTTGAAGGACTCTGTCAAAGTCTGTATTTTTACTGTACTATTCTTCAGCTTCTCACTATGATTGGTGGGTTATTGAAACACAAGTAGCTATTAAGATTGATCTTAGAGATATCTGCTTTAGTAGATGAAAGGAGTCTGCGCTCCTATGGGGAATTAGTATGTAACACCAGTTTAAAAGGAAAGTGTTCATCTTTAAATTATGTTCTTTGTGCGTTACCAGTCACCAGGCTCTCCTTAATGACCTTGTTCCATGTTAAGTCTATAAGTTCTGCAGTGAAAACATCTGCAATGGAGGTGCTGGTTACCACATACCCACTGTTCTTGCCCACTGGCTTCTGTAGTTCTGTGATCACAGTATGAAAGGAGATGTATTGAAATTCAGTCACTCCCAAAGTTCAGCATGGGAAGGGGTTGTAGAAATTCAGATATGGTAAATGCCAGACAACGTTTCTTATGTGATGTATGGAATGTCCCTGAAAACAGGAAAAAAATTTAATATTTTCTATCTGATGCCTTTGGATCCTGATTTGGGATTTTTTGATTGTACCATTAGAGAGAGAGAATTAAGTTTTTATATTCCTCCCCTATTAATACAATTACTTTTACGTGGTTAGAATCGCCTTTGTGGTTCTTCTTTACAATTGCAGTTTGTTTGCCTTTTCTTGGTGTCACCAGTGAGTATCAGGTTATGGCTGTGTATATCTGACAGCACGTGAGAAGCTGATGTGTGCTCACTTCTGGTTGGAGAGAGCTCTGCTAAGTTCTTCCTTAAGCATTCTTCCTAATGCTCCTCAGCATGTGGGGTGTCTCTTGTAAAGCCAGTCATCTCTTGCTGTGCCTGTGCGCTCCCAGAGCAAGACTATCTTGTGCTTTGCTGGATCAGTGCATACAGAGAATTCACAGGTGCTTGTTGATGCTGGCTCCTTAGACTTTGGCTGAGCAGCTTGCAAATGAGAAGGTGGTGGGGGAGAAAAAGAGAGGAGGTGTCTTAAACTTTTTTTTTTTTTTTAACATTGGAGGCTGCTTTTGTGCTTTATTTCCAACTGCTACACTCTCTGGTTTTATAGAAGTGCAACGCTGAAGATCCTGGTTGTCTGCTGTCCCATGGATGTCTGGGTTAGCAAGGGTGTGATGTATTTTTTTGTCAGCAGCTCCTGGAAAAATAGTAGCTTGCAAGTACACCTAATTATCCTCCTCATTCCGGGTGGGTTTTTTGCTTAGTAATGGTTAGTCATCATACTTTTCCTTAATAAACTATGAAGGCATTAAAGTAATGCTAACAAAAAATACTTGGGTAATCTCATTCATCAGTCTGTACTTTTTCTAGCTCAGGATCCTGGCCATGCATCTTGTATCCATAACAAAAGCTTCTTGAAGCAGTATTAAGAGTGTTTTCAAATTAGAAGGCCAGATAGTGTTATTTATTCATATCAGCAGTGTGATGTCTTGGCTTAGTAGTTTAAACTTTTTTTTTTCAGTCCGAGGACCGTGTCTGTGTATCCAGACTTTTTGTACCACCAACTTTTTTTTTTTCTCTTTAAAAGCCCATTGCTGTTTTCTTCAAGAGTTGAAGTGGCATGTCCTGCATTCCACTCTGGCATTAAAAGATCCTGTTTTAATTGCCAAGGATTTGTGTGCTTATACTGCATTATGTCATCTCAAATGATACCTCCCCGAGGACAAAGGCAGAAAACCTGAATGAGTAAAAATAATAAAATAGTATCCCTTTTGTTAGGTGGTAAGAAAGCTCTGCAATCTGTCAGAATCCATTTGTGCATACCTTTCCTCTGTGTGTCTGAAGTGTAGGGAGAATACAAAGGAAATAGGTTTTTCAGAACACCAGTGAACTTTCTTGTGTTTCAAGCTGTTTCTGTCTTCTTCTCCCGATAAGTAGATAACCTGACGCTTTACCAGTGATACTTTTCACTTCCCCTGCTGCCCCAAGATCCCTGAAGATCAGAGTTAACACTTGAATTGAATTAAATGCTTCAGTGAAGGACATGAGTTTAAGTCTCAATGAATGATAAAAATTGATGTAGAAGGACCAGCAGCACTGCACGAGAGACAGTTGGATTGGAGTGTTGGTGGCGAAGTCCTTTAGTGTTACAGGAGGGACTAAATAAAATTATATAGTGGACGTTTCGGTGCGTTCCCTCCTCTACATCTAAGCTATGTTCATTGCCTGCAGATGTTTTTTTTTCTTTCTTTTTTTTCACCCGTATGTTAAATAAATAAATCTGTTTTCAACCAATTGGATTAAGACCTGTAATGTATGTCTCAAGCTTTGCAAGGAAAAAACTAAACCCTGATCTCAAAATGTATCAATGTATTTGTGCTTTCAAAAGAAATCAAAGTGTGAAAAATAATTTCTATCAAATGTACCCATGTTTCTGAATGTACCTTGAACATCTTACTGAAGCAAATACTTGAATTTTTGGGTTAATTTAGTGTTGATTCTATAGAACAGACAACTATAAAAAGTCCAAAGCTGAACTGTGAATTGCTGTTTGAGTGAGACTGAGTAAACCTTGCATGTTTGTTAGCAGCTTCAACTCATTCTAAGACTTCCTCAAATTCTAAACTTCAGTCTTTATCCAGCAGACATGTTTGCACACAGTTAAGCCACCTTTATTTCAATGAGAGCACACTCAAGCCTGCAATTCTTGTCACTCCTGAATTCATTATCTTGTTTTAGCTTTTGCTCATTAGATTTCACTCTGATGCTTCTGTTTGGAAGAGTTGTACTCAGAATCAGATATTTTCAATATGGGTTGTTTTAAGATCTGATTGCATTATAATTTTTACCGTGGAAAATTTAAGGAGGTTTAACAGTACTATTGTACCTGCAGGATGCCACTAATACTAGCAGTAGTCTCAACCTGGACATGCAATTTGTGTAGAAAGTCAGTGGTATTATTATGGTTGGTTTCAGTAACATGGCTGTAGTAATGAATTTTCCCATGTTCATATGAATAGTTAGAAGGAGGAGGGGTGATATTTCTCTTCATTAGTGGGTCTGTTTTGGTTTGGTTTTTTGAGTTTCAGAGCTGGGTTGGGTAGAGGTTTTTGTGTGTGGTGTGTTTTTTTTTTTTTTTTACTCTTTTAGTTTTAGGAGGCTAACTGAGAATTGATATATTCATACAAATAGATTTCTGACGATATTACATGAATACAAACCCAGGCTTCCATAGGTGAACTCTTAACTTTCTGGCAGATCTGAGGGAATGCGTTTGATATGTGGTTTGCTAGAATAGAATTGCTCAGAATTACCTGGCTGATATCATCTGGCTGCAGACAGGCAGTTCTCTTCTGCCGTTATCAGCTGCAGTCTGTTCAGGGACTTAGAAAGCTGTACGGAGAACCTTATTTCTACTTAAATTCCTTTGATTTTTGTGGAGGAACATTAATAATAAAATGTGGTAATTTGGGAAATTAACTTTGTAATATTCTGAAGTTGCTAGGAATAATGCATAAAGCATAATGAGGTATATGGAATTTAAATAAGTAATATAATTTAAGATGCTGCATTTCCAGAGGTCATGTTAATTTCATAGGAAATTTAATATCTGAATAACTCACTGTGAAGGCTGAAAATACTTAGAAATTATTACTTCAAAAAGTTTTATGGTATGTTGTGAGGGTTGCAGAGAGATTTCTTGCCCTGATCTTCATAATTCAGGAATGTAAATAATAGAGCATTTATTTTTCTCATGGCCTTTTGAACTTAGTCTCTAGAGTTAAAAAACTGGAGTCAGAACCTCTGGGTGGCTACTTAATTTTTAATTTTTAAATATGTTGACAATGTCAGCAGAGAAAGAAGAGGCCTAAAAACATATATCTATCCGATTTATATGCTGTGGAATTAAAAGTAGATTTCACTGAATTTTTTTCACTGAATTTTTTTTTTTGGAGTTGGAAGGGACCATAGAGATCATCTAGTCCAACTCCCCTGCCAAAGCAGGA
>JAOQGH010000077.1:30928736-30991266 GCA_025769975.1 Gallinago jamesoni | reverse complement strand
GTCGGCCTTTGTAGCTACAGAGCCCTCACCCAGCGCAGTCTTACCTGCTCTGGAGCCGGTCTCTGCCGCAATGCAGAGTTATTTTCCCTTTTTTCCTTTAAAAACAAGCCAAAGTGATATTCTACACAGATGGAATTGAATTGTAATTCTTGAGAGTGTGCAGTTTGACTTGTGTGGAAAGTTATTTTAAGTTGTATGATGGATTGCTGATAGAAGGTAAAAAAAAAAACGGCTAATAAAGTCAAGATCTCAATAGCAGGTGAAGAATGCAATGCTAAGGGCTGCTCTTCTGCTTTTGCTATTCATTCGATTAATATGAGAGGGAGTAATTGTTCACCAATGAAATCCTTGCTTTGAAAAAATAAATTTTTTCTGTTGCATAGGTGAGGATAAGGCAACCACATGATATTGGGATTTACCTGGGTAACTTAGCAATGCTATGTATAGGCTACTTGGTTTGATGCTGCTTTTAGTTCTAGACTGTCAAAAAAACCAAATCACCCTAAAACCCCCAAACAAGCAAACACCCCAGGATAAGCTTGTGGTGTTCTTGGGTGGAGAACCTACCATCCTAGAACAACAGAAGTGTCAAAAAATAAGACACCGATAAGATGCATTAGAAGTTTGAGAACAAGTGTGCTCAAGACACTTTGCAGTAGTAGATGTTATTGTTCCTGTTTCACACATGGGAAGTCACTAGATTAGTGACTGTGTACAATAGGATGTAAAGTGAAGGGGTTAAACCTTGTAAGAAGTCATGACTTTCTGGCTGTTGCAGTGCAGTCCTCTTGCCTCTAGGTAAATTCTGGACTGTATATGATAGACTATTGAGGATCTCCATCAGTAGCGAAGCTATTAAAAAGTACTTTTTAGTGACTGAAGCCTTCAGCAGCATGAGTTTTAGGTTAGTAGAGTAAAATTCCTTTTTTTGGACGGGGACAAGCAAATACTTAAAAATGTAATAATTTGGGCAGATTTAAAAGGAACAATGTTGGATGTTGTAGACTACAGTTGGTTTTTTTAATTTAAAAAAAGGTAATTAAAGATGTAATGAAAATTCTTAAGTCTTAAAGGACTCTTACGCATTTTGGCCTCAAAAAGGATTTCTTCTAGTACTGTTGGTCCAATGGTAACTGTATAGTTGGTTAAAGAGAAACAATATTCTCATGAAAGATTTTTCTTTAAAGATCCATGGATCAGAACAGTGTTGTGTGTGTGGATATGGGGGAGTTTCCTACTGTAACTTCTGTGTGAAACCAGACAGAAGGCTGGCTCGGGGACAGCTGGCGTAGTGGGGTCCCTTGGGACTGTCTATAATAAGTCCTGGTTCGCTGGCTAGAGAGCAGTTCATTCAGCACGTGCTGAAAGCCTGAGCTGCTGAATCGCTGTGGCGGCAAGTCAGGTTAAAAAGGGAAGGCAAGATTTTGAGCATCGTTACAATTTTTCTAATTTACCTGTAATTATGCTTTTAGCCTGATATAATCACCTTGCAGCCTCTAAAATGTCCTGTGTATAATTCAGGTCTACTCAGTGCAAAATTAAAAGTACATTTCGGTGCTGACTGAATTTGAAGATGGAACTAAAAAAACTACAGTCTTATTCAGTTAACTCAAAAGTGATGCTGTGGTGCTGGTGAGACATGTCCAGCACCTTTCAAATATCTCTCTACATCTCATTTTCCAACTCCAAACTCTACTTGCAAGTCAGAACGACAAGTTATTTGTAGGGTGAAGATGACTTCTTTGATTCTGTATCACAAAGAGAAAGTACGTTGCCCTGGTGGCTTTGTTGCCAGGTGATTCCCATTATTTGTACCATACAGTCACTAGAAATAGAGAAATTACGAAATTATGTGGTTCATTTCTAACAATGTTGTCTTGAAAAGTTGGAATAGAACCTGCAATCTTAGAACGTAGCACTAAGCTTAGTTTTGAAAGTTTTTTTGGTTAGATTGGCTCTGAATAAAAGGATTCATGTGTGCAATGAATTGGAAATTTCAGTTCAGTTGCTCCTGTGTAAGTGTTCCTGGTGTGCTTTCTGTCTCCCGTTTCGTGTGACATGCTTTTTGACAGTCTTACAGAAACACAGCTCAGTAGACGTTAAACCTGAACTAGATTGCTTTATTCTTCTAACCAGTGATACAACAGAGTGGTTGTGAAAATAATAAGCTGGCAACAATGAAGGAAAACACAGCACTCAAAATTGCTGTGTGGAAGCTGGGAACTTCTGAGCATTCTGTGTGACCAGTGTTCTGAAACTTTGGTATTAGTGCTGTTTTTAGTTGACATCATTGTGCTACTGTTTACATAATGTTTATATACTGTTTACCAAGCTTCACTAAACCTGGGTCATTAATTTTTATGATTGCTCTTCTTAAAAGGTAAAAGCAAAAGAGCTTCAGTTGTTCTCTCACAAACTGTGTGTAATACCTTTTTGTGGTGAAGTGCCATAAAAATATCACTTTTAATATGAAATTGTTTGAACCTGGCAAATCTTTGTAGCGCTCTGACGCACACGCCTGGTTTTTAACACTGAAATCTTGAGAATTAACTCGTCACCAAAGAATGGCAAGAGCAGGAGAGAGAAAGGTAAAGCTGGAGCAGAGCCTTTTTTCAGGAATAAAGAATTAATGAATGACAATTGACTTTAAGCAGAGAATTTCGGGGGATCATTACATTTCCCAGAAGGCCAAGTCAATTTGCCTTTGGCTTGTGCCTTAATGTAACGAGAACAAGTAGTAATTTTACAGACAGACGGTCCCCTAGAGGATCCTAATTCTTAATTGTATAAAAGTTCTAATTGTTCCATTTTTAAGTGCTATTTAAGTTGCGCATATAACTTCATTGTGGTGTGAACATCCTGAATAAGTCTAAGTGAAACAACTAAGTCTCACAAATATTACTTAAAAAACAGAATTAAGGACATGTTAAGAACGCATGAGATGAAAGACTTCACATGCTGAAATACGTGGGTTTTTTTTTTTTTAGACCCTTGTAATGCAATGTTTACACATTCCTTTACCAGCTGTTGTAGTATGCTTTTCTCCCTGAGATTGCATCAGCAGTCACTTGCTTAATAAGGCTTCAATTTGATAAAGTCACCAAGGAATGTTAGTGCAAAGTTGTTAAGCTAAGTGATGCTCTTTGTTATTGAAAATGATTCGCAACAAGGTGTTCAGACACATCATGTTGCTGTTTATAGCCGGTCAGAGACTCAGATGCCACAAGTCCAGGAATGAAAGGTTGGAAAGTAATGTGAAAGCTGAGACTGAGGGAGATGCTGTGCTTTCAAGCCTGTATTCCCTTCACACATCTGCTCTCCTGTGATTCTCTGAGGAAGGATTTAGGAGTGATGTATCGGTTGGGCCTCGGTACACATCTCTTAGAACCTGTGTTTTGAGGAGCATGGGCTTGCTGGATAGGAGAACACTCAGTTTCAGATTTGATTTTTATCTTGCATAGATACACAACATTGTGAAACAAATTTTCCATTTGGAAAACATCTGTTATATTGTTAATAAAAATGTTGTTTTTTAAAGTCTGTTGACAACACCTTATAGTAAGAGCAAAACAGTGTGAGCTTTTGGCACAATGATTTGAGGACTGTTGTTTCAAGATTTTTTTTTTTTTTGGCTCCCATGCCACTTAAATCCTGAAGCTAGTTTTTCTGTAGTGTTTTTGACTAAAGAAGAGAAAAGCCCTGCACAAATTTCCTTTTGCTGTCTTGTTTTATGCTTCTGAGGCCAGTGGTAAATTTCCGGCAATTGAAGTCTGTCTTACATTCCAATTTCTTAAACTACTAACTGAAAAAGTATATTGGTTCCTAAGTCAAATATTGGAAGCAGAAGAAAGAAGAAAAGTGCCAAGCAGACAGTCAGCATGTCTTGGGAAAGAGGCACCTGCCCAGAGAAAACTTATCTGGAGTAAAACCAGCAATGAATGATGTTAATAAAACACATCCCTTGTATTTTACCCATAATTTTAAGTAAATTCTAATTCTATCAGCTTTTACATACATGCCTGCCACTAACTGGATTCCAGGCTTGTTGGATGGTTGTTTTGAAAATGATTGGGGTTTTTTTTGTTTTTTTTTGTTTTTTTTAAGTGGCATGAGTAAGTAGAAGAGATTGCCCATATCCTTCGGCATTAGATCTGCAAAATTCCTGAGGCAGTAAGGAAGGAAAAAAGATCAAATGCATGTAGTATTCAGCTTTTGTAGGATTTCCTCTACACTATCTCCCACACCAATGGTCAGGAATATACTTTTCATTTTGATAGTTGAAGAACTATGATATGTGTTCCTTACATAGTTTATTTTTCTTGAGAGGATAGCGAAGCATTAAGTAGTATTGAAACTGTTTCAAAAAATCAGAACTTTGAATTGGTGTAGAAGCTTAAAAAGACTCAAAGCAGAAAAATCAAGGTTCTGACACCTGCTTACAATGATGTTCATGTTACTGAAAGAAAAAAGGCATTTATTAATAATTCTTGTTATTATAAATTGTAGAATATGCATTTAGCTTAAAGGGGTATTGGAGATGCCCTCTTCCAGTGTGCTCTGTGTAACTGCTTCACAGTAAAACAGACACACTGTAAGAATTTAACAGATTGGTTAAGACATTTTAATCAACAGCTTAACTACGGAAGGTACCTAAAAAAGCAGTGTTGAATGAGGAATGAATGATAACTACTTGGACGTATCTTAAATGGAATAGAATTTCCAAAATCACTATAAATAAGAAAATTAAGGAACTATCTACCATTTAAAACACCAAAACATCAAAAACATGTTCTCCCATCATTATTCCAGGAAGATGCCATGAACTTTGAATTAAAAAAAAAAAATATAAAATGGTAAAAGAAATATTAGCTGTATATTTCATTTAACAGAACATTATATATACTAGTAAAATGTATTTTGCAGTTTGGCTTTTGCTTTGAGGATGTTGATACTTTCCTGATGCATTGTTAATATTACTAAATAGTGGATCCTAATGATTCTTTGTTTTGATCATATTATAAATCAGCCATACATCTTTTGGGAGTCTTTAATGCATTTAAAACACACATTTGTTAATACTGTGTTTACTACCTAAGAAGAAAGAAGAGCAAAACTTAATCAGCATACTTAGACCTCTGCTTCAGCATGAAAAATCTCCTCTTTCATTACAGTTACTGATTTTTTAATCGGAAAAGTTAAACTTCCAAATAGTAAAACAGCTGTAAAATTTTTCATCTCCTGAAAAATTAGTATAATTTTACTGTATTTAAAGCTAGCTTATAACATGTATTGTGTATCTTAATACCTCTGGTGCAAAAATGTTTTTAAAATTAGCTTCAGTGGACAAATTGAAACGTGTTTTAGGAAATCTACACAACTAAGTAATTACAGTCAGCGATCTCTAGCAGTGAGTTCATTGTATTAAGAACGGTTCTAATATCACTGCTATTTAGTGTTTTTCAGAACAAAGAAATTTGCCCAAGTTTTTAGCATAGCACTAGCATGATTTTATTCCTGAAAAAAATATATGGAAAAGTCTAATACAATTGTATTACTTTAGTGAGTAACAGTCTTGCAGTTTGGGTGTTGGTTGTTTTTTTTTTAATGAAATGAGCTATTTCACAAATCCAAGCTCTTCAATATATGATGGGCTGCACAAATTAGGCAGGGGAAATCACAAGTGCAGTATTTAGTTAAAAAAACAAACCAAAGAACCCCATAACAACAACCCCCAACCTCTCTTTTCCCCACATTATTTATTGTACATGACTGAAAGCTGGCTCTCATCCCTAGATGCGGGAAGCTCTTCAACTGAACTTCAGAAGCATCACTTAGTAGAAATAAATGTAACTTTATTTGTGGACATCAATTTCTCTCCTTCAGAATGCTTCAACAACCATTCCTTTGTTTGAAATAGTTACTAACATCCTCTCTGGATAGTGGGTTCACTAAATTGGACCTCTTATAATAGCTATTGAATTGCTCACTAAGGTGTCTCACAGTCCAGCTGAGAGGACAGGCTGTGTTAAGCTGTGCTCAATTGTTTTATTTACAGGCTTTTGAGATCATTCTCTGGTTGCTCTGAACTTTGCCAGTAACCCTACTGGAGTAAATTATTTTGGAGCTGTTTTTCAGTAACTCTTAAGATTCAGGCAATGACCTGAGCAATTAAAAAGAAAGTTATGCTTAGTTTTATTTAGCATAAACTTCTACATTAGTTTCCAGGTTCATGTAGAGTTGCATATCTATGACAACTTGTTTGATTAAAATTCCAAATGTCACAGTTGTGATATAGAAGAAGCATTAAAGAAAGGAATGCAAGAGGTTATGGTTAAGGAAGATGAACCTGATTTTGCTCCTACCCTTTCAGACTCAGGAAATGTGTTAGTGCATTAACTGTGTGTAGACACAGTTATCATGGATCCATTATAACAGATTACCACTTTTTTTTAAGGGTTTCAATTGTGCTAGAGTAGCTGGAATTTAGACAGATAAAACTGTTATTTCTCGCAAATGAATCAGATCCTTGACAGTCAGTTAAAACTTAATTTATGTGGGGGATATGGAGACTGAACATGGCAGTATTCCAGATTTTACTGTTAACTTATTCTGTGACTCCTGATGGGCATCTTAGCCAATGAGCCCCCAAAAGGAGACGGGCTGCTGATGCAGACGTGAGATAAACTCATTGTCTTATGGGAGCTAGAACAAGCTACCCTTGAGCATAATCCATACCAAAAAATTTGCTTGCTTTAAGGAATTTCCTGGTAGCCTTAGGGAGGGTATTAATAGAACTTCTCAAGCTTAACCTTGTTATAAGCCTGTAATGCGCCCCTTGTTCGTTCTTTAAAGTCAGAAATTTTAAGAAGATTAATATGAAGGCTATTGCAGCCTAGCCTGAATCAGGATGTATGTTGTTGTCAGTGTCTAGTTAATTAAGTAAAAGTTACTTGTTTTGGTAAAATGTACATTAAACCTCAACAGTAGTTTTAATCACACATTTGTCCTTAATTTATGTTAAAAAACACCAACAAAAAAATGCTGTATAAATTCTTTTGACATCTTTGGCATTATTAAAAACTTAATGGCTTTCAGTGAACTTGATCTCTTATTCATTATGATAGGTGTTGGCGTTTCTTTGTAATTCAGAAATAACAAATCTACTATTTGGTCTGGACTGTTTGAATAATCTCTGGAGAGTTTTTAGGGTGTGCAGAGGAGGGGGGCAGTATGGTCTAGGGTGGAAACTACAAAATACAAAGACTAGCAGATAGCATGGAGAGAAGGGAACACTGCTGCAGGACGTGATGGGCTGTTGGGCAAGAAGTTGCTGGATGATATGTTGAAGAAATGGACAGATTTTATTGAGGCAAGGAAGTTGAGCTCTTGCAATGCAGAGAGTCATGAGGATAGGAACAGAAATGAAGATGATTGTAGCAGGGGAAAATGTTTATTTTAGATCTTGAATGTAAATGTTTATAAATTAAAAGTGATGATGGATTATTGAGTGATGTTGTATCACTCCCCCCCCGAACTCTGAGGTTGGAAGAAGAGGAAGACTAACTTTTGTGATGCTTTTTGTGTAGTATGCTGTTACCTAATTTTGAATCTCTTCTGCAGAGGAAAATTCTTACATGATTTGTACTCTGCAACTATTGTTTTGATCCTCGCAATGTAAACCCAGAGTGTGAGAAGGCTTTAGCAAATAAGGGATTGCTTTTGGTACTGACTCTGTCCTTCAAAGAACTTCCTTGGCAGTAAGAAAACAATATGATTGTGTGTTTGTGTATTGTGTATGTTCTAGCTGGGTTCCATCAACTTCTGCTGTATAGCAGAGCCACACTGAAGTTTTATATTACATCGAGTGATGTGTGTTCTTTTTTTCTGGGCTAACAGACAAGAAAAACTAACTGAAGATATCAAATATGACATGGAGTAAATATTGGCATTATAATCAGTGTTTAATGCTTAGAATTTCTAATACTAAGCAGAAAACCACTTAGTCCTTAAAGCACTGAGGCATTTTTCTAGTACCTTCAGCTCTATATGGTGACGAGCAGTAGCTTAGCTAAGACAGGTGTGATCCTGCAAGTGAAGGAGTCTGAAAGCCTAGTCTATAGGTGGCATTCTAGAGTCCCAGAAAACAAGTAGATGATAAAGTATGGATGAACTTGTTTCACTCTGCAAGGTGAGAGCATATGATCATTTGAGTTAGCTACTTGTGTCTTTCGGGAATCAAATATGGAAGATTAAAAGGAAAGCTGTATTTGTGTTTGCGGTATTGATGATTATGGAAAATTAAATTGAATCGGAATATTTTATTTCATTAAGATTTTTACAGCTGAATGTGTGGGACTGGAGGAACCGGCTTACAAAGATTTTATGGGAGGGGTTTTCTGTAATTGGTTTTGGGTACATGATCAGAGATCAGAATTTTTTGAATAACAGATTTCAGTTTCCTTCCTTTTCTGCTTTTGTTGAAAGGGTGCAAGTAGTAACATCAGGTCAGGTTTTCCTGTTCCTCGCCCTATGACTGAGAACAGCACCACTAGCAGTATCTTATTCTAGAAGCCTGGCTACAGTTTTGGGTATGAAACAGACTACGTTTTCAGTAGTTCCTTTATTTTTTCTCAATTTTATGGTAACATAGAATAAATTGTTCTCGTCTGTGCTAAGAATTTCTGAAAAAAAGGCAAAGATGAACTGATCACAACTGGCCCTCTGGAACACTAGAATATTTTGATGTGTTTCTGTAGCACTTCAAGTAGTCCTATGTGGGCAGTGGCCTTGTGATGGCCAAGTTGCTGTTGTTTAGCCCAGCCTGTGTTGATACAGGCACTGGCTTCTTGGTCATTGACGAATTCTCATCCAAACATCTGTTGTGAGCTTTACACAGGAATCAAATTCAGTGGTGTCAACTTACTCTCAGAACTTGTAAAGATTTGTATTTCTTTTATTTGGCTCAGTTAAACTCAGATTTTGAAGTGTCCTTCCTCTTCATGAGAGCATTTCATAAGAGTACCATAGAGATTTGTTAAATTTCTATTGCCCATGCAAGAAGGATTTTTATTTTCTCACTAATTTTCAGGTAGAATACGTTTTCTAATGCCCTAAGATGAGGCACAAAGCTCTGTAGGCTCAAGAGGAACCCCCTTTCCCAGCATCCTGAAATTTCCCTGTAGTCTGTGCTTCTGCTGTCATGTTGTGTTCTCAGTGTGGTTTTTGTTTTGTTCTCTTTTCTTATTTTTTTGAACACCCCCCCAAACCAAAAACCAAAACAAACCAGAAAAGCCTGCAAAAAGCTCCAAACTAAAAACCCCAACAAATGAAACAGAAAACACCACAAACACCACCATGAAAAACCAACAGCAACACGGAAATAAAGCAAAACCACCCCACCCCCCTCAAAGCAACACCTTTGCAAAAAACCACAATAAAACAAAATATAAAAACCCAACCCCACATCAAAACAAACCAACTCCCCAACAACACTGATCCAGCAGATTGTTCTGCTGCTTTTTGGCGAGCCTCCTGTCACTCAGTAGAATCACCTTCACCAGGTGAGCCTCCTTTGTCTGCCTCTGAGGTGGTGGTTCTTGCTACAAAGTATGTCAGGATGAGCCTCAGAGAATAGCTGCAATGCTAAAAGCTGAGGTGGTTCAGTGAAAAATCTTTTGATATTTAGAAATTGAGCACTTCAGTATTGAAGACTGACACTAGTTAATAAGGGTATTAATAGCAGGCTCCATTAATCTTGGAAACTTTGGTGCCATCCCACTGTGTGGTGGCCTTGAAAAGACAAGCCCAACACAGAATTTTGGTTGAATGTTTCTGCCTGGCAACTGTTTTTTGTTTTAGTCATAGCGTCTTGGAAGCATGAGAAATATCCAACTCATAAGTACTCTAGAAAAGAGAGCCTAATACGTACTTAAAAAGGTGGGGTTTTTTTTAAGTGAAGATTGCTAATTTTCAGTGTATTCCTCTTAACACTCTTAACATTTTGTGTTGTTCTAATACAGTGGTCATACCGTGACAGTTTAATCTGTGTGGAAAACTTTAACACAAATTGTGATAGAGGAACTTGCTGTAGTAACATGCAAAGTTGTTACTCCAGTTATGAGAAAATATGTTGTAGGTCTGGGGTGGGCTATGTGAAATTCAAAATACTGCTGGAGATTTTCCTTTTCAAAAGGCACAGGACTTCCCAAATAAACTGGGCAAAATGTGACTGTCTGCTGCTACTTCGTGATCATTCAGCGATCTTTTACTCAAGGAGGAGCAGGAGGAAATTGTAGTAATAAGATGCTATAGAAACTCATTTTGGTAATCTAAAAAAATCTCAAGAATTGCCATGAAAGATGTTGGTGTTTTCTTTCCAATAGTTATATTTTTTCTTATTATGTTATAACAGCAATTATGAAGTGGGAGAGCTCATGAAGATTTGCTAAAAAATGCAGAGCTTTCTCTTTTTAGAAGAAATTTTAATTAGACATCTCAATAAATAAAGAGATTGAATTTTGTATATGTATAGTCCCTGAAACTTTTGGAAGTTTTTTTGATGCATTGCAAACAAAGTCCAGTTACCTTCAGTGTTTCCTTCTGATATTATCAGAGTTCTATTCCCTTTTTTAACCAAGCTAATCTTATGTAGTATTTTATCCTGACCTCATGTTGGAGTTCTGGTAATGCATAGAGTTTTCCCTGTGGCAAGAAAATTTGATACAAGTAGATATTTCACTGATGACTTTTTGAAGAATCTTTAATAGGAAAACTTAAACAGTCAAATTTATTTTGCTAATTAAATAAGCATCAACATAAATTGAGGAAAAATGTTGACAGAATGTATTTTATAAATATTCTTACTTAAGTGTTCAAGTGTTGCATGTGTTTTCATTCCAAAGATTCAAAATTCTTTGGAGTGCTGCTTTCATTTGGATGCTGCTTTAGATAAAGCACAGAGGTTTTGAGTTAGCTTAACAATAGAAGAGTTAACTTACTTTCACGGAGGGGACTAATGGCCTGGTGTTTGCCTTATTAATGTTTTGCTCTCATATAAATGAGTATATACCCCTTTGTTTAACAGTATTGAGCAGTTACCCACTGCAATCATAATATCCTTCTCATGTGATGACTGTCCCTGTAGGACTCATGGGAGTCTCTTCCTGCTGTTGCAGGCTGCTGCTGCTGCTTTGAGATGTGTCTCGTGAGCTGCAGGGAGCTGTGGGACAGGGCCTGTGGTCAGCCAGATGCTTCTCTTTGTTTCCATGTCAGCAAGTTTCTGGGGAAGTCTTATCACTGCTTACCTCTAGTGACAACCTATAGATAATAATGCATATGAAACAGTGTGGTAATGAGATGTGTTTTAGGTCATAAAATAGGCAATCTGTGGCCCCTATGTTTCACCTCTTGACAGAGCACTCATTTCACAAAATGAACTACATAACCGAGAAGAGGATGGTCACAACAGAGAATAGATGTACATGTGAAAAAGTGGTTAAATAGTTTACCTTTAAAAATTATCACAGCTGTGCCTGTTAAGAACTAGTACATCTGCAGCTAGTGTTATCCCACATATATGGGAATGTCCCACATGTATGTGTATGAGATGGCTGGGATTTCTTGGGTTTTAGGTTGTAGTTTCTTAGATGTCCTAGTGATTTCCATCATGCAGAGCTAGATGGAGCTATAAGATCTTCTGTAAAGAGGTACAGTGCTAGAGACTCTTCCAAGTTCTCTTGTTTCTGTATTTCGCTTTGGGCTGGCTTTGTCTGTTGAAGAGTTGCAATGAGTAAGCACATGTTATAACTCATAAATGCTTGGTAAGTGAAGAGGCACTGTTTAACCAAGCCCTGGTAAGTAACTATGCCATAGCCAACAGGTACCCTACTTGAAAGGCACAAATTTTCTTCTGAAATTTGCTCCTCTGGGCAATGAAGATATTGTTAAAGTTGACAGCTTGGTTATTATGAAGGCATTGTGCATTAGGCTGTCAATGATACTGGAATGAATTGTAAATGCAACTGGCCTGCTGAATCTGCTGAAGATACTGTAATTGTACAAGGGTCAGGATAGCTTACATGATTGTCTGTGTCCTGCACAAGTAGAGGGAGGTGGTAACTAGTAGCCATTTTTTCAGTAGTACCTGGGTGTGTTAACTTGCAAGTACGTTTTCCTCATTATTTCCTCCTCTTGTCATAACTGTGAGGTTGCTTTGTACTCCCAAAGCATGAAAGATAGGAAAATAACGTAGGAAATAATAATTTTTTGTTTATTGCTTAAATAAGAATCCTGTATATTGGTAAGAAAGTTTAATAAAGGTCACCTTTGAAGTAGTTAATTGCAATAAATTACTGCGTTGGATACTCTAACTGGATTGCTCAGGTCTTTAGCTGTTAACGTGTGCAGATAATCATGATGGTAAGCACCACAATTTGTGAAGTTTTCAAACACCACTGAAATCAATTAGGTATTTTGCGGACTACTTAAGCTCTCAAAATATTCTTATTTCTCCTTATTTTTAATTTTTCTTCTATCTAGCTGTCATTTTGACTTTGTGGGGGACAGGAATGTGGACTGAACGTCCTTTGCAATGGAATAGAAAACACTTTCTGCATTCCAAATTTATGTGGTTTGAATATTGCAAAAGATGCTATCTTGACAGCTCAGAGGCTGAATTTCTATCTGTAGAAAACAGATGGCACCCCAGGGAATGGTAGTGAAAAGTTTTAATCTTTTCCATGTGATTCTCATCAGCCCTGGAAGTGACCATCTTGAATGAGGTAGGTCAGTCTCCAGTCTGCAGTAGGTCTGCTGGCAATAGACCATTAGCACTGACATCCTTCTGCGTATGCTCATCTGGAATATTAGATTGGCATTGTTAGTTGCTCAGGAAGATAGGAGTTGTTCTTCTGGATCAGCTGTTTTTGTTTCTGTTTTTCATAACTTTCAGATAGTGTTCACCTGAGTACAGTATTTTTCCTGATGCTGCTGCACTGTGGCAAGATACTGCTTGTGGTTTACAGGCATTAAATGCTGTTGAGCAGGTGGTGCTTGGAAGTTGCATAAGACATCGTGTAACAGGACACTGAGCAAAAGCCAGCATTCTGGGATCCTGTTTTATATATCCTGATCCTAATCAAACAATTCTTTCTCCCTAGTTTTGGATTAAGAAGTTTGTACTATTATGTAGGTAGTGATTGGTTTGTGTCATAAGATACATAGTATTTATTACATGTTGTCATTATTTGTAGAACTACAGATGCTTTAATCTGTATGGATTTCATATCATACTTTAAAGTTAGTCTGTTAGATTTTAAAGTGTTTACAATAATGGATGGAGTATAAAACCACTAAAAAAACCTTTAGAGAAATTTGACAAACTTCTGTAGCACTATATCAAAATGTTAGAGTATTATAGGTTATATGTCATTGCTGTATATTGGTTGATTGTTGCATGCCAATATTATAACACTGTGCAACTTCAGTGTATGTATTTCTTTTGCTTAATTTGGATCAATGCTCCACTGCAATTTTGTATGTGTATGATAAGTTTCAGCTAGTCTCATATTTTCTGTTGTGTCAATAAAAGCTAACCAAGAAGCTCAGCTGTAAATTTTAACATGGCAATATATACCAGGGTGTTTTGAGAGGCATTTTGTAGTGGACAGCTAAATCCATAACCACAAATAAAAACTGAATTTTCTGTGGTAGAAGTATCAGAAATCTGAGCAGTGTTCTAGGCTGTTGGATATTAACGTGGCTGTGCTTCAGAGTTGTGTGTTGGGTTGTGCCCAGGTGTACTGATTCTGGAACTTTTAAGATGAGATTTTAGTTGGTTTGCTGTAGCTCTGTCTGGCTCTCCGAGTACCTTGGTAAGAACTAGGGCAGCACGGTGCTTTGTTGTGTATGTACGTCTTGAACTGTAGACAGAGCTTGGGACCTCTGAAATGAATGGGCACCACTTGTCATTTGAAGCCTGTAGCGGCTTCAAAATGCACTCACAGTGGTGTCTCATTGGAACAAGTGTTTGCATCCTCAGGAAAGTGAGTATTTTTCTAACTGTGAAGTGCTTGTGTTAGAAGACTAGTAAGTCAGGTTCTCTGAAAGGGTCGCTTGTAGAATTGGTTACTTTAGGCAGAGATCTTAACCCTAGCATTTAAAATGTGATATATAAAGTAGATTATGTGGATTGCCTGTAACATTGATAGCTAAAGCTCTGGAATAGCCAGTGTTTGGTGGTAGGTTTTGGGGTTTTTAAATTTCTTTTTTTTTTTTTTTAATTTCATGAGGTATATAATTTGGTAAATGTGTTTGTTTTTTTTTTACCTTTGAAGTACTTAGAAAAGTGCCTCCTTGGTAAGATTGACCAAGCCTGTAGAACATGGCTAGCTGAAGTTAGCCACCATAATTCCTGTTTAAGCACCTAAATGTGATTTTATATTTTTATAAAGGGAGAGAGCAGCAGTGGGACTTGTGTTCTTCAGGCACTTCAGTCTTTTGAGCTCTGAGGATTTGCCAGGTGTGGTTATGGGTAACTGACTTCAGCTCCTGATTTTTTCAAAAGCTTGACATAGTCATTAAGACTAATGACCTCTTGTTCCTCCTTATTGAAGGTGATTCTGTGATGCCTTCCTGTCAAAGGAAAGATATTATAAGGAAGTTATTATCAAAGAAATGTACGATGGGATGACTGTTTTAAGAAAAGTAAAACATTTATAGTCCTTTTTCCTTTATAATAGATGAGGACTCTAATCTGAGTAGAAAGCAGTAATTGGTGGGTGCTAACTCTGTCTTCTGTTGCTCCTGTCCTGTTCACATCTGTGTGTAAAAGTGCATGCTATAAACCTTCTAGGCCTGTAATTTTCATTGCACCAAAAATTGTAATTTAGTTATTTGTAAAGAAGGAGAGGAAGTGGTATCTGATAACACTGCAAAATTATGTTCTCTCAAGTTAAAAATAGCAAAAATTAGCAAATTCAAAGAGGATTTTTCATATTTTGTTTAGATAAGAGGATATATGCACACCAGTACAGATAGTTTGAGTTTCAGAGTTTATAATCAGAATTTGCAAAGGTGCAACTCTACAGTAAAGATGTTTTGACAGGATAATTGTTTAATAGCTTGGAGTGGGCTTCAGTGTGTTTGGTTTTTTTTGTTTGTGAGCTCTTCTGTTGCTCCTTACAGTCATGATGAACAGGTTTCTCTTTGTGCCGAAAAGACAAGTCAGATTTAAAAAAACCCAACCAAATAAAAATAACCTGTAAACTGCCTCAACTTTATCAGCTAGATTGAATGTTGAAAGGGATCTTAAATCTTGTCCAGACAAGAGTTTTTCAAAATTTATTTTACTTTTCTTGGCTTCCTATCATTAAAATTGAGATATCTCAAGTATAAAAGCTAGCTTAGTAGGGCTCTGCTTGTTCACTTACTTGTCATCCACACCGTAATGACGTTTTTTGGTTTCCTTTCCGTATTAAACCAGAGTTCTTGTGCTTTTATTTTGATCCCCCCATTGTTAAATGATTCATTGCTTCAAAGTCCACTTTGGAAAGATGAAAAGCTGCATTGTAGAAAGATTTTCTTGCAAAGGGTGGGAGTGTGTGAAGTAGAGCATTAGCAGAAAAGCTGCCTCTAGAGCAGTAGCGACTGTGTGCGATAAGGAAGCCCCAGCTGCTCTGTTTTCTAACAGCAGTCTGGGCAGATGTGTGGTTTGGCTACAAAATACAAAGAAATGTAAGATGTGATAAGGCTGTGTTTCCTCACTTTGTTAGTGCTATCCTAAATGGCACTTGTCTGAGAAAGAAGGAACACTCATAGATCTGTGCATATTCTGTCCATATATCCTGAAGTTTGGTTTTTTGGAAGTTGTCTTCATGCTAGAGTGAGATTTGTGATACAAAGTCAGATAGCTTTCCAAGATACCTTAGAGGAGCACAGCTGGTCATTGGATTGTCTGAAAAAGCAAAAAAAATTGAGATGCTGGTAGTGACTTGGGGGTAGGGTGGTGGGAATGTGCAGAGTCTAAGTGGGTAGCAGGTCTTTTAAAGTCTATTGACGGAAATTCATTGTATGATTTTAACAAGATATACTTGTTTTTCTTTAAATGCTAAGACTAGAAAAGAAGAAAATTGGAGTTTGTTCATTGGCTATTTGTTTCCATTATGGAAGAGAAATAATAGAGAACAGATAAAAATAGATAATCAGCGAAGTGATTTACTGCTGCATGACTACTCCTAGATTAATGTAGGGATAATGTGCTGTCTAAAGCTGGGAAGATGCTCAGAGGAAGAGTTAATGATACTTTATTAATAGTTAGCTTTTATTTTGTATACTCCTACTGTCAAGCTTCATTGTCACTGTGATTATTTGTGCTGCATATTTCTTCTAGAACTAAAGAAATCCGGTCTTTCTGGTGCGCATGTGTGTACACATACATCTGTGTCCCTCTGTCTTAACTTCCATCCTCACAAAATGTTCTGTCATGTACTCTTAAAAAAGTTGTTCTGTTTTCAGCAATGAATCCCTCCCTTGGTCATGAGATTGACTTGCCTTTAAAAGATATTTAAAAAAGAAGGAAGTGGTGTCTTTATTTCCTTTGTAATTTTCCTGGTTGATGGGGTGTGTACCCTCATGATTAGAAGCATTTCTCCAGATTGCAAAAAAGTGACAAACTTCCTTCATGTCAAAGCTGAAATTCTCATCTCCTAAAACGTGTCCCATGGCTGCAGTTTGAAGATAAGATCAATTATTGTGAGTTATGCACTAATGTGTTTTGAGAGCTGGCAACTCCTTATAAAAGACTCCCTTCTGTCTCTCATGACAGTTTTCAGTGGGAGGGAGGAACTGGGTGGGAATTGAAAAAACTTCCTATCTTTGGTGAAACATCCTAAAATGGAAAATAAAAACTATTAAATTACATACAGTTTTAAAAATCTCAAATGTTGTCCCTTATAATTATTGGGCTCTATTTTCTGGTATTTGAATGTTAGCAGTGTCAGATCCTCTTCTTAGTGACACTACGTATTGTTCAAATCCGTTTAAAAAATCTGTTGTGGTTTCATAATTTGGCTTTATCTTTTATAAGGGTATTCAAGAGAGACAAGTGAAGAAAGATCTATTGGAAAGGATCAACCAAGTTGCTTTAGGTAAGGAAACAGGTTTCTCTCTGCCATGTGTGTCTCACTCCGGAAGGATGGATCACTGGCTTCCAAAAGGTTAGAAAGACCATCTGCTGGGTGTCCAGGTTTACCAGTAGGTTCTCATTGATGAAGTCCTGATAGGACTGTAATGTACTTCCAATGATCTGGATCTCTGTGCTGAGGAGCTTTCCTTCTAATTTTTAAAAGCTGGAAGACAAGAAATTTGCCTAGATGCTGTTGCATATTGTGAAGCTAGGAAACCTGAGCTCTAGAGCATGGCTGTCACTGACTTTCGGTTGCCAGTACCAGATGAATTAGAGAAGGATCTCTGCCAGGCACATACAAAGGCCAGGCACAGTGCATGTTTAATTGGACACATACTGATGTTGAGTGGGAATTTTGGTTTGCAGAGGGAGTGACAAGACTGTGCTTGCAACGATCAGTTAAACTGCACAGTGTTTTATTTGCCTTAATAGGAAAAGATGTGGTGATTGTGTAACTATTTGGATGCGCTTCACTTCTTTTGTGAAGTAGAAAATCCCAGCTGGAGATAAATTCTTCTCTCTGTAGAAAGGAAGGGTGTGGGCTATTACCTCCTGTTACCAAACTGCTAGCTGCCTTTGCTCTTCTGTATAACTTCCAGCTGAGGCTTGCTTTTTTTTTTTTTGCTACTTCAGTACAGGGCATTCAGAATGGTGTAAAAATGAGGGCTGATGTTGTTACTATGAGGTAGAGACTTAGAGGAGAATTTAAATGTTTAACATAGCTGTAGGATATCAGTGTAGTTGGATCTTCTGTGCTTCCATCTCCCTGACTAGTTGCCTGAGCGTTCTATGCATGTTTTGGGGAAGACAGCAAAATGCATGTTTTACAAGCAATCAAATAAAACTCATTGTTATTTTTCAGAAACTTACAGCCAGTGTGTAACTGAATGCTAATTACTTTCCCATGGGCAAGTTTACTTTAAAATAAATAAATATTTTTGCATAACTCTATAGGGAATAGTATAGCTGATGTAATAATTATTTAGGAGCAGAGCCAGCGTCTCGCAATTACTTTAAAGCACGTGCTGCAATGTCTTTCTGTATTGATATGCTTCTTGTGACATCCTTCTCCTGACACATTCAATTAATGTTTTATTATCATCTTCCTATTTAAAAAAAAACAACCCAAACTCAGTAACTAAGGTAGAAGCAAAATAGGCTGTTCACTTACTTAACAAGAATGGTTAAGTGGCTTTTTGAACCATACTGGAAGTATCTTTGCTACATGAGTTGACCTCGTATCATTGCAAGTTATTGATTATATGTATGCCTGTGGTTGGCTGAGAGCAAAAAAGGTTGTAGCGTTTCCTTCAGTGAGGAAGGTTAATGAGATGGATGTGGTATTGATCAGAATTTTCAAATTTGTCTAGTACCATGGTCTGCATTCCCCATGCAGCACATGTGGCAGCTACCAGCCCAGAACATGGGCGTTCCTCATCGTCTTGAACTTGTTCTGTTTAAAATACTGTATAAACAGATGACAGAGCAAAATACTGCTACTTTAATAGAATCAATATTTCCGCATGGGTTGCATCTCTTGCTGATTTTCTGTAATTTATTATCTGCTTTAAAAATGCCATTTCCTTCATTGTTTAAATTGTTTTATTTGCTTTAGTCCCTTTTAAAGAGCTATGTGTCACAAAGGAAAAAAGCTGATGAAGCTGTAAAACTACGACTTAAGGCGGTTTCCACTGGGTTTAGAACTATTGTATCTACAAAATGTTAGCTTCTTTCCCAAAACATCTATATGGAGGGTATAATGAATTGTTAGTGAGGTCTCTGCTGCTCTGCCTGTTGTGGTTTGTAACCGCTGGCACGCTTGAAAACTACATTCACAACTCTCCAAAGCTATAGAATGCCTTGAAACAACATACAGAAGAGAAACTGTAGCCAGTTGGCTTGTACACATAAGCTGCCTTCATGACTACAGCCAAAAATTAATCTCATGTGCCATGAACACGTACATGTGAGAGTGTGCAGAATAATACCTGCAGTACGGTTGGTAAGGTGCCGGGTACAGCGTGTTAAGCAGACGCGTGCGTGTGTCTGTATAGAAGGTGCTCACTACAGCTTGGTGCTGAGAACTTTTTTCAGCTTGTTCAACGAGCGGAGTTTACAATGAGAGCGCTATGACAATTCCAGTTCCATGTTGTAGTTGTGGTAATTAATATTTAGCATGGTATCTAGTAATTTTCAGCCTCAATGCACTTTACAAACATTAATTAGTTGTCACAGCACCCCTGTGCAGTAGGTAAATGCTTTCTTTACTGCCATTTTGTAGAGCAGCCTGGAGCCCTCAGACTTGCAGGCTCACTGGGTCTCACTTGGTGATCTGTAGCTTAATTTTTTGAAAAGTTCTTTGTTAAATTAGCATAACTCGTTATTAATTCTGGGTAAAAACAAAGTTGCAGTTAGATTATTATTGCATCAACTTCAACAATACTATGTTTGTTATAGACCCCAGAGATTACATTAGAGAGTAAAAAAATTAAGAGCCCAATTGTTTCAATTGTATTTTACCTATTCTTTGGATCCTACCTTTTGTTGTGGTGGGGGGAGAATTATTTGGAAGAATTTCATCAAGACTTTTCTGCAGCCATCTTGCCCTTGTCTTCTATGAGTGCACTTATTTTCCTGCAGTTCCAGTCTTATTTGTAACGTTCCATGATTATCTTGAGAACTGGCTTTGGATGTATGTTGCCCTTCGCTGAATTCTTTTTGTAAATGCTCTCCCTCCTCCTCCCCCCAGTTTGTACAGTTTAATGGGAATAAAGCCATTCATGCGCAAGTGTTGCTTGTGTATAAATCTTGGCACGCAGACGGCTGTGGCTGTGTTTCTAGCTGTTACCTTTTGCTTTACGCTGTATTGGTCTCAAGTAGAACATTTGACTGAAAACTTTTGGCTGCTGCTGCAAAACTTTACCCTGGTAACTGTTTCTACTTAGAGCTGCTGACAACTCATGAAAGCATTTGAAAAACATTTTGCTTACAGGAACAATTCTGCTGACAATATTTTTATTCTTATCTTTTTATTACTAGTAAAATTTGCATGAAAACAGGTCTCTGTTTATTAAGAGTTCACAGTCCTCAGTTTGACAGTGTAATTAGAGCAGCGTTCAACTTGCACAATGGAGCTAGAAGAAGCTCACTTGATTTCCCTATGAACCTGAAACTTCAGACCCTGTTTAATGATCTTAAAACAAATTTGACTTAATCCATGCTTTGGAGTGTAACTGAGGCAAGATTCAAAACAAAAAGTGGTGGACAGTAGAAGGCTTTATAAGTGGCAAGGCAAAACTGAGAAGACTCATGTGAGAAAACCCTCTCTGTGTCTCCTCCAGCCTAATGGAAAATGTCAGGTTGTGCCCAGTTCTAGTCCTAATGACTCTGAACGTAATCATCTCCATGCTCCTAATTGTGATGCCATGGTAGGCTGAGATATTGGGTGAGGAATAAGCAGCAGGAGTAGATCAGCTCTTGAGCAGTGAATGTCTTATGTTCAACTGATCGATATTAAAAATAAACGGGAGCAAAGAATCAGAAACACACTTCTAAAATACAATCCAGAGTAACATAATTCCCTGCATATATATTCTTTCTAATTCTTTGTCTGAAGAATGCACCTACCTTGGCAGTAGAGTGTTTTCATCATTCCTTCTGCCTCAACAGGCTTTTTTTGCATCACGTCTGTCCAGTTGTTTTTGTGGGAATCAGCTGTGTGAGGCTGGGCTCTGGGGTTCATAGCAGACCTGTGACCCTTCTCATTTTATGAAATAGATATTTGATGGTGTGCAACTGGGTTTCATCAGCTCCTTACTGAAAGGATTTATGAATTCAGGCATATATATTGTCTTCATTTGAACAGTTTCTCTATGTTACTGTTCTTTTGAGGTCTGGGAATATTCAGGCGTATTTTTTACTTCTCTAGTAAATGAATAGTGGCTGGCTATAGTTTGTTTACTGCTCCAGCTATTTGAGAGCATTTACATCTAAAATTAAGAACACAGTCTAGGTGGTTTTTTTTTAAATTGAAAGCTTCTGTTGATGTGTTTTTAAGAATTCAGGGTTAGCTTTTATAATCTTCTAAATAATCTGGATTTTCATTGTCATCCTGTATTTAACTTAAGGAATAGTGAGACCAAATGGATTTTTGTTTGTTTGGTTTTTTTTGTTTTTTTTTCCCTAAGCTTTAATTTTGCTTAGAGGGTTTTTTGAGAAGATGATTCAGATGAAGTAAGTCAAGTGCTTTGAAATTAGTAACAATACTTTTGCCAACAGCACTAAGGTATACTTCTAAAAAACAGTCATATTTTATTTTCTTGAATGGTATCAAGTATTCAGTACAGTAAACATGTTAAATATTTATGGCTCTATCTATAGATGGTATGGTAGGGTTTTTTAAGCAACATTCTAAAATATCTTTCCTTTCCCCTCTAACTCTATTTTCATTTAAAGAAGCAGCTTTTGTAACTTATACAGAACACCAGCTGTATTCGCTTATAGTAAATCAACCAAGTAGAGTCTGGTCCACCAAAACAAGTCATTCATCATATGTTTGTTCCCTGCTTTCCCAGGACTTGCATGGGCATCTGGCCAGACGAGTTGTACTGACCAGCAACTCCCTTCTACTCTTTTCTATATGGTCACCATAGCCCTTTCCTAAATTACTTTATGTGACGGGGTTTACTGTCAGTTCTGGTCAAGTGGTAGACATGCTGGTCATCGGAGGACTGAAATGTGTGTGCCATCAGTACAGAGTAACCTGTCCTGGCCATCTTGGTCAAAAATTCCCTCTACTTGAAGAGACTAATTTGCATTCATAGTAGCTCTGATGGTAACTCTGTAAGAAAAAACACCTATCCATGTAGGTTTTACTTTTATGGAAGTTGTCTGTTTCAAGCCATTGTGGGCTGTTAGACCGTTAGTCCTCTGTGACCTGTGCTGTTGAGCCGCTCTGAGAGTAGCAATGGTTAGAATTCACCTCTTTCTCATTCATGGTGTCTCAAAATGTCAATGTCGAAGTCTGTAAATACTGGATAAATGTTGATTTTATTACAAAGATTTTTTTTTTTGTTTGAAAGAAAAAAAAGATACTTTGAAAAGAACAATCTGTTATAAAAAATATGGTAATTGATATTTTCGGGCACAGCAGAAGAAGTTAAAACTATATCAGAGAGCATTCAAAAGCAGTTTTACATTTTCTGCTATCTGTATTAGCCCATTTTGGGACAATGAAAAGACATTTTTCTGGGCTAGTTTTTGGTACTATTTATTAAGATGGAGTATAACTTCATTAAATAATAAAATGAATAATAAATGAACTGGAATGCTTTTAACAGCTCTGTAATACATAAAGTATGTCTCAGTGATAGATATAAACTGTATCTTGGTTTACTAGCTGTAAATGAGATTAATAGAGCTCTAGAAATAATGTTAGTTGCTTCTAGAGATGAAAGAGGATTCAAAAGATAATGACTACTTAAAGTTAAATTTCTTTGTACAAGAATACTACAGTAGACAGTGATTAACTGTGAAAGAGTCTTACTGTAATAAAATTTTGCAGAGCTATAATGTTTACAAAGACATTTTTAATTGCAAGGTTATCTCTGTATGTCTTTTAAGAAAGTTCTGTAAGAATTGACCGGGCAAATGGCTGTTACTCAGTGTCCTGCTGTTACCCTAAGGCACTCTTGGGGTGTTCTCAAATAGTACGCTCTAATTGCCTCTTAGAAGTGAAGTGAGACCACTAGCCTCATTTCTCATTCAAGGTTGTTTTTATCATACTGTCTTGGATTAAATTCTTATTTCATAAACCCTAATGAAACTATACAGGACTACTTGTGTAGTACTTGTGATTTGCTGGCAGTTCTGTTATTTCCTGTGGCAGTGCTGCCCATGTGCATTTAAAAAAAAAAAAAAAGAGTAGTATTAAATGCCTATATATCAGCTTCCTCTCCCTGCAGCTCCATTTGTTTGATTAGTATTACAGTGGTGTGACAGGGCAATATATCAGAAGTAATCGATCTGATTAATATGGAGATGATATAAACACAGATTGTATTGATGTTTAATAGTATGAGCACACAGGCTCTGTAAACATAGATGTTGCGTAGGCTATATGAAAGGTCTCTATAATGAAAACAGTAAATGCAGCAGACTTCTTGAGTTAAGTTATTTTTCTGCCAAATTTCACAGCAAGTTACGGGTAGTTTGACTTCGCAGTGTTGGAGATGGTGGTCAGATGGGCTGGCACAAATTGTTTTAATTGCTTTTTGAAATACACAGTTTTTTCCGTAGGGCAGATATGAATCTTAGTTTCTTGGGCTGCCTTATGTTGAGTTGATTACAACACTGTGTTAAATATTGTAATATCATTAGACATGAAAACAAACACTTTTTGTAATTCTGGTTTTTATAATAAGGTTATCTACATCTATTATTGAAATCTTGATCTATGTGTAATTTGACCCGATGGAGAATTATTCCTTTTATGTAACTGAACTTGAGAAGAGATGTAAATAAGTAGCGGTAGAACATGTGTTTTTGTCTGATATTCAAGTGAGTGGCTGGGAGGAAATTACCATGACTGAAGGAGCAGAATGCTGTATTGCAGTAATGTAAGGAAGAAAGTCCTTGCATCAAGTTTTCCCCATTTCAGAAATGATTAGGCTGAATCTGTTTCAGTGCAGGCCCCTTGATTGCTTAAGGTATGTCTTA
Source organism: Gallinago jamesoni (assembly GCA_025769975.1). Classification (NCBI taxonomy): domain Eukaryota; kingdom Metazoa; phylum Chordata; class Aves; order Charadriiformes; family Scolopacidae; genus Gallinago; species Gallinago jamesoni. The sequence goes on along the minus strand of JAOQGH010000077.1, from coordinate 30,967,367 downwards.
AGTAGATCTTCAGGGCTCAGACCTTATAAGAGGCTGGGTGTCAGTGCTCACCTGTGATGCTCTCTCCGCAGGGAGGGTCACAGGGGCTGAACTGTGCCTCTGGGCACGGGGAGCTGCTGCCACAGCGCTGGAAGTTCCTGGGGAGTGCTGCACTTGTGGGGCTCAGCGTCATCTTGCCTATTTGGCAGCCTTTTGGAGGAAGCATTTAATTTGGAAATAAAGATATTGCTGAAAGACAAAGGTGCATTTTTAAAGCAAAACCCAAAGTGTCAACCACTTGCTTTCTTGGTTCTAGTCCTTGTTGCAACTAACAAACTTCTGGCAGTACCTTCATCTGGTGGCTTGCCTGCTCCCCACCTGCGATAGCGGTTCTGGTGCCAGCTACCTGCCGTCAGTCTTCTGTGTGTTGGAAGGTTTGCTCCACTCCTTGTGGAGCTGCAGGCTTCACAGGAGTTGCCAGGAATGATTTCTGAAAGTAGCTCATTGTCTGCTGCATGGAGTCCATTATTTCTGGTGTCACCTGCAAATGAATAACCTGCACAAGTGATGAAGACTAAAACTTCACTCTTAAAATGCTACAGCAAAGAGGAGAGGTAGGGGGAAGAAGTGGCAGGTCAGAAGCTGCCTTGGATGAGGTTTTCTAAGTTGATGGTTATGTGGAAGATGGGGGGGGGGGGGGAAGTAATGGTTAACTCCAACACTTCAGAACTTTGTGAATGTAAAATGTTTTCAAATTAAAGAAGCTTGCTTTTTAATGGCTGGGCTTTCTGTGTTCAGGGTCATGAAGTGGAGCTTCCTAGTTGTGAATTTCCCTCTTTTTATAGGCAAAGAATATTTTCAGCCTGAATTTGCTTGTTCTAATTTGAGCAGTTAAACACAATAGCATTCTCCCCTGTCTGTCTGGTATAGTTCAGTTACACAAAACCTGAAATACTGTTGGGAATTTTCCCTTTATAATATGAAACATTCTGGATCAGATCACAACCTAATTTGTGCCAGCCGTCTGGAATCAAATTCAATTTGTGAGGGAGGAGAAGAGTTTGATTTACCCACCTGCCTTAATATCATGGAATATATTTCATAAAATATGGAAAAATATGCACTGCCTCGCACCCATTTACACATGCAGTAGTAGCTGCTGATTGTAGGTATTGCTGGGGATTAACAACGTGACAGTACTGGATGTTCAGTTCCATAGTGAAAGTATGAAACAATGTGTGTGCACGCAAAGGAGTTTGTCATTCATACGAACAGAAAATATTTTACTTCTAAAATATATACCCTGGTAGAAGAGCCTGTTCCTTCAATGACTGTTTCCTTTTTTTAGCCTTATGGAAGATAAAATACATGTAAAGATGGTCTGATGGGTCGTGCCCACACGGAGTTCCTGGTATTGATGTGACTCAATGCAGTATTCCTCAGATGCCTACTGCAGTTCTTACATACTGTTTTGGGATCTGATCTTACTAGAAAACTTTGGAAATCGCTATTTTCAATATCTACTATTTATTTTCGTTACGTTTGAGACAGTTTCCTTTTTAAAATATTACTTATAAAATGTCAAAAGAAGGATTCAAAGGGAATTTTGAAAAACTAGATTGTACTTCTGTTTTCACTTTCATTGTAGGTTGAATACAGCCTACAAAATTGTTGCTTGTTTGCATTCAGATTCTCTAACCTCTGCACTCTTCAGTGGTACTAGTACCTACTGCAATGGTGGCCTTGTCGTCTTTGGACATCAGGTCAGCTCATGTTACATGAACCACATGTTGAAACTTAAACATTTGTGTAAAACCATAGTCAGCAGGACTCAGATTGGTCTTTGGTAATATTCTTCAAAGACAGTGGGATAGTATTGGCTTTTATAATGTCACATGCTTGAGGGAGAGTGGGTTGTGTTTGTGATCCGCAAACTACTAGTTCAGTGTGTACTAGTACGTGAAATGCTAGTTAAGGAGCTCATGGCATTTTACAAGTTCCTTTTTCCTTTTTTCTCCACTTAAAGCAGCTTGTTAGAACTTAAGTTGTAGATTGTTCAGGAAGGCCATTGCGTTATAAGTTAATTTTTTGAAAAAAGTGCCTTCAAGAACCAATGCTGTAACACTTGCAGTTTCCCAAACATTTTATTTAAAAAGTGGTTACAATAAAGAAAGCAAAAATGAAACTGGGAAGGATTGTTGGAAAACTAAACCTTAAATTCTGTGAATGAGAAATAATTTCATTTTATATGACTCATGAGTTTAATGAAGTAAAGCTGTCTTTTAAATTTAACAATATCCTGAATATTTTTATGCGTGTTCTCCTGTACCATCCTGTATTGGAAGTGCCTTTTCACTGTGTTGTAATCACTCTTCAGCATCGTCATGTTGGTTTTAGTGTTAGAAGTTGAAAGAAGAGACTTGTAGTGACCCTGTCCAGAGAGCCATGTAAGTGGGTGTTCAATGTCCTGAGTCGTCTCTGGACCAAACAGATTTTGTTCATACGTTTGAAGCTGAGCATGTGTTTAGATGTCCTGGCAGTGATAAGTAACTTGTGAGTCTGACTCCAGGTTTTTTCACAGATCTCAGTAAATTGTTGTAAAACTGGGTGTGTGTCTGAGTGCGTTTCCAATTTAGTAATCCTTCTAGCATTTGGCTGGGTGTTAAGACTGCATCCATGCTTCTTACTTTTTTTTTTCCCAACTAAACGCTAGACTTGTGGTGCTGGAAGTGTGTAATTGTTCAGCGCTTACTTCCTCCTCCTTTCTTTAATTTGAGGATTTGTTTTGACAGCTAAAATTCTGGTGGTTTTCTGGTTTTCTGCTGCAGTAGAACCTACGAACAGATGTCGTAGCAGAATGTTTGTGTCCCCTTTTAAATAGCGAAAATTCAGTTTCTCCATTAACTCACAGATTTCCCACCCAGATATTGTAAATTTTTTTTAGATGATTGTGCATTATCCCCTATGACAAATTTTGGTATTGTGGTTAAACAGCTTACTTAAAGCAAGAATACTTAATATATTTTTACTTGCGGAACAATTAGTTTAATTATTAAAAAGATAGTTTTGGTGAGTGATCTAATGCATATTTTGTGTGTGTCTGATAGATTGTTTTATTTTTATTGTTGGTTTTTTTTTTTCTTGTGTTGGTACCATTAGTCTTTGTTTTGGAGCAGATTTTTATCGTGTGTAAAGAACTAATGCAATTCACCGTACTTGGAATACTGAGTGCACCTTGTCATACCTCTGTCACAGTTTTTATTGTCTGGGTAGCTTCTAAAGTAACGTTTTCTTTGTGTGTTTGCTTGTAAGTAATTCTACTTGACCCTATTCATGTGCTAAAATGAAAATCTGAGCATGGGGTAAATTTTCTGCAGATTTGTTGCTGGCTCTATTAACCAGTTTCTCATACTGTCAGCTCCTTTCTCACTGAAACTTACACTGATGTGCAAACTTATGATGTAAAATAAAGCCCAGATGTAGTTTTTCCTGGGGTGAGCGTCAGTGAGACGGTGTATGTTGTGGGAGTTAGTGTGGTGATAAGGCTGTAGCTGTTCAGGTTTTAAAAACCAAATTCCTAAAAGCTGTAAGTTAAAAAAAAATGATGGGTCGTCTTCATTCTTTATGGGCTGGCTTAAATGGTTTGTTGTGATTCCAGTTTGCAGGACTGGTGCTGGCAGGTTGTTTGATGAGCTCTCTTGCCGCTGTTGGCCGGGCGCTGTGGCTCACCGGGCTGCACGCGTGGCCCAGGCAGCAGCTTCGGCTGCTTTCGGTCCTCTCCTCCCTGCTTGCCTCGCTCTACGCTTCAGAGTGGGAAGAGGGATTTGGGGAAGACAGTTTGCGATCATGTATGATTTATGTACTGATGTGGTGTTCTAAGAGGCTTGGGAAGCATTAGGTGCATCTCATTGTTACTGGCAGTAAAGGGCAGAGAAAGCATTCTCAATGCTGTAGGAGAAATCCTACAAACTGGGCTTTTATTATTTTTTTGGCTTGGCTTGCTAGTTTTGTTTTTTTAAACTCTGAGGCCAATGCGTCTTGTATTTAATATGTAAACTGTTGTTGTAAATAAAAAACTGAGCAAGTACACTTTTAGATATAAACCCCAGAAGTTTAAGTGGAAGGCAAAATAAGCTATTTGAATTTTGGTTTCTTCTTTGAAAAGTGGTGATTTTTAGGACTCTGTTAACATTTTTACAGAATTCTCATAGTCCACTAAAAAAAATCTCGTTACTGCAGGTTCAGTATTTGTTTCTACAGAAATAGCTGTTAATAGATTTTTATTTTTTTAAAAAAACCAACAACTTTTCCTAATTTATCAGGTCTCCAGTGAGTTCCAAAAGAAAATTTTGTGGAACGCTTGAAATCAGTGACAGAACAGAAATGTGTAGCTTTACCTAACCAGTACAGCCTGGGAGTATGTTAATTGGTTGAGAAATGGAATTATACTTGCTTAGAATACATAAGTAAAACTTCCTTAGATATTGAAGTGATTCATCTGCATTACAATTCAAGTGTGTTTTTTTTCACAAATTTTTAGGTGACAGAAGGCTGTTAGAGAACTGGTGTGGGGTTTTATTTTATTTTGCAATGTAATACTTCTCAGGTGTTTTGTGTGATTTCTCAGGTGCATCCCAGCTGTGTCTTTAATCTATTTAAAACTGAAAATAACTGATGCTTTGGACAATGTGTTTTCTTGATAAATTATAATAAAGCTTTTCACAGATATCTAGGTAGCTTTAAGGATTTCTGCAATAATGGTTCAATTTTTCTAAATAACCAGTGTTATCCATCAGGACAATAAGTTTTTTAGAAGACTTCTTTAGCTCACTGCAGGGAGTGTGATAAGAAGCATTGAAAAATAGCTTATCCAAGGCTTGCAGGTACCCAGTGTCTTCTTGGGAGCAGCTGATCTACAGTTGCATTCACAAGCTAATAGTTGTTCATGAAGTGTTCGTGGTGTTATTTTGACTCCTGCAATTGGATAGTGTAAGCAATGTAATATAGTCTGTCACTGACTTCAGCAGTAGCAAGTACAGCAGAAAGCTACTACCTGGGGGGAGGGAGAAAATCTTTTAAGGTGTTGACATCTGACATATTGCACAGAGGAAAGCTTGGCAATTCTAAAGGATAGAAAGACAGGCCTTGGGTCCTTCGTGGCATCTAATTCCTATATGGGTCTTCATCTCTTCCTCATTCTTCTCTTGGAGTTGAGAATGGTTATGTAGGACTTCGTTAAAGGACTATTATACAGGATCCCATGGCAGACAAAACCAAAAAGCAGCATGTCTGGCGTGCTGGTTGTCATCAGTGTAAACCCCAATATGAATTTAATCTGTGTCTGACTGCTGTTGGCCAAGATGATTTGACGTTTGGGGACACTTCTAAGAAGCAGTAATGTTTGTTCTTGTAGTGAGAGAGGGGTGGGGAAATGTGTAGTATCTTCTCTGGGTTTTTATTTTTAAGTAAGTATTCTAGATGTCTCTATACTGAGCAATGAAAAAGGTTACTTTAATAGGTTTTATGGCAGCTATATATGTATTAAGGATAACTTTTGGATAGAGTTGACCATCTGAAGGATTTTTAGTAACTGAGTGTGTTTAGGAAATATCTCTGTATCCCAGATTAGTGGAATTATTCTGCAGTTAAATTATCATTAAGACGACACTTTGTATCTGCTCAGTTTCTCTACACTGGTAAAAAAAGGGTGAAGAATTTTGCTGTCTGTAGAACAAGAGAATACTTAGCTTATTTTCTGAAAAATGCATTGAGTTTTTAATTATGTTTTTAGTGTATTCAAATCTAATTTAAAAACAGTTATGTTTGTCTTTTCTGTATTTGCCTGATACTGCTTCTTTACCCTTCTGTGGAAGGCTGTTATTTTCAGTTGTCTTAATTGGTTCTCAAGAGACAGGACTTTTTTCTTCACTCCCAAGGAAACTCAGGGAAGGTGCTGTCCCATGGTACAGGGCAACTGGAAAGCACAATTATAGTCAATTATTAGTGAAGTTATGCTGTCATTTGGATGCAAGCTGACAAAAGAAGAGAAATCAAAAGGTATTGCTGACACTCTGCTCACAGTTCTGTTTTGCCTTACTTATTTTGTATGCCTACTGTAATGGAGAGTTGTGCAACATCACTTGCTGTTTCAAGTTTAGATGTAACATGAAAAACAAAGATAGAAAGCCTTAACTTAAAATTTCCTTGCTTTTTTTAGGTCAGCTAATGTTTCACCTTGAATGCTAAATATTTGTTTTGGCTGCCATTTTGTCTGTCAATTTGTATACATGTGCTTTCAATGAAAAAAAACTTCATGGCAGTCATTAGCAAATACCTTAGTTTATATAAAGAAATGTTTGCAAACCAGATGAGATACAAAATTAATGGCAAATAAATTGTTTATTAGTGCATTTATTTTTTAAAAGAACTGTCAGGTTGTCTGTCTTCGGGAAAACAAATTGTAAATGCTTTTGCTGGAAATGCATAAGTATTTTTAGGCATTTGCATTGAAGGCAAAATGGTTAATCTATGCAGATCATCTTTGATACCATAATGCTAGACATAGGAAGTAAATAAATTGGGGAAAATGGGGAAAAATGGGAAGTTTAGTAGTCATGCAAGACTTGTGTAAAAGCACCATCCTTGTGTAAATAAGCACCTCCTTGCTGCGTGTTTTTGTGTCATTTTTTCGTACTGAAAAAAGAAGTACTTGCTGCTGGTGTGGGATTGAGGAGCAGGGAATAAATGGAAAAGCTCCAGCTATGGCAAAGGGTAAGAGACCACTGAGGGCAAGCTTGCTGATACCAGGGGTTTTTTCTTTATTTACTTTTCTTGCTCACCTCTCAGCTTGAAACAGCACAGTTATTCATGAGCTTTCTTTAGGCTTGCTAATTTGGGAAATAAATTTGGTGAAGGTGAAGCAGCAGGGACCTGCCCACTTTGTGTGGAGGCTTGCAGTTCTTATTTTCCTGGAGCAGGGTGTTGCTCCCTGCCATTCCTGGTCCCTTGTGACCACTACCTGAGCTGGCTGGGCTACAGGAGAATGAGTGTACTTGCCTCTGCCATGGCCCTGTTTTCCATTGCAGTGTGGACCTGCCCTCAGTGTCCCCATGAGAAAGAAGCTAATACTTTGTAATTTTTCCTCTAGCCTCAGAATTCTTATAGATACCAAAGGATAAAATAATTACTCTATACCTTTAGTGTGGTTTCTTCAAAAAAGACAGTATGGCACAGTGTTCATACCCTACTGAGAACCCAGCACATCTTTACCTTCTAGAGCACCAGACATTTATTAGCCTCCAAACTTGCCTTGAAGCTTGAATGGTTTTGTTCTTTTAATCTTCTGCATAATCAAAGCAGAAGATTTCACCAAAGATTATGCTGAACTATAGTTTCAGATACACAGTCTCCCTGCTTTCTTTTTCCCATGCCTCATCAATGGCATCTATTTAATATCATTGCGACTTGAAGTGCTGAAGGAGTGAGGGAAGACAATGGGTGCTGTCAATGATGGGTAAGGGTGGGTTAAGTAGTGGCTCTTAAAGTGAATATAGAAAAATTTATTGTTGTGTTGGCCCTGGGATAAGGATAACAATGTTTAGGGCCCCGGTGGTGCCATTAGTCCTGTCTGCCCTCAATGGGCTTCAAATTCATGTTGGAGCTCAAGCCTGTGTGTGCTTCCATGAGTGTTTGTGGCGCTTGGATAGCGTTTGTACCCTCTCACAGCATCAGTGGACAGCACTAACATGTAGTTCTGCTTCTTTTCCTGGGTGAGCAGCAAGGGTCTTCTTTCCAGAAGGTTACCTGCCAACGTGCTTTTACTTGTCTGCACCTACATGAGAGGCTTTGTATGGGAGTGTGGACTAGGCTGTGCTATGCTGTTACGATGATTTAAGCCGATATATTTTGCTGGGCTGGCATTGGTAAGCTTCAAAGCTGTAATTGCTGGCAGTTTTTAGCATGCCTAGAGGTTAGGACAATTCCCCAAATTTAATTGAAAAGGCCAAATGCTGCAGAACCTGGGCCCTAGTTTGTGCCTTGTTGGACTTAATTAGAAATTTTGATTTTATGAAGTCTTCAGGTTTAAATATTCTGAAATATTTAAATATTTTCTGCAGTTACTTGAATTTGCAGATTAGGAATGAAAATAAATTACCTGGACTGCAGGTCAGTACTTGTTTGCAGCTGAGCTTAATATAAGTGCCTCTTGAAATTTGAAAAAAGGATAGAGAGCTCATAACGTTTTTTTACCAAGTGAAATGTACCAGGCAAGCACGGAGAGAGTGAAATACATTGAAGGGATAGAAGGAGAGAGGAAGTAAAGAATGGTTAATTTAAATCTTATCTTATTCCAGCATTACCGTATTGTCTATGATTGCTCCTTGTCTCAGGCCTGTGGGCTAAAGGTACTCTCTCGCAGTAGCGGAGATGAAAAGATTATAGGAAAATGTTTTACAAAAATCTGTTTTAATTGAGCAGCAAATGCTGAAATGAGATATTACAGCTGGTCATGCTTTGTATCCTGACCAATTGTGAAACTCTCAATGACAGTGGGACTGTGCAATCATCTGGTCAATATTTTGCAATAGTAGCTATAGATGTTTTAAGAAATGGCATTTTTTTAACATACCTGTTCAGTTAGATGTTTTGGTTTCTTTAGCTGTGTATCTTAAAAGCAACAAAACAGCAAAAACTCTGCTCCAGGGTACAGTACAGCAAGGTTAATCATAAGCTGTGAGTTGTAATACAACATAGTTGTGAGGTGAAATACATAATTTCCATAGTGTAGCAAGTAATGTCAAAATCTAAAGGTATTTATGCTGAAGAGGTTCTTCTGACATGCTATAAAAGGGCAGTTAAGTGGTGTGAAGTAGCTTGTCATTAACAGGCATAATCTTGTGTGGGGATTTAGCCAGGCATTAAGTATTTCCTGTAACTTTCATGTCACACAGTTCCATCATGCTTTTTTTTTTTCTTCTCACTGTTCTGGTTACGCCCCAAGTTCACATAGGCCATGTAAACTTGTATTTGTGCAGGTTTTGTATTACTTTAGGCTTGAAATTGGCTGAAAATTTGTAATTAGATGTTAAGACTTCAGATGTAGAGGTCATTTAACAATTACATTTTTCTCTCCTGGTTGTGTTGCTACTGATGCATACTGTGCAGCCTTTTAAATTGCCTCTCTCAAAGCTTTGTAAAAGTTAGATATGGAGGAATTAAAAATTCATTTGAGGTTATGGTTGTGAATTTGACCGATTAAAGGTTGAGTGGTTGGTTCATAAATGTTCTTCAGTAGCCTGACCTGTGGCTTCCCCAGGGTCACTTGTGCCCTCTTCTGGGCATCGAGAGTTGGAATCATAAAGCACATGGAGATTGACTTCAGTTAAAAGTTTGAGTAAAATTCAATGATGGAAAAGCAAAGCAGGCCAAAAATTGGCAGACAACCTGAAGTACTGGCTAATGCTAAAATCTTACTATTTGCACTTTTTTATTGTTTGGGGTTTTTTGTGTTTTGTTTTGGTTTTTTTTGTGGGTTTGTGGGTTTGTTTTTTTTTTCCTAAAGTGGAAAACGGATTATAATGTAGCAAATATTTCCCAGGAGGAAGCTACAGGATTGGTTTGGTTTTGTTCTGAAGATGCAGGAGACTGGGAAAATAAACTCCTATGCTTTATTCCGGTAGCATGTAATTTTTCCCTAGGCCTGTAAATATGAACAGATAGGAGATCAATTAAGCCTCTAGTACTGCTTAACCGTCTTCCTCTTAGGTGTTTAAGTAATAGCCGTCTTTGTTTCAGTTATCTTGCTATGTAGCCAGCAAGAAACCTGGGTTTGGAGGGCTGGCTCCACAAGCATAAGTGTTGCATACTTTAGTAGAAATGGGAGAAGAAAATTGGAATCTTGCAGAAATTCACAAGTAAACCCCAGCTGGCCTTGCAACACTTAGAATCTGTGGATTTGCAACAGAAGGTGTTAAACAGAAGTATGTGTGCATTGAATTGTATATATTGAATTGGATACAAAGTACTTAATTTGTAGACCAAAAATGAAAATATTTTATTTAAAATAATGCATATTAAAAAAATACAGAATTGTTAGAGGTGTGTGGCACAGGTACAAAATCCAAAAATCTTCAGTGCTGACAGTTTTCTGAAAACAGATTTATTGCAATTGCTTCTCCAAAGCGAACTAAAAATTATATGTTCTAAAGTACCTTGCAGACTTCAAAATAGCTGTGTAAAGGTCACTTTTTTTTTAACCCTGTGGAGGTTAGGATGTAAACAGTAACACTAGTGCTAGTCAAGAGACCGACAGAACTGCTGCTGTGGCACAGACCTGGCTCTCTGCTGGCAAGTCTGATTTAGAGGTGAGACTTTCCTTCTTCACTTTCTCCCACCATTCCACATATGTACCAATAAAAATAACATTGTCACGTAGATTAAACTACACTGGAGGAGGGGAGAGGGTGTTTTGGGGCAAGCCATCAGTCCTACTCTTAAATGGTATGGGCTAAGTAACCAGCTCTGCCACAAAACATGTGCTGCCACAGGCTTCATGCGTGCCTCTCAGCAAGAGGTTGTATCTTCCCAGTCTGTCATTCCTATATAAACTGGATGTGTAGTAAACAGTCGGAGAACACTGCTAGTAACCGATGCTAGCTTTGATGCTAGCTTTTTTGGAGTAGGCATCAACGTTTAACCTATTTCTCTGGGGCACAGTGACCTTTTGATCTCCTGGAGTCCTAAAAAGGCTGATGTAGTGTAAATGTCTGGCAAGTGGCAGGGTCAGCTCTTTTCACTGGGTTTTGGAACAATCTTTCCAGTATTTAGGAGTATTTATGAACTGACTGTACCCTAAACACTTTATGGTCAAGGTACATATCTAAGGATAAATAGAATTTTAATAGATCTGCAGTGATCAATCAAAATGTGAAATTCCAGAAGGTGAAAATCTAGCCTCTGTGCTGGTGTTGACAGTTGTTCTTGCTGCTGCTGCCAGATATTTGCATTTTCATTATGGTGTTCCATGCTGTTCTGTTAAAGTATGGATAGTTTTTTCTTTCATTACAGGAATTTCATTATTTTCTGTCCTGAAGTCACCTCCTAACAATTGCCAGACATCGTGATCAATGAAATATTCCTCTTAAAGGCCAATATTTCTTTGATCTCCTTATTATAACAATGATCTCAGGTGAGAAAATTACTGTTGCCATATTGCTATTGAGGTATTAGCTGCTGGGCCCTCCTGGTTATCCAGGGAGAGCATCTTGGAAAGCGTGGCAGAGACTGAGCTGCAGAATGTTGCAGAGGTTACTTTCCCCGAACAGGATTTCCAAAATGGACTGGGTGGCTGTTTTGCAAGCATCTCCCCCTTCTAGAGCCTCTTCTTGTCCCAGGGACTGGTCCTTTGAATTTACTTCCACTTCACCCCCTATAGCTCTTTCTGGCAGTACATGTTAGATGTACTAACAGCATCTCTTGCATGTGAAAAATTAATTTTGTTTTATACGGCTTCTGAGTGTTTGACCTCAACCTTCCTGTTGTTTTAACACTGTATCTCTAGTAACCACTGCTATAATATATCCTTGCATTAGTAACTCCTATCAAAGGCTCGATCCGGTGTGATTTAATGTAAGAAATTATTCTGTTAGATTAAATGCAAAACCCTGTTTTTTCTTCCCCCCCCTCTGTTGTTTCTTTGTCTTCCCTCCCACTGTGCATTGTATAGGCTTTTTATTTACTCTGCCAGATTGACAAGATTATAAATGAGAGCTGTGCGTGGAAGCCTCTAATTTTTCATAAGTAAATGAATTAATTTATCATAGCTGTTGTGTTTTATTGCTGTCTCCATGCCAGACTGGCCAGCTTCTTTATTCCCCCTTTTACCTTCTAAATACTGAATCCATGTCATTGTGTTTGACAGCTTTCTGATTCCCCTGTCAGATGCAATTTGGTGCTAATCACATTTTCTTTGCTTAGTGTCAATGATACAGGCCATGCATAATATTCCTGTATGTCCACTTATTTACTTGAAACACAGCTGAAATGTCTTGGGCATTAATCTGATGGAGCTACTACATTGAAATGCAAAAATGATGCTTGAGTAGTAAGATAATGCGGTGTGGCAGATGTGCAGTAGATAACATTGAGGGTAAACTACTGATCTTTACCAAGCTCTGGTGGATTTTCTTTGTTGGCTTTGCATACCTTTTAATAAAAAAAGATTTTAATCAGTTATGGTTCATTAGAATGGTATCACTTATAATTTAGTTCCTTCTCTGTGATCAAAATATGCAAAAGTACTTCTAGCCCCTCTCCCCCCATTTTTAAATGAAGGCTATATTTTTTTTGAAGTTGTGTGAAGCATTTTATATATGCCTAGTTTTAATGTGAGTATTCGTGTCTTTCAGTTACTTGTGGTTTATAATTTTTTAATTTCTTGGTTTTTCTTTCATACATCTCTGCTGATTTCAAAGTTGCTGTTAAGTGAGTCCTCAATATTTAAATTTCTGTATGTTCCCGTAGTGTCTCTTACTGAAAGTTAGAGCATGCTGGAGGTGTTCATCTCTTAATTCCTAAAAAAGGTTTGTTTGCAACACTTGTGCCTAAACTGTGTTGAAACTATATTTTGTAGTATGTGTTTTTTCCAGTTGTGTTAATGCTTTTTTGTGTTTTGAAATCCTTCTCTTACAACAAAGAAAAGTGAATGTTTCTGGAGGATGTGAAGACCTTGAAACTTAAATCCCTATAGTGCCTATCAAGAACTTGGTCATGCATTTTTGCTAGTATTTGCCTACTGAATTATGCATTTTCTTTGGATTCTGCATCTTTTTGTCTACTCCGAAACATTGCTATCTACTCTTCTGCTACTTTATAGAAACAGTGATGGTGGCTTGTGAAAGACCTAACTACTTTATAGGCTGTTGAAATAAATTCCCTCTTTGTAAATGTGCACTTAAGTGGGAGACTTGGGAAAGGATGTAACGTTGATCTGTCATAAAGCAGATATTTTGAGAAACATATTTAACGAAAAAAGTCAGAATCTTGTATGCTTGTCAGCCACACAGAAAATGAAGGATGTTTTTTTTCTAACACCACTTTCTGTACCTGAGCCTTGCAGCTAGAATATATATTGATGTTAGAAGATTCTGCAGTGTGAATCAGCAGTTCTGAACTTCCCATCTCTTAGTATGGGAATTCTATTCCCACACAAAGAAATCCCAAGCTGGAAACATGCTTTATGGAGAGCGCATTGATTCTGCTTAATGATATTTGCATGTCTCTGTAGACACGACTATATGCACTTCCAATAAAGCGTTTCAGCAAGTAATAAAAGTGCAAGTAATTACACGGTGGGGTTTCTAACAATGTTATTTCTTAAAACAGTGCAGTTCTGTGTATTCCTTGAGAGCTCAGGGTTCTTGAAAAGTAAAGTTTCGCCTGAACCCCTGAATAAAGACTTTCAAAAGAATTGCAAATGCCTTTCTATTTGTGTGGAATCTGCTCGCTTGTGCTTGAAACAAGCTGGATCATGAAGCTTGAAGTTCTTTTTCCTTTTTAAAAGAACAGGTTAAAATTCCTTACTGCTCTCTGCAGCAAGGGTGCTTCCATTGACCCTCAGGGCTGCTGGGGCCTGTTCGGTAGCGTATGGAGCAGGACCTTCAGTTAGGGGATGTTTCATTGGGTTTGTGTGCAGTCGTGGCTAAGTGATGACATAGCGCATCGCTTCTCCTGTATGTAAAATTAGGATCAAGGTTTTGTCAAGCACTGGAACTATTGATTAAAAATGTTGGAAAGGAAAAAGAGATAATTACATGGTTGCAGTAAGTAACCTGGGACTTGAGGAAAAAGTAGGCTTAACTTCAGGTTTGTCGTGGATATCCTGTACTATCTTGGATAAGTCAGCTTCATTGAGACTTTATGTCCATTTATGAAGTAGAAGGATAGTTCTGCCATCCATTGCAGGTGTTCCTTAAAGATGCATCAATGTACACATACACACACACACAGAGAGTGTATTTTTTGTACTTTGTTATTTTTGCGGCCTTTCATTGTCCACGTAATAGTGTGCAGCTAGCAACAGATGTGTTTAATGAAACAAACACAGTTTATCTGCTGGACATGTAGGATTTAGGTACATAAAATTAAGGAATTGGAGTGTAGCTGTTCTATAGCTTTTGATTGTGTAGATGGAAAATTCCACTAAGAATATGGAGAAATTCTTCATATTGTCTTACACTGTAGTAGATTTTTTTTTAAAGAAATGCTGAATTAAAAAAAATAATCAGATGCTTTGTAATTCCTGTTCACTAGCAGAGCTGCTAATTTTTAGTTTGTTTCTTTTTAAGATGCGTTAAGAGTATTTGTATGTGCTTTAAATTTCATAGATTATCAGTTTATCTTGTTATTTAAGGCATCTGAATCTATATAATGGTAGTGGAGCTAGAACTGCAATTTTGTGGTACCTCAGAATGAGTTTACCTCATGATTATACGCAATTCGTAGTACTGCATAATATATTTGAGTTGGTTTTGTTTTACTTATATTTTGGTTTCATTTGGGAAGATATTGAAAGCATTCCAAAGTAAGATTGAAGTGAGTATATTCAATGCTTAGCCTCTGTGCTGAGACTCCCTGTGGTGATGATTAATTGGTAATGTGAACATCTGTGAGGGAATAGTGGAAATGCCAAAATTTTCTGAAGGGCTATAACTGGTCGGTAGGCTTCACGTTCATAAGATGTAAAAGAAAGTATCTGTGATGTAGATGAATTTCACTCCATTAGTGACTCAGGTGGTGTAACTTGTGTTTTTTAACAATACTTGAGAAAATATTAGTTGAGTGACTTACTGAATATTGGTGAGACTGTGATTTGGTTGGATGTATAGTATGTTTTAAAGCAATTCTAATGATGTTTTGGGTGATCTTGTTTTGGAGGAGATCTATCAACTAATCAAGTTATCCAACACGTGCACAGGTAAGGCAATGTAATGGTAGACTCTTGTAGAGAGTGGGAATATGACTACAGCAGTGATGTGCTGTGAATTTACATGATTTCTGATTGCACGGTATTGATCTGAGAAGCCTGGACTTGTGGATTTGTAAAAGAAAGCATGCAAGTAGTCTTGAAAATGCATTTAGCACACAAGATCTACCGTTCACTCGCCCACGTTCATCTAGGAATAAAGTCAGTGATAGCACGGAAAAGTGCTGTTTGTAAGTTCGTAACTAAAGCGTAACTGTTTGCTTGGTATCCTCCCTCCTATGTGAAATGGCAGGCTGTGACTCTTTCCACTAACAGGTTCACATACATCATATGCAACAGAGAAGCATGTGAAGGATTTTTCATGATACAGGATACACCCAGGCAGGCAGTTGAGAATGCTCCAAGTGCCTCCTGAGATGGGCTCTTCCATCTGCTGGCAGGCTCATGCCTGGCACCTGCCATGTTGGTGCAGCAGAAACTAGAATGTGCTCCTTGTACACAAAAATGCTTTTTTTTTCCTTCTTCCTCCTCACAATTCCGTATTATGGCTTTAAAGACCTTAAAGGAAACCATGTAGAGACTTGCTAAAAATGACTGTTTAGTTTTCAAAGCCTGATGAAAATACTGAGATGGGGGAAATCCCATCAAGGCTGTCTTTCAGTAACATGTACTTATACACCTGGAATGCAACGAAAGTTGAAATAATGAGTGTTTGGTGCTCTTGGATACAAAAACTTTCAAAAAGGGCTAGGTGCATAATCATATCAGCAGTTGTTGCCTCTTTTGTTCACTATTAATGCAGCTGCTAATGGATTTGTTCTCTCTCTTTTTTTTTGCTTTTGTAACAAAACATCAGTTAATGTGAGAATTAATATCTGATAATGGGGACCAAGAAATCTTTGACTGCTAATGGTATTATGTGTGCTCTCTCTACCCCTTTATATTTGCATTCTAATAGGATGGAATATTTTAGTGGCATAAAAAAAACTTCAATAAAGAGATTGGGTCTGTGGGTAAGCCCTCAGTGATGCATTTTTGGATGAGAAACTTGGGTCGCCAATTGATTTCACTGTCAGCATAACAACTGTGTTGATTGCAGAAAGGAAAATTTGTTTTTGTAGTTAGTGGGGTTATGTCCTGAGATCCTGTTTCCTAACCAGAGAGTGAGCTGACTGAAGTCTAAGTGATTCAAAAGTAAACAAAAAATTTACTTAAAGTAATTAGATATGAATTAAATATATTTCTACATTTATTTAAAAGAATCATTGATTTTTTTCAGGGATTGATCGCAACTAAAATGTTGATGTGCAATTAAATGTCTTTACATTAAATTTAACACTTTTTATGAACTGGAAAGTGCATTATATGCATATTTATGCAGTGATACTTAGCATACATTTATTCAGAGTCTTAATTTTTACATTTAGCTTAGGAAATGCTGAGTGACAGTTCTTATTTAGTAGAATATTAATTTCTTCTGCGTGGCTTGTGTCAACCTAGTTTTAATAATTGAAGTTCAATTAAAGCTGCAGAGAACTAAAATGAATTTTAGTTAAAAAATGGGAAACGTTCTGGAGTTGCATTGGGAAGAATTTTGCATTTAAAGCTGGTATATTGAACAGAAGCAGTTTGCAGATGATGCGTGACAGACTATGCAGCTGATAGAGTAGATGCGACCTGGAGAAGTCTTTCAGGGTCTTGGAGCTAACGGTGCTGAGCTCTCGCATTTAGATTTTATTCAGCGGCTGGGAGACAGACTAGTAAACTTCCCTGCTTTTCAGTTCTCAGCTGATTTTTCATTTTGAATAAACTTATTGTTGAATCGGATTGCCTAGATAAACTGAGAATATACTGTTTGCCAAGAAGTGGCAGCTATGGCTGCCAGGATCTCATCATTTAATCTCTTCAGGAAACTCTAGCTCCATGTGGTTAGCTCCAAGCTTTCCCCTCTTCAATAGTTTGAGTTTCCTTAAAATGTTTCACAGGAACATGCTACTTGTGAGCAAGCCTGTTGAGGGTAAGGATTGGCTGTGGAATCCTGCTACTTTTTAAAGTCTAATTTACATTACCTTACAGATCACACAGTAGCCTAGCTCTCTCTATGCTGCCAAGATCTGGTTGAACAGTAGATCAGAAACCATTAGTGGAAATTATTATAATGCTAGTGGAGTTGGATGACATGTCCAAAGACTAGGAGCTTTGCTGGGTCAACAGAAGCGGTATAGTTTCTTGATAGAGTCTGAAAGCAGGAAAGGAGAGAAATAGCTAGCGAAAGCCTTCTAGTAATTATTGCAAAGAATTTGGACTGGAGCCCAGGGAAGAGGATGGAGCTACTTTTCTTGCCTCTTCCCTCTACTAAAGCCTTGAAGGTCAAGAGGCCAAGGACTAATTAGTTATTAGTAGACTACTGACATAGGGGAAGAATCAGCAGACTGGAAGCACAGCTCTGCAAACTTCATTTTGATTAAAAGCTGTCTATTTTTTCCCAGATAACCTAAACAGCATGTATAGGAGAAGGCAAAGAGCAAAAATAGATTTTTTTACCACAAAATTGACCAGCACTGCTGTTGAGGCTGTGTACACCTTGTCACATATTTTATAATGTCTTTGTATTTGACTTGTGTTAGGCTAACTTACTTATAATTAATTCTAAGTTCAAATGCAACTGCAGGGGAAAACTGCAGTCTTTTATCCACCCACAATGATCAGTTACTCCTGTTTTGATATTACATGCAATAGATATTTGGCAGATTCTCCTCTGCCTCTTAATGTCTCTGAAGAGTAGATGAACCCCTGTTATTTTTTGTTCCTTAATTTTTCCAAAATTCCTGAATATCTGAAGGATGTACTTCTCTGAGCAGCAACCTTTGGGGGTGGCTGCTGGAAACACCATTTCTGGTGTGGTATCGACGTTAGGTCATGAAGCTCCCAGAAAGAGCGACCATACTGAGCCTGGCTTTTGGGTACTAGTCTACAGCCTCAGACTTTGCTCCCCCGATTTAACTTTGAGATTAAATTTAAAACTCCGAAAGACGGGATACAGTAGTGGCATTTTTTGCCTCTTAAACATCTTGAATTTGTGTCAAAGTGAATAGTGGGCATCCCATTAATTGCTGCAAAGTGTGTGTCGTGTGTTCTTTTGTTCTTGTGTGATGGGGTGGGGTTTTTTTTAATTTTTTTTTCAAGTAGTTGAGGTACTACTTTAAATCAGGAGTTATTTTGGGTCTTCCTGAAGACCAGTGTAAAGTTCTGCAGTGTGTGTGCCTGCTGAATAATTAATAGAAAGATATTTGACTTAGACTGGATAGGAACCCCTGAGACGATTTCAGATAAGTGTGAAAAAACACTGTTGGTCTCTTGGAAAAAAAAAATAATGACTAGAGGATAAGGATTCAAGGCAGCATGAATATATTTGTTACCTTGTCTGGAATTTTTCCTTGTGGATTATTTTTCCCTTGAGTTTTGCAAAGCCTAGGAAGCCTCAAGGAGTGTGCTGTATAGGAGAGTGACTTACCTGGAGAGGACTGAATGCACGTGTGGTGTAGCCACAGAAGAATGGAAGGCTGTACGCTTGGAGCAACTGATTTAGAGGAGCAAAGATATCACTCTTGTAATTGTTTATGGGTTTGTTTTTGTAAGTTTTTTTTACTGGAAGAAAAAAGTGTTAAAAAAAATCTTCCGTAAATGTAAACAAAGAACTGAATCAATATTGCTAGCATTTTTTACTGACTTGAATGTTCCTATTTTTTATACCATTGGAATAATGTCAGATAATGAGCTGATTTGAGAGTAAGGAAGGCAAATGTGATTCTACTGTGAATCTGTTTGAGTACTAGTACTAAAGTTGGGAAAACATGAATGCCCTTTTACAGGGTCTGGTGAGACCTCGGCACATATAGGTCAAGGAATAGCCATGTTTGTTTTTCTGGAGGAGGCTAAAATACTTGGCTAGTTGTGTGGCTTCGATTTTGATGATGCTTCATGATATGAAGATTCCTGATAACTGAAACAATTTGGAAGAATTTTCTATTAGCTGAAAATATTTTACTCCTCTCCCATTGCATTGTTCATTGAGCACCTTACTTTTGAATGTGGAACCTGGTCTATCATTCACTTTGAGGTTTTTTTTATTAAAGATGCCTTGGTTTATGAATAGGTCCCTTTATCACTTGTAATGAGGAGTGGAAAATGGATGAACAAGCTTCTCTCTGAAAAATCACATTTGAAATTTCTGAGTAATGATCTGAATGGTCTGAAGTCATTTATTCCCAAGGCACATTGCTGTTTTGCAGAATATTGAAACTACTGTAATCAAAATTAAACTATGCCCTAAGCATGTAGATTTTCTTTTTTTTTTAAAAAAAAGAAAGCTTCAGATGACATTAAAACAGTATTTCAGAGTAATAGTAATCTATTAATTAAATCCAACTTTCTGGTTAAATGTATCCTTCAGTGTTTTTTATTACTTAATAAAAAGTTTAAGTTTAGTTAGTGTTGTTCATCTCATTGACCAGTCTTGCCCAAATCATGACATGTAGGTAAGAAACTATGCTCAGTATTTTGCAGTATATTCAGTACAACAGAAAAGTTTCCTTAACTTCCAATGCTTTTCTTACAGAAGATAGTCTCCTTAAGAAATGTTAAGATAATTTTAATCATTGTTTAAAGGTCAGACTTGTAATCCACATTTTTATAGTTAAATGTTACAAAACTCTGCATCAAGTAAATGTTCTACACTATGCTTAATAGGGCATTGAAATGGAGCCTTGGAAACGAGGAACGTATCAAAACCCATCTAACGAGCAATTATAATATCACTTAGGGAAAATGTGATTTTCTATTTTTTTGATCCTACACTGTTGTAGAAGGACCAGAACATTCCTAGTATTGTAATTTTTTGAATGGTTATTTTTTCTTGTGTATTCAGTTTTAATAGGATACGTTCATATTTAAATAACAATTACCAACGCGTGGGTAGTAGACGGGTACATATGTGAGGTCTTGTTTGCTTGCAAACACATTCATGTCCATGGGATGCATAAAGTACATGTATATGTACATAACTGCTACTGACTTTGCAAATATCATTTTCTCAGTTGTATTCTGAATTCTAATTCTCAGTTAGAAAACCTTAAAATAGTATGTTTAATTTCACTGTGGATCATGAACATGATGTCAGCATTTAATTTGTTTACTAAGAAACTTAACTATGAAATTATGCTGTGGGCAGCTAATGCTAGGGTAAAAAATGACTGAAATTTATAACATGTAGATCATTCTTTTAAGGAGTGTAATGAGCAAGGCAGCAGTAGGATGTCTGTTATGAACTGATTGCTGAAATGAGTAATTGTCACTGAAGGGTTTTTTGTTATTGCCAGGGCTGTGACTATCTCTGGAAATTTTACTTTTAGTTTCATTGTTTTCACAGTGATGGTGCATTAAGATGTCAAGTCAAAATATTTTTTTCGAGTCCTTCTGTTCTGGTAGTTCATTTGGGAACATACATTTCTGGAACTGCAGTGTTTGGAACCACCACACTTCTTTTAATGTTTCTGAATATTTCACAATTTTGTGTGTTACTGATCTTCTGAGACCGCATAACTTTATAGGTTTCTTCTTTAGTTGTTGTAGACTTCTTAACTGGTTTGCCTTTAAACATAGTTCTGAGTGACAATGATTGACTTTGTAGTCTTCTATTAATGAGTATGATAAAACAAACCATGTGAATTAGCCAATTACTAAATACATTCTGAGGATTGTGGTGACGTTCCTGTTACACTTCTGTTAAACTTCTCTCTCCTCTTCCTCTGTCCTTCCCTGTCTCAAATTTTATGCATAAAAGGATCATGACATTTAGGGGCTTTCTTCTGGGACATGGTTGCTTGAGATCAAGGTCAGCTGACTTCTGCAACCGAAGCAGACAGGGTCATGACTTCTGAAAATGAGGTCACTCTGTGAAAAGCAAAAAGCGTTTATTTTCTATACTTTCAAAGGGGTATGTATGCATTATTATAATGCACTAGAAACCTCCTAAGACTACTGTTTTATTGACAGAATTAATAACAAAGTAGTGGAGACTGATAGCATTAGTTTATCATTAGGGGCAGACCTTTCCTCATCAAGGTGACAACCAGTTTTGTAAGCTTACTTTTGCCTTTCTAGAGCCTGACATGTAAACTGTCAGAGACAGGGCAAATAATGCAGTCTCACTAAGCTAGGCATCAGTAAGAATAGGACTCCTGGCAGTTGTAAATACTGGAATGCTTTTCTGCACAGGCAGAAACACAGTGTGAGAATTGTATGACGTGTGGCAACATCCCAAGACTTATCAAGCCTGTCTGTACTAATGAAAGTTGTTGTGTGTGTTACGCTGTACAGATGGTTTTACACTTTCTGATGGGTTTTACAATTCAAGTATATTTCTGCTGCTTTTTTTTTTTTACTTCCCAAGTTCTGTTCCCCATCCCATAATGTCCTTTAAAAAGATCAAAGACATTTAAAACCAAATAGACAGCTAATTCATGTGCTGTCTTTGAGTAATTCTGGCCAAAGCAAAAACTTATTTTTGCGCATGATGCGTACTCTCAAATCAGTGAGAGAGAAAAAAGTGAGTTGGTAGAAGTTGCTCTGGGTTTTTCTTAGCTTTACAGCTAAGGCAGCTAAATGTGCATTCAGGCGGTTGGCAGGAGTGTAGCCATCAAGACAAGGAAAGGGATTCCGCCCCTCTCTTTGGCACTTGTGGGGCCACAGTTAGACTATTGGGTCCAGCTTTGGTCTCCTTTGTGGAAGAAAGATACTGGCATACTTGGAGCAAGCTCAGCACAGAATCACCAACATGATCAGCGATTGAACACGTGATGTGGGGGGAGAGGGTAAGTGAATTTCATAGTATAAGGGTAGATCTTATTGCCGTCTTCAACTACTTAATGGGAGGGTGTAGAGAAGACAGTACCGTACCTTCTTAAAAGTCTGCAGTGAGAAGACAAGGTAATGGACAATAAGTGGTCATGAGGAAGACTCCAATAAGATATGAGAAACTCTTTTTTGCACCGCAAAGGGTGGTCAAGCACAGTAATGGATGTCCAGAGACCTGTGAAATCTTCATCCATGGAGATGCACAAAACGGCGTTGAGCTCTGAGTAACTTAAGCCAACTTTAAAGTTTGAGCTAAGTGCCAGCATGGCCCTACATTGAGTGAAGGACTAGACCAGTGACTTCCAGAGATCCCTTCCAACCTAAATTGTTCTGTGGCCCCTACTTCTTATGCTGGAATTGAGAAAATCAAACTTGAAAGAGCTTAGTTGCAAATACAAACATCATAAATGATTGCCTAGAGTATGAAGAGCCGTGCAAATTCCTAAAAATTTCAATTATACTCTAATCTTACTGAAATGGTATAATGTCTCTTCACCACAGTTTCCTTTGGTTTAAATTTCTGAGGATTTTCATATATATATATATATATATATTTGTTCAGTCTATATAATTTGAAGTTTAACAAGCAACTTTGGAAGACTCTGCTTCCTTAAATTTTGTATTCATTATATGCAGTTGAAGAGCAGAGAAAAGAGAGAACAAGTAAAAACTGTTGGTACTGGAAGTGCATCTGACAGTATATTGAAGGCCAATGTTTTCAACAGTTTGTAGCTAAGGAGGGTTACAAGCAGAGCAGTTAGGAGAAATGGTGATGGGCTCCCTAAATTCATTTTTCCTAGCTCACTTTCAGCCCCCAGAACTCCTATATCCAGATCAAATGTGACTGGAATGGGAAAAGCAATCAGGGAGCAGTCTTTCTCTTGCTTCCCCATCAGCTTCTGCCCCTTGTATACAGAGCTGTACAATATTTAAGCCACTTTAAATGAGATCAAAGGCAGTTAATGGGGATTTAGAAGAATCCACAAACATGCACTTGGATGGACTGAAAAGTAAGCACAGAGTACGAGTGGAGTGGAGAGGAAACTACTAGAAAAGAGGACAAAAAGGTACTGTGTGTGCTAGCAAGTGTGAATCCACATGCCCAATACCACCTCATGCATGACTGTCCTGACTGGATTGATGCTTGTTTGTTCCTGCTTTGAGTTCCTTAGAAACTCTGTTAAAAAGCCCCAGCAATGAACAAGCCTGTGAGTCCAAGAGCTGCTCAGAGTTGTTGCAGTTTTGTCTGTAACTGAACGTTCAGCAGCAGTCCACTTCAACATTCATTTGTACCTTAAATCAGGACTTCCCAGCGGGCTGGATTTTTACAACCCATCAGCTTTTCCAGGGCTTCAGAAGCATCTGGAAAGGAGTGAGAAGTTATGAAGAAGAGGTTGCTGCGGTTTGCTGGAGAGATCTGCTGAAATACCTCTGACAGGCAAGGTGCCTGCTAAAGTAGGAATGAGCTGCAGGAATGCCTTGTGCTGCAATAGGAATTGGGAGCAGTTTGAGCTCTCATCATCTGGCTTTCTACCCCTCTGCCTCACTTCTCCATTTGAAGTATCTGGCATTACTGTGGGTTCTCTGTTCAACAAAGATAATCATTCAACCGAGAAGTGGGTTTTGTGTTATTACTGGCTTGTTTTATTGTGTTCCATAGGAGCCTTGCCAATGGAATTGGACTAAGCTGTTAATTTAGCATTAAAGTAGTATTTTAAGGTAAGATAATTCATGTTATGGAACTACTATAATTCATATTATGAAAGGGAACATTTATTGATGCCTACCCACAATATAGCAACTAAGATGTTACTTTCATTTCTAAGAATAAAATGTCTTATTTGAGATACCACGACACAGTACGTCTTTCCTTTTCAGTGACTGATTACAATAAGTGCATTTGACAAGCACAGTCCTAGTAAGTAATGCAGTCTTTGATATTATTATCTACATTTTTATAGTGTAATTTTAAATGGACTCTCCAAAATTAGCTCGTTTTCTGTGAAGTCCATATAGGTGAAAGTACTCAGTTTCAAGGTAAAAAGAAAGGAAATGATCGGTTTTGTGTTTTACAGTCCTCATTCCATTTGTTTTTTCACTTGCATAGAGGAAGAATAAAAACAAAGGGCATTTGTTATCTAGCAAAACTCAGAAGCTATTTCACATGAAAACATAATGAGTCTGACAGGCTACAAATAGCATTGAACATGAATCTTTTACGGAAGAAAGGAGGAATGTCCTTTGGTATACTTACTTCAATCAACCCTAATAAGGCTTGTTTTATGTGTTTTATGCATCCCCCATCATAATTATAAATCCTTGACATTTTAGCACTAGCATTTATATCTGCCAGGGAAGCTACCCACAGTCAACCCTCAAGGAATGTCTGTATTGTTACTATGGATCTCCATAACAGCTCTCAAGTAGTTACTAAGTGGCTTAAAAAATTACATCTCTGTCATGCTTGAAGGGCTCATCAAACTTTGCCACAAATATCAATGTTAAGTACCCAATCAGCTGCATTGTTTGAAGTATGATCACGTGTGCTCATGAAGGAATAGGTTGAACAGAAATAAGTAGAATATTAGGTCTCATCAATCAGGTAGATTTTTTTTTTTTTCCCATGACCTTTCAAAAAAAAAATAATGAAAGAAGCCCCCAAAAAACCAAAAAAACCAAGCCCAAACCCTGCAAGTTCAGCTACAGGGAAATAACAGGAAGATCAGGTTATTAATTCTCTGTCAAATTAATTCTCTTTTAGATGTAGTCAGTGATGGGTAAGAAGATGAACTCCAAATTTTTTGGGAAGTAGATCTGCTGATTAAAATCTGAAGATGGAAAACAATTGGGATTTCACTGTTTGGAGAAACTTTTACAGCTTAGTGATAATTTGAAAATCTTAACTTATGAACAAAATTATTTAAAGTATCACCTCTTGCTATGATGTGCATTTATGGTGAAATAGGAACATTTGAAGCATTTGGCAGTATTGAGGACCTCCACTGGCCCTGTGCTGAAATAAATCCTGCAGGGCTTTACCAGTCCTGGCCTCAGATATTCCACCCTTGGTTCTTTGCTTTTGTTCTCTGCTCTGCCCCTTGGATTGTACCAAAACAATTGCACTTTCACTTGGGTACAGATCCATCCCTGCCACTGGCACACTCCTTTCCCTTCCCCCAGACGAGCTGGGACTTGGACTGGGTCTGCTCTCTCTTTTTCAGGTGTGCTGCTTTTCTTCCTATTTAATATTTTCCTTGTATCCTTGAAGAGTTTTGAGAGCAGAGGCTACTAGTGTTTGCACTGTGTGCAGTAGGATTCTGTTCTTGGCTACTTTTAGACAATACCAAAAGAAATCTGAATAATAAGGGTAGGATAAGTGTCAGGTGGTCTCTGTGAAGATGCTTTGGTGTATGTAGTTTTGGCATGTAGGTAAACAAGATGAGCTAATCACCATAGCTTTCATGTAATGTATCTGTAATTTGTTTTCATATGTGAGTGTTAAGGAAGGCTGCCATATGGTGTGTATATGGGTATTTTTCCTTGACAGCCTTTATTTTAAGTTAAAGGAATTCCAAGACAAACTATTATGCAAGAATACCATTTCAAATACTTATCAGCATATGCCAGAAGAATACCTTGAAAGAACATTGAAGAAAGACTGTAGAGCTCCAGGAAAGTTTTAAATTGAAAAATTAAATAACACTTTCATCCATTTTTGAGGTACCTTAATTGCCTTAGTTCTGTCCATGTTGCACTGTTACCAGTCTTTCATCTTTTAACCATTTGAACAGGAGTCTTATATAAGTAATATATAAAATCTGATTTTACATTAATGAATTTGTGGAGTTCTGATCAAACTTCCACAGTGGCTTTATGAAGATTTTTTTGTTCAACATGTAGTAGTCTTGGTCTTCTTGCCTCTATCTAAAGTGTTTTTGTCCCCTTGTGGGTGTAAGTTAAAAGTATAACCTGTGCCCATAGATGAGTTTCTATTAGGAAGATGAACACCTTGAGAGAAATGCAGAAATGTTGTTCCCACTGTTGTGGGAACATCTGTGCTGTGCACATCTGAGCACAGCATTCTAGTGTGTGGTGTCACGGGAGAGGGGGCACAAACATTTTTCTGTCTTTGTCTTCAGAGATATGTCCCTTTCTGCGAGATTATAGACAATGGTAATCTAAGAAGATGTTAACTAAGTGATGTGTTGACAGAAATTTGCTTTGCAAGATTCAGAGTTAAAGCAGCTGGAGGTTGAAGAAGGGCATTTCTTTCTTGCTGGTTTAGTTCCCTGGACTCTGACTCGCCACAGACCTAGCAAGTTATAGCACTTGCGTGAAGGAGTACCAACTAGTGGTCGGGGAAAGAGGAAAGTCAGGCCATAGCATCCTCAAAGTAGATGTCAGATTTTGAATTTGAGATGGGTTGGTGCAAACTGCTGGCTGAAGAGGTAACTTTGCCTTTATATTGTGTTGGTCCTGGTGCTCGACTGTCTTAGATGACTGCAGTAAAGAGCTGACCTTGACAAACATATGACCTTGCCAAAAGAAAGGAGGAAAAAAGATAAAAAAAGAGGAAAGGATCCCTTTTCCATTTCTGCATTGGTCATATATAGGCTGCTGTCATGTGCGGCCTTTCTCCATGTGTGTCTGGTTGTTTGCAAGTGTAAGAACCTGTGGAGAATTGTTCTTTTGATTTTTTTAATTTTTTTTTTTTAAATTTTGTTTTGAACTGTGCTGTTTTCTGGTATCAGTGCGTTACATATAGAAACGCTGTGTGTCTTTCTACTGTTTTGTTCTGTGTGTACAGGGATAAATACAAGATTAAATCCTACAGATCCCAAATTGAGGGATCAAAGAGCAAGGTGGTGTGATAATGTGGTGAACTTCATTTTCTGCTGTAGCTGGAGCCATTGTTTTTATATCACAAAGTTTGATGAAGTAGTTACCAAGCTGTTTATTCACCCTTCCTGACAGCTCTTTGTTCGAGATACGAATGCTTTGTATGAAAAGTCTTTATTAATTCACCCAAAAAACGGAGAATTTCTTTGCCGCATCATTTTGTAAGTAACTAATAGTCACTCCCACAGGAGCACTGGGGCTCAGAAGTAAGGATACGGTTAAAACAAACACAGGCTTTTCTCTTAAATGAGCATTTGAATGGACATTCATGGACAGGGAACATCTGAATGGGAAACAAACATGTCTTGAAGAAACTGACAATTTTACTACCTTCTGAGAAGAAGTGAGAAGTAAGAGAAGAGAATGTAAATAAAGTTTTGAATGTGAAAAAATTAAGAGGAAAGATTTCCATTCAACATGAATGAAAAATTTAATACAAGTTGAGCATTTAATTCCCTTTTGTGCTTTTGAATATATTATTCCAGCTATTGAAAATTGCATCTTTTCAATCACGTACTGATGCTAGCCTATGACTGAGAACATCTTTTAGTGATTTTTATCCTGACAGTAATTGAAAGGTGATTAATTTAATTGCAAGCAAGCTTTTATTTTGCCGTATCTTCCTTAGTACCTTGTGTACATGCCTGGTGTTTGGGGTCAAAAAGGAAATAGTGGTGTCTATTTTCTAATTCAGTACAGAAAAGCTAGTAAAACATACGGGTTTTAACCTTATTAACAGTAATCTAGTTGTCAAAATTGTAGTTTGAAGAGAGAAATAATTATGAAACCTTTTATTTAAATTGGTATATAGGGCAATGGAAAGTCAGCTGTTTCAGGTTTAACAGACAAGTGCCTTAAAGCAAGATCTGTAAAGTTCTGCTAATTGTTCAAAGGTGAGGATGTTTTTATTTGAAATTATGAGGCCTCACAAAACTGTTTATATTTAATTGGGCTGAATTAGCAAGCGCTAAAACAAAACTGTTACAATTTTCACTTGGAAGGACTTCTCTCCTTTTACCATTTCTTGTGTGTATGGTGTGTACCCCAGTGCCCAGTGAAGCGTGGCTGCAATATAGGGCTATGAGCCGTGCACTTGAGCACAGTCCTGCAGCTTGGCCTTATGGCGTAGACTACAACTGGTTTTGGAAGGACTGAGAACTCCTGGAGAATGTTAACATTTCACATGGGAGCACAGATATGTGGGAACACATTCTCCATTTTTACGTAATCTTGCTTTAATGTTCTGCAAGCTTTGCAATTGAATTGTCAGTAAAATATTGAAAGAGCTGTACCACAGGACACCACACAAAGTTAAAGTTTGCCTATGTTGCCTTGCAATGAATTTTCCACTTATGATCAACAAAAGTGCTAATAAAATAGCACTGTTCATTATTGCTGCTTATGTTATGACTACATCAATATAAGTAGGGAGGAGTTTAGTAGTCAAAAATGACAGATAAGTGCTAAGTTTTGATAATTTATTGATTTTCTAGATAACTAGTAGGTTGTTAATAGGAAATTACAACAATACTGGGGTTGGAATCATTTCACCTATATAGAAATACATGATATCTTTATGGTAAATAGACGTATTCTTTAATCTTGGAAAAAACCAAAGAAGCTTACGAACAGCAAGTGTACAAAACTGCAGCAGAGTACGAGCGTAACTTCAACAGTTTACAAATGTCAGGAGTAATATTTTAATGTGTTTAAAAAAAAAAATAAACCAGATGACCTATTTATAAATATTGAACTGGTAAATAAAAAATGAGTGTTGCAATCAACGTTGTTTTCATGATGTGTTTGTGGGAGATTTCTTAATGTGTCCTGAACTTCTTTTCCATCAGAAGAGATTTGCAGTCTGTTCCAATTAAAGAATTTCCCATACTGGAAATGAGAAGTCAATTGCTACAATTATTTCTGAATAGTTAATTTACATAATCTTAATTGTATTCATTCCCTCCAAAAGGCTGAAGCTGATATTTATAATGCATTGATTGATTAGCAGTGTATTTATAATGTTAGAATTGCTACCAATAAAGTGCTCCTGCAACTGCATCTCAAGGAGTTCTTTCCTGAATAAACATTTTAGAAGACAAATGGTTGTTTATTTCATTGATGAGGAAAAACATTGCATCTTTGCTATTATCACATGCAGTACTGAAAGTATCTCCTTTCCACACCCTCTGAAAAATGGGGAGTTTAGATCATGTTACTTAATTAATGGTGTGTTCTGTACTGTAAAGAAATATATTTTCCTTGGTTTTTCTGTTCTGTCAAAATAATGCCTAGGTGTAGATTAGAGAACTCCGGGCTTTTCACTGAAGTCATTCGAGGAATGACAGCTGTAAGAAACTTCCCCACTTTCAGATGAGTGTGAGGCCTGTGTGGTTTAGCTCTGAGAAATCTTCTGCCAGCCATTTGCTGGGCTGTATCGCAGGTGTTTTCCTGCCATTGGCTTGCACCTGTGCCCTGCCCGCTCCAGCTTGGAGTATGGAAACAGCACTGGTATGGATTAGGTGGGAAATGGGAGCAGGAGTGGTGGCAGAGGTG
The DNA here is from genome assembly GCA_025769975.1 of Gallinago jamesoni. NCBI lineage: Eukaryota > Metazoa > Chordata > Aves > Charadriiformes > Scolopacidae > Gallinago > Gallinago jamesoni. The sequence goes on along the minus strand of JAOQGH010000077.1, from coordinate 30,938,038 downwards.
TCTTTTTCTCCTGACTGCTGTGGAAATTGGGAGGAGAGGAGCTGACATGAGTGTCCCTAGCTGCTGAACCTTCTTGAAAGTGGAATTGATACAATCTTCAAACCATTTCCAATCTTTCCATACAATTAGGCAGGTGAAGACCTGGGGGTTTTATCTGCTTTCAGACAGATTTCTGTATGTCATTTTGCCTGAATCAAACAAATTTCTGACTGGCTATTAAGGCAGTTCTTGGGAAGTGTCACCCAACACTATAGCAGGTGCTTTAAGGATCCTTGGTGGAGCAATGACACAATAAAGGTTTGTTACAATCAAAACTATTTTAACCTGGGCCTCTGCAGATTGGGGCACTCACCGGTGTCCTAGACCCTCTGCTGATTGACTCATTTGAATGCATCAGCCATAACTTGAGCTCAAGGCACATACATACCTTTAAAGGTCATCTAGTACAACTTCCCCCTGCAGTGACCAGGGACAGCTCCCACTAGAGCTGTCCAACCAGATCAGGTTGCTGAGAGCCCCATCTGACCTGGCCTTCAATGTTTCCAGGGATGGAGCATCTGCTACCACTCTGGGCACCTGTTCCAGTATTTCACCACCCTCATGGTAAAAAAAATAATGTCTTCCTTACATCTAGTCTAAATGTACACTCTTAGTTCAAAACTGTTACCCCTTGTCCTATCACAACAGGCCCAGCGAAAAAGTTTGTTCCCATCTTTCTTATAAGCCCCTTTAAGTACCAAAAGGCTGCAATAAGGTCTTCCTGGAGCCTTCTCTTCTCCAGTCTGGACAACCCTAACTCTCTCAGCCTGTCTTCATAGGAGAGGTGCTCCATCTCTCTGATCATTTTTGTGGCCCTCCTCTGGACATGTTCCAACAGGTCTATGTCCTTCTTCTGTTGAGGGTCCAAGAGCTGTACACAGTACTCTAGGTGAGGTCTCACCAGAGCAGAGTAGAGGGATAGAATCACCTCCCTCTACCCACTGTCCATGCTTATTCTGATGCAGCCCAGGATGCTGTTGGCTTTCTGGGCTGTGAGTGCCCATTGCTGGCTCACATTGAGCTTTTCATCAACCAAGACCCTAAGTCCTTCTCCTCAGGGGTACTCTCAGTTCATTCTCTGCCGTGCCTGTATTTGTGCTTGTAATTGCCCTGACCCATGTGCAGGAGCTTGCACTTGGCCTTGATGAACTTCATGCCCACCTCTCATGCTTGTCAAAGTCCCTCTGGATGGCATCCTGTCCCTCAGATGTGTCAACTGCACCACACAGTTTGGTTCACCTCTAAACTTGCTGAGGGTGTGCTCAATCCCACTGTCCATGTTGCTGACGAAGACGTTAAACAACACTGTTTAACTGTTTAGTATATCAGCCTGCAAGAGTGGCAGTGCAAGGCCAGACTGCTTCTCTGGTCTCTCTTGATGACCAGTGGAAAATTGTGTAAGAAAGCATATAGAAATAGGGTAACTTTAACATTAGTGTTCTCCTGGCTTACTTTTTTGGTTTTCACCACTACATGTTTTAGGAGTCTAAGGTAGTGCTTGTGTATTTCCATGTAACAATTCTTGCTGGTATTTTCTATCAGTTTGTCTAATTTTTTTGAGCCCATCCCTACTTTTCATTTCTGCAGCATCCTGCGGCAGTAAGTGTAGCATATTACAACTTAATATAGGTTTTACTATGCTGAAGTGTGAAACCGTGGGGAAACTTATCCTGGTCCAGCTGAGGAATTCACTTGTTTATTCCTATCAAATCACAGCTGAGCTCCATTTACTCTTTTCTGCATTGCAGATGATCATGCGAGCTTCGTATCCTACTATTATCTAAAGTGCTTTTACTGCCAGGGTCTGACATAATCTCAAATTTCCTCTTCATTAGTAACTGCTGCTTTCTTAAAAATTAAGTTTCCACATCAAAAGTGAAATTGAGAAAGCAAACCTTTTTGTGAGCCACAGTTGTGGAACTCCTTGAATCATGATGGGCTTCCATGATAATATGTACATGAATATTGTGGAACTCCTTGAATCATGATGGGCTTCCATGATAATATGTACATGAATAATCATTTTAGAAACAAGCAAAAGATGTCATGGATTATTTTTTTTTGTTGGTATTGGAGAAAATTGCCATAGTCTGTTGATGTCTGTCTCTGGTGGACTTTTTGGCTGATTGTAGTTGTGGTGCATAATGATGGCTTGGTGATGAATTCAGTGTGAATTCCCTGCAGTGCAGCAATAAGGTACAAAGGCAGTTGTCTGTTATTGGGATTATGTATCCTATATGCTTTGGACAAAAAAAAAAAAGAAAGCCAAATTGTATGTTGTAAGAGCTATTTGTGAGGCCACAGAAAGGAAAAAGGCTGCATATGGAAAAGGAAAGCAGGTTTTCTACCAAATTATTTAAGCGGTTTGTGTGTTTCTGAAATATGCATTGGTAAATATGAGCTGACATATTTCTAGCAACCAAATTATAAATGAGTGGAAGACCTGAAAATGTCAGTTTCTTCCTTAGAAGCACTTAAGGATTTTTCTTTTCATTTTTCTTTTCCCTCTCATACACTCATTCCTTCCCTTAGGCAAATGAGTTCTTTTAAATGTTTGTCTCTTTGTTTCAGAATACTACTTCTCATAGGATATAATTTTTGGCATGTGTCATGGAAGCCTCGGAGGAGGTTTGATATACTAATATTTTTATATAGAGAGTGTATATGCATGCCTTAAAATAACACAGAGAGAAAGCAGTAAATCCTTTAAACTTATGTCTTTGCATATCTCAATATTGCCTAACTAGTTGTATGTGCTGTGGTCTTTTTCAAGATTAGCTAAGAAAAACTTAAGCCAAATGCTAAGGAGTTCAGAAAAAGTGAAATAAATTAACATCTTAAGACAAAGATATCTTGTACAATGCTTATTAGGCAAAGTGTTTATTGTTTATGGCACGAGAGCTATGCCATGTCAGGTAGTGGGGAAAGAAAAGTGGTTGAAGCTGCTGCTGTTACCTCCTCTTCTCTCCGAGAGGGCTCTGGAGTGTCAAGTGTCCCATTCATTTAGAACAGCAAGTCTAATTTGTTTAGTTTCAATGGGAATTAATTTTTTTCTATTGTTTTCCCAAAACTAGCACATTTAACTCTTTCTGGAACTGTAGCACAATTTGCACCCAGCCACATGTATCTGAGTCACTTGTTGATGAAGCTATCATCATACATGTTGTATAATCACTTTGTATTAGCAGAGACCAAAAGGAACATACCTGTGAAAGGCCAGGTTAGCTGAGGCAAAAAATGATTTTTCTGGTGTTTTTCTTTATCATTTTCATGTCAACATTAATGTGAGTTTGGACAGCAGACTTTGCAGTCTGTTATTGCTGCATTCTGAACTTCCTGTGTGCCTGAAGTTGTGGAAGAGCCATTGGCTGAGGGACACTTTTCAGAAGCAATGTATCTGGTACAAGCTTTCAGGAGAGAATGGGAGGAGATGGTAGAGATGTGTATGTACGTGTGCCAAGCTGAGCCATCCTTAAAGCGGCATAGGATGGGTGATAATGGAAATTCCTCACTCTGTTATTGTGCTGGATGTGTCTTGTCCTTGGAATGTAATTATTATGTACTTATAAATAAAACATATATCTTCTTGTTCAGTACAGCTTCCATGGTTGGGTTACCTTTGGCCAGCATGTCAGTCAGTAGCATTACATTTTTTTAATGCTCACTAGTGGTAGCATGCTAATTCTGAGAAAAGCATGCAGCACAGCACAGCGCTGAAGCATATACTTAAGTCATATTGAAGTCAGTGCATTTAAACACAAACGCGCATGCTTTCCTCAATCTGTGTGTTTACTGTTGGCTGTTCTGAAATAAAAAAAATTATATTTGTACTCCCAATGAAGGATGAATTTTGCTTTAAAAAAATCAGGTGACGTTTGCGAATACTAAAATATACAAACTGTTTTATCTTTTGTTTTGATAGCTGATTGCTGTTTATGATGAGCAAGAAAGTCACCATAAGACTGATGGCGCTAATGGCAATGTGACAGACAGAAATAGCCCAGACTCGTTTGAGACGGAGGTAGCAGCTCAGCTGGCTGCCTTTCAGCCGATTGGTGGTGAGATTGAAGTGACTCCTTCTGCCCTAAAACTGGGTATGTATATCTTGCATGGTTGCTTTTTTAATTTTTTAACCAATATATAGTACTTTTGTATTTCTTTTTTTCTTCTCTGAGCATGTCTGTAGTCCAATTTTATGTATTTAAAGAAAGTTTCTAGCACGTCATCGTTTGCCTTGGGCTTCAGTAAAGATAATTGTAATGACAAAAGTTGCTCTTTTCATGCTGGAGACTGTAACTGAGCATGGCAAACTTGTACCTGAGCTTTGTATCCTGGTGTATGCTATGCTCATCCGTACAGCTGGGTCTCTTTTTTTCTCTTTTCCTTGACTGGGTAGGTTGCTGACAATCCTTCATTGTAATCTTCTGAGAGTGGAAGAGATAAAACCTATTCAAATTATTTTCAAATAACAAAGTCATTGAAAAAGAGCACAGCAATTTTGTTGAGGAACCTGGATTCAATGAGTGTTAAACTGCTGTGTGCAAATACTTCTGATTAGCTGAGGTAGTGCCCTGTTTTGGGGTTGGCAGGTAGAAAGGAGATACTGGTTGCAAACAGTTCAGCTCTTTGCCTTTGAAGAAGTTGCACAGCAGAGTTTATTTGCCTATCTGACTTTAAGGTGAGCACACTCCAATTAGGAGAGGCTTCTGCTTAAGTCCCTCTTAAATCAGAGGGTACTGCGTGAAGTGCTTAAACTCTGGTCGCCTGTGTTGTTTCAGTGTGCCTGGAAGGCCTAGAGTTCAGATACTGGTTTCCAATTATAGAGATCTAGAGTCTTGTACGTTGAACATAAAGCAGTTAGAAATCTTTCTTGGATCGAGAGCAGGCTAAGCTGTCACCTAGGTAGTAGATACAGAAGCTTTCAAAAACAGATTGAAGGTGAATCCTCTTCCTGTCTGCCTGTAAAGCAGTAGTACACTGACAGCATTTAACAAATGAACAACACTCAGGAGAGACCTCTCTGCATTCCACCAGAGCTCATCATCCAATTCACCCTGTATTCTTGAGTACTGCTAGCAGTCTCCTAATGGTGTGCAATAAAATTTCTGAGTGTAAGTAAGTGGGTGGGGTAAGGATAGGAATACTATCTCTAGATGTGCTGCTCTCACGGAATAGTCTGATTATGACTTTAGAAATTGAACATTCACTTATCTGTTGATTTTAATTGCATTTTTAAAGGAAAAAGCTGATAAACAAAAATGAGCTAAAATAAAACTTCTAATAAAGCTCACTGGATGAGGCTGTGTAACAACTTCTAATGGAAGCCTATGTTCATTTTTGTGCCTCATGTAGAAAATACTGAAATTCAAGCTGCATGCCATTTTTTAGATTCAAATTTCTATATTAATGAGTCACACCTGTTTTTTTTCTATATTCTAGAATATAGAAAAAATATTCTAAATTTAATGACACACAGGAATTTCTTATATCTAAAAATCTTGGGAAAAGACTTATTCTTGCCATAACTTGCATCTATTTGTGCTTTGGTTTTGGTAAACGTAAGGTATGGAAAAGTTTATGGCTAAATGTCTGATGGTTGAATGGTTTGTCACTTCATTTATTGTGTATTTTTAAATAACACTGTGTAAACTGGTTTTAGCATGGTTCAGAAAGTAGAGATCATTCTCTGGATAATTCTGAGCTATATTTAAAAAAAAGTAAAAATCAATGAAAGTGGTTTGCATGTAAGTCGAGAGTTGGAGAGAAGAGTATTTCACCCTCACACAATTATATGTAAAACAGTTAAATGTTGGAGCACTTGAGCTCACCAGTAAGCTACCAGGTAGTTCAGTTTTCATAACATTTATAGAATCCTTCTGCTATAGAGTGTAAAGGAGATGAAACATAACATAAGAAGAGCGGCCAGTTAGGCTTCTATTTTGTTTTCAGTGCAATACAAATACATACTTGAAGTTTAAATGGGTGCTTGCTTCTTAAAGTAGAGAACATAAATATAATGTGTTTGTCTCCATAGTTATCTTTCAGATTGTTTTGTTTTACGAGACAAATGAAAGATTTTTCTACCTGTCAGTCCTATAAACTCAGTCTGCACTCTGAAATTTAATTGTTTCTCTTCTGGATTTTATATCACAGATTACAGTTCTTTAGACTTAATTTTTGCCTTTATGTTTGCTGTACAAGTCCTGGACCTTAAATTATGTCCTGATTTCCAATACAGGGAAATTGAAAAGTAAATTAAGCAATAAAAGGATGATTTGGTTGCATCAGTATCCTTGATGCATGAACCACAGTAGTCTGACTCCCTGTCTAATTATTGAATTGACTCCCGCTTGCTAGCAGAAATAAAAAATAATTTTTAAAAACTGGTCTTACTTTGGCAGCAAGGATGCAATTAAATATATATGTAGTGAGCAAGGGTTGCTTTCCATGGTGGAATCGTGTTTCAAACACTGTCATATGCTTACCTTTTAGAATATTTTTGCAGAGTACAATACTGAACATTTTGGTGTACGTGTTTCAGTTGGCATAAATATAGATCTGTTGTAAAAAATAAAATAAAATCCCCATTTGACTGAAAATGTGATTGGATAAAGAATATATTTCATGCTACAATACAAATGGTAATAAGGCAGCTGCTAATGTATATATTTATTACAAAATTTAGAAAAGTACCCTACCATTTAATGCTGTTTGAAACAGTGAAGAAACGATCTACTGATTTTTGGTATTTCTGTGGATTAGTAGAGAACATTGAGACACTATTGCTGAAAGCAGAGAAAGCTTGTCTTGTGGGACTGTTTCTTGTGAACAGAACTTCCCAGAGTACACTAGCGTTGTGGACATTACAACAGTTTGCAAAGAATGACACAGGCAATGAAATGCCTGAATAGATGACTTACACTTGAAAAATTGCATAGAGGTAAGCTGACCCAAAATACTGTCGTAAATTCTTCATTGCCATTTTTTTACCTTGTTTCTTAGGTATAAAACTGTAGATAAACAAAGCCTTACCATGAACAGTGAAATCATGGTATGCTGAATACACTTTAGCTGTGTGAGTTTAGCCCATGGTAAGGTTGAGTTGAGAGTTTATTTTAAAATGCTGTGTCAGAGGTGGTCTTCTGGCTATTCAGCTCCTCAGCCCTTCTTCTGCCTGGCATAAAGGCTCTTAAATGTTAAGCATCACTTTTGAACTTGTGTACTCTTAGAAGACTAGCTCACTTGATTCCTTTATTCCCTGTTCCAAACTGCTGTTTCATTGCTGATGTCTGATTAAACAGTCATTCTCTCATCTTTGAGATAGCATTGCTGCGATATTGGATGACATTCTGCTGTGGTGTGTTAAGATCTTTAGAGAGCCCATGATGGATGGGGTTATGTATATTAGGGATACTAACAGTCCTATCTGGGGTTCTCTAGCTAAAAATTTGAGGTTTTAGAATACATATTAAAGGTGAACTAGCAATGTAGAGTGGTAAAACACAATTTTATGTCATTAACTAATGGACTATGTATAAATTGATGTGATCTTCCTAAAATATTTTCAAAGTAATTTGTTTTAGTTGTTTACCAACTTCAGACTAGTGGTTTTTAATAAGTCTTTTCGAAATAGATGGTTACCCAGCAGTAATCATCTGCTCATGAACCTGGTGCATCCATGATATTTTAGGCAGTAGCCCGCAGGCTATTGCTAAGCTAATGTCCAGTGAAAGTGTGCTTCTTCATAGACCATTAGTTTATAAGGAATGCTTTTTGTGATCATTAGCTTCAACTGCAAGCTAGGTGTTCCTGCAGAGCATGAGGTGGAGTCACTTCAGAAATGTTCTTTTTTTTTTTTTTTTTTTAAGAAAAAAAAAAAGCTCTAGTATGTCATTATAATGTTTCAAGTATATAACATGCCAGTACAGGTGCTTTGTGAGCGTTTTCAATTTCTTATAAGGCTTTTCAGTTAAACTAGCTGAACTGTCTTTTTGATGTCTGTAGTTCTTTTTGTCCTCATAAGCCATCTTATAATTTTCTGTGCACCCAGAAGAGTGCTACTGGCCCTTCTGGTTTCCTTTTGCACCTCATAGTTTAATGTTCTGTTCTAGTGGTTTTCCCTACATGGTAGGTAGTGGATCAGGAAAGGGGGAATAAGAGATTTACCCTTTTGTGTTTTTTCATTATGTCAGTTTGTTTGTTCCTTTTCAGTTGATATAGGGAGGAAGGAGAGCACTGCTTTATTTATGGAGGATCCATTTTATGTCAGTTTGAGCTGGGAATGCCTTCATAACTGGCTCAGTGTTTTATTTGCTTCATTTAATAGATGATGGTTGAGTAAACGCTTCTTTCCTTGGTGTTACGAAGTCATGATTTTGCCTGGAGGAAGACAGACAGTATTTGGTGATATTTTTCACTTCTGAATAGTAAGATAGGAAAAAAAGTGAGGTATGCATAGGTATCTCCACGATGATTGGGGGTTTTTTTGTTGTTTTAATTATTCTTTCCTCTTCAACCATTTATTTGGGAATCAGGTTGAAAATTCTTGAAGCTGTTTTCTGAATACAAGCAGTATGGGAAGCACAACTAGGTTACTTTGATTTTCGTCTACTACAATAAAATTTAGCTGCTTAATGAATTTATACCTTTATTAGTGTTTAGTTAAAATTGAGGTTAGATAAGGAAACAATTGCTTGTATCAGTTATTGTTAGCAGGTTATGTAATGCTCTTGTAAACTGTAGGAGTTTAATACCTCCCTTTGGAATTTTTCACTGGTAAGTAGGGCAAGTGTCTTGCTTTTCTCACTGAAACGTCTTACTTTGGTATTTCAAAATTTGCATGCCTTTGCTTTATAGCAAATCTCTGAGAAGATTTTCTTCTTTTATGTATAAATATATATATACACACAAAGTCGAAGACTTGGGTGCAAATGATGGTTGAAATGGCTGATTACAGTCTCTTTCCTAAAAATAGCTTATGAATGGCAATCTTAGCTGAAGCTCAAGCTATCTTGAGGCACTTGTGCTTTTGAACATCAGTTCTTTCAGTTCTGGACATTTTATGTAGTGTCTTTGCAGTGGGCATTTGTTTCCTAAAAACAGAGATTGCTACCTGGGAGTGCTCCAACCCTCAGTAGGTCTAGTACAGGATAATAACAGTACCAGCCTAAAAGTTTTGATTTTACATTTTTCACTGAATTTTCACTGAATTTTTTTTTTTAGAGTTGGAAGGGACCATAGAGATCATCTAGTCCAACTCCCCT